>CM052809.1:34587569-34610189 GCA_028533885.1 Nasua narica
CAACTCCTTTCAAAGAGCGTAAACCTTACCTATAGGGTTGGTGAAGAACACTGTCTCCAAAATGAGCTGTGGGTTCCTTTAATGTGGGAAGCAGTGGAATATAATAATAAATCACTAAAGGGCGCCTGGGTGGCTCAGTCGGTTAAGCGACTGCCTTTGGCTCAGGTCATGATCCCAGAGTCCTGGGATTGAGTCCCACATCGGGCTCCCAGCTCCGCGGGGAGTCTGCTTCTCCCTCTGACCTTCTCCCCTCTCATGGTCTCTCTCACTGTCTCTATCTCAAATAAATAAAATCTTTAAAAATAATAATAATAATAATAATAATAATAAATCACTAGAGCTGGAAGACCCAATGAGGAACTTTGCTGCAACACCTTACGGTATCCTACACAGCTAACTCTTCATATGGGCTGCACTTCCTCGGATGGTGTTGATCAGTGCACAGTGCCGTGTCCATTTAGGCATGGAAGTACATTACAGATACATCTTGCTCCAAAAAAACCCCAAAAGCAAACGAAACAAAAAGCCCAAGTAACTAAAATACAAACATGTTGAGCTAAATTTAGGTGTAGGGATATACCCACATGAAAATTTTTTACCTTAAATACTAAAATGATTTCACTATTTCTCCAAATGTAAATTAAAAAGATTTGCACAGAGTATGTTTTACATAATTCTGATGATAACTACACGGCAAAAACTTAGATACATAATTTTCAAAAAATATACCTTTTCAAGCTTTGGAATGTGAATATCAAAATGCTATCTCTTGGAGAACAGAATTGTGGATGGCATTTATTACATATCTCGTCCTTGGAATTTTATTACTTTACTTTCTACATTTTCTAAAATGAACCCATATTATTTGTTTAATATATAAGAAGGTCAGAGTTATAAATGTTATGTATATACTTTTTCCTAGAAGCAAGGAATTTTGCACACCTCCTTAATTAATCCAACAGAAAACTAAGAAATCTTTGTTTTATTTTGTAACTGTCCATAAAATTTGGTAACATATTCGTTATTTGGTGAAAGAAAATACTTATAAAGAAAACTGATAAAGATGAGCAATATTCATTTTAGATTTTAACGTAAACGAAAATCATTTTTCTTCCACAATACACAAGAAAGTATTTTCTTTCTAGCTTCAGGGAAAGCTTGTGAGCTATAATTAAATACTGAATTAACACTACTGGTTTAGAATTAATAGTACAATCAATACCTGAGCCTGAATGAAATGTGAGTATGGGCATTAGCAAAACTGCTGAAAAGAAATAGCACTCAAGATAAATTCCACTTGCTGTTCCAGGTCACCTAACCTTAACAATCAAGGTGACAACAGTATTAATGCTGACCAAATTAGAAAAGGTTCAACTCAAGATTTCATTTGAACACACATGTCATGCACACACAGACACAACATTAAAAGTCAACAACTTTGCCACTATCAAACCATACTGCCAAACAGAATATTGTTACTTTAATAAAGCATTATCTGTAACCTTGTCTCTTCCCCACAAGCCAGTGGATCATATATATGTACACTACTGTATTGTATTTTTTGGTAATGTTTTGTGGACCTTGGCTGGGATTATAGCATGTCTATTAAGATAAACACATCCTGAGCTGTCACAAAAAGAGAGCTAGAAAATACCGACCTACCGGCTCAAATGTGCATATTATACCCTGATGCTTGTTTATTTTATGCAACCAAGATACAGAGCAGCTCCCTCTCAACCCTGGCCTCCCAGGATCATCCCGTCTGAGATCCCGCCCTCTTCTTAAGCCCTCATTCTTGAGCTCTTCTGTGGCAAGGAGCAAGCTTATTTTCATTCATTCACTCCTTCATTTATTCAAGGAATATTTATTAAAATGTCGAAATTTATATAGAATCACAAAAGGCCCCACATAGCCAAAGCAATCTGGAGAAAAAAAGAACAAAGCTGGAGGTATCACCCTCTTTGATTTCAAAAATACCACAAAGCTGTAGTAATCAAAACAGTATGTTACTGGCACAAAAAACAGCACAGATCCATGGAACAGAATAGAGAGCTCAGAAATAAATCCACCCATCTGTGGTCAACTAATCTATGACAAAGGAGGCAAGAATATACACAGGGAAAAAGACAGTCTTCTCAATAAATGGTGTTGGGAAAATTGGACAGCCACATGGCAAAAGAATGAAACTGAACCACTATCTTATACCACACACAAAAATACACTCAAAATGGATTAAAGGCTTAAATGCAAAACAGAAACCATAAAACTCCCAGAAGAAAACAAAGGCAGTAAAATCTTTGACATCAGTCCCAGCAATATTTTTTTGGATCTGCCTCCTCAGACAAGAACAAAAGCAAAAATAAACAAATAGGACTAGAGCAAACTAGAGAGTTTTTACAGTGAAGGAAACCATCAAAGAAATGAAAAGGCAAGAGACCAAATGGGTGAAAGTATTCGCAAATGATATATCTGGTAAAGGGTTAATATCCAAAATACATAAAGAACTCATACAACTCAATATAAAAAAACAAAAAATCCAATCAAAAAATGGGCAGAGGACCTGAACAGACATTTCTCCAAAGAAGATACACAGATGGCCCAACAGACACATGAAAAAAGCTTCACCAATACTAATCACCAGGGAAATGCAAATCAAAACTACAGTCAGCTATCACCTCACACGTGTCACAATGAGTATTATCAAAAGATAAGAAATAGCAAGTATTGACGAGGAAGTAAAGAAAGGGGAACCTGCAAGTACTGTTGGTGGAATGAAAACTGGTGCAATCGCTATGGAAAACAGTGTGGAGTTTCTTTAAAAAATTAAAAATAGAGGGGCGCCTGCGTGGCTCAGTGGGTTGAGGCCTCTGCCCTCAGCCCGGGTCGTGATCTCAGGGTCCTGGGATCGAGCCCCGCATGGTGCTCCCTGCTCAGCGGGGAGCCTGCTTCCCCCTCTCTCTCTGCCTGCCTCTCTGCCTACTTGTGACCTCTCTCTCTCTCTCTGTCAAATAAATAAATAAAATATTAAAAAAAAAATTAAAAATAGAAGTACCGTACAATCCACCAATTCCACTTCTGGGTATTTATTCAAAGAAAATGAAAACACTAATTTGAAAAGCTATAATGCAGCCCTGTGTTCACTGCGTTATTTACAATAGCCAAGATATGTTAGAAACCCGTGTCCCATCAGTAGATGAATGGATATAGAAGATATGGTGTATGTGTGTGTGTGTGTGTGTGTGTATAAAACGAAATATTACCCAGTCATAAAAGAGAATGAGATCTTCCCATTTGTGACCAAATAGATGTAAGTAAAATAAGCAGAGCTGAATAAAATCCTAAGCAAAATAAGTCAGAGAGAGAAAGACAAATACCATATGATTTCATTTTTATATGAAATCTGAACAACAAAACAAATGAACAAACAAAATAGGACAGAAACAGACGGAAAGATAACAGAGAATGATCTGGTGACTGCCAGAGGGGAGAGAGGCAGGAGGATGGGTGGAACAGGTGAACGGGATCAAAAGGTACAAACTTCCAGTTATAAAATAAATAAATAATAGGAACGTAATGTAGATCATGCTGTCAACAACATTCTAACAACTGTGCATGGAGACAGATTGGTAGCTAGACGTATTGTAGTCATTTACTAATGTATATAAATGCTGAATCATTATGTTGTACACCTGAAATAATACTATTATATGCCAGCGACACTCCAATACGGAAAAAAAAAAGAAGTACTTATTGAATATTTACTACGCACCATGAAACAACAAATGAAGCAGGGCTTGCGTGGATCTTTCAGTCTTGTGAGGGCAGACACAGTTACAAACAAAACTATGTATGCAGTGCTGATAAGTGCTAAGTAGAAAGAGTAAAGCAGGGTGAGGGCGGGAGAGATGGGGGTTTATTTATGCAGCATGGGGAAGAACGTGTGCTGTTGGTGCTCAATAAATGCCTATTGCATAAGTGAATGAGTGCAACTGTACACAGTCTCACATTTGTTCAGTTTGTTGGTCCTTCAAGAAATATGTTCTGATAAAATCTTTAAAAAAAAAAAGAAATATGTTCTGTGCTTAACTCTGTTATCCTCTCTCCCAGGTGTTTCCATCTTAACTTTTTAAATTATCATCCCTATACTATTTTTATGTTAGGAGCAAATTAATTATTGAAACATAAATATTAATGGCTTAGAAAAACGTCTAGCACAATGGTTGGCATACAGTAGGTATATTACAAAGCTGGTTGACTTACAGCACTGAAAATCTGAAATGGAACTGAATTTTGACTCTCCCTCTAGAATTCCATACACTATCCCAATCCTCTCTTTGTGAGAAACTCTTCAGATAATAATTGTAACCATAATTGACCTTATTGAGTTCTTACTGTGATAAATAAATGAGTTGCTAAGTTAAATCTTCAGGTTATCATCTTATGAATCCTCATACCAATATTATGAAGGAAGCACTCATTGATCCTTTTTTTTCCTAAGGATAAGACATTCTCAGAGAGGTCAGGCGACCTACTCTGTATCACACAGCTTATTTGAGGTATGAAAGGTTTGGAGACAAGGTTATCTGATTTGAGCCGAGCCAGCATTCTTCTAACACTCTCACACACATTATCTAAATAAACTTTATGTTATCCATTCAATTTGAAATAGCTTTTATATAGAAAGCTGTTTAACCTGTTAAAGGCACAAAAAGCCCTCATGGTACCTGAATAACAGTACTTGAGTGGGTGTGTATATGGAGAAATGCTCTCTTCTATTTAGAATCTGTACATTCCTCATGATAAAATGCATACATTACACTTCGATCTCAAAGGAAACCAAAAGCCAGATTTTAAAAATTCTCATCTGCTCACTGATAAGATGAAGTTGAAGTTGGGCAAGACAGAAACCCAGATTAGTACATTATTCTTATTATCTCTCCATTATCCTAGAAAATAACCCTAGAATTACCTGATTGGACGGTTTAGTGCTATTCAGTTTTTATTTGAGACTATTCCATAGAACCTAATGGAGGCGGGGAATCTTGTCTAGGGGATTAGTCTACCTTCTCTTGTTTTGGGTTTAGGATATTACATTCTAGTTGGCTCTGGTTTCCTTGTGAACTCTCTAGGGCTACCAGAAGTCCCCTGAAGTGCTTAACCATGTAATAATGTTCTTTTTCAAAAGGCTCAGTGTTGAAAAACAGAACTGAAAATCATGCACCTCTGTTGAGGCTTTTTCCAAGGTTAATCAAAGCCTGAATTCAACATCCCTTCCCTGCAGCACCCAGCTGTTTCCCTCTTTTTCTATCTCTTTCTCCCTTCCTCCTTTCCTTCCTAGCAAGCTGCCTCATTTGTTTCTCAAAGAAAAAAGACAAACAAATGAGCCAACACAGAGAGTTGTCCTGTCTCCAAAGGGTAGCTGGAGATACCAAGAAGACTCAGGATGGCTAATGAAATTTTTTCCCAGCTACTCTTGGCAAAGCAAACCAAGTCATCCCCAGCCTGTCATGCCATATTTTGTGATGACAGGGGACACTATGCCTCTGATAAGGAGCCACCAGGTTCCAACTTGACTCTTTCTTTGTATGACATTATTAAGAACATCCTCAGATTCTTAAACATTCACCGGAGAAACATTCTGTGACATTTATAAATAACCTCTCAAGGCCAGCTGTATTAAAAAAAAATGAGTAGGGGCGCCTGGGTGGCTCAGTGGGTTGGAGACTCTGCCTTCGGCTCAGGTTGTGATCCTGGAGTGCTAGGATGGAGCCCCGCATTGGGTTTTCTGCTCAGCTGGGAGCCTGCTTCCCCCTCTCCCTCTGCCTGCATCTCTGCCTACTTGTGTGATCTCTTTCCCTCTGTCAAATAAATAAGTAAAATCTAAAAAAAAAAAAAGAAGTCCAAAACAGTTGTTCACAATTTGTTATATATTTTAAACCTATTAAATCATCAATACTGTTTCAAAGCAAAAGATGCAAAGCAAAATAACCATGGTGCTTACAAAAATAATTACAGTGTTTATTTTATAAAATTAATCATAGTTCACTAAAGACCTTAAGGTCTTGCAATGGGACGAAACTTTTAGATTTTATGATGGATGTATTTCCATCTTGCCAAGGTATCTCTCTGACTGTACATAGATCCTTACTTGGACATAACATCAAAGTTTAAATGGGAGGCTCTCTTCGGACATGAGGTCTGCCTTCAGCTGCTATTAGAGGCCCATTGGGCGCTCCCCAAACAACAGGTCTGTTGGGAAAACACAGACAGACAAACCTTGTGGTGGGGGTGAAACTTTGATGTAATAAACACCAATGACCTGAGGACAGGACATTGACAAAAATGTTTGCCAGTGCAGGAAAATGAAGACTAAAACTGTCTTGAAATGATTTGGACCACTCAAGATCTCTTCTTTTAGACCCCCAAACTTTTGCATTTGTTACATTCTGCTTGATTAGCTACTCTTTACTTTATTAAACAAAAATTACCAAGAGTAGCAGCCTTGGCTTGCAGTTTCTGCATCTCTATAATGACTAGTGATTGACTGTCTTTGCTGTGGCCTTAGAGAATCTACCCAAGAGGATAAGAATGTCCATCATTCCCTCATCACTACAGACCAACATACAGGTTTCAGCTCTTATGCCTGATTTTTATGGCCTTTTGTACCCTCTCCTTACTGCTAACAATTGTATTTCTCACATCTGCTATTGAACCTGCAAATAATAGACTCTCCCCTGACCTGTCCTTTTGTTTTTCTCCTGAGAGCTTAAAGACTAAAGAACCAATTTTGATGACTGAGTTTAAAAACAGAAATAAAAAACACAGTCTTAATATCATTATGAATTCCAAATACAGGACATTAACTTCAGTACCTGAACTTTTGTGAATTTATTTTTGTTCTTTTGCCTATTCAGAAGCTGAGCTTCAGATTCATCATAAATAAAATTGTGCACACAATTTAGGTAAGTATTAATATAGTCAGACAGTATAACTGAGATAGAGGATATGTCCTTATAGTAATACAGACAGACATTTGGAGTTACTAATGTTTCTGATTATTCGCGGTGTTAAACATAGATGAGGTTTCCAGAGAGCTGAATTCTGGGGAAGTGATACCAGATTTTGAAATTCTGAGGGTATACAATGTAAGCTGAGAAAACCCAACATAAATATATGGTTAGAAAGTGGACGTGTGCATTTATCATCAGTCAGAGGAAAGAGATGCACTTTCTCAGGATTCTTTGGAGCATCCAAGCTACCCTAACACAGCAGGGCTTCAACAACCTTGTAACACTGCTTAATGACCTTTCATTCAGATGTGGCTGACAGAGGTACTTTCTCATTTAATTGTCCTTAGAAAACCCTGATGACATGGGGCACCTGGGTGGCTCAGTCGTTGGGCGTCTGCCTTTGGCTCGGGTCATGATTCCGGGGTCCTAGATTCGAGCCCCACATCGGGCTCCCTGCTCAGCAGGAAGCCTGCTTCTCCCTCTTCCACTTCCCCTGCTTGTGTTCACTCTCTCGCTGTGTCTCTCTCTGTCAAATAAATAAAATCTTAAAAAAAAAAGAAAAGAAAAGAAAGAAAGAAAACCCTGATGACCTCAGTTCTACCCATGGATTAAAAATAAGAACGGAATTAATCAGAAATAGACCTTGAATCTGTCAGAAGAATCATTTTAGGAAGCCAACTGCTCATCTGAGACTTTAGATGCTCTTACGTTTTAAGAACTATTATGTACATGTAAATATATGTAAATATAATATATAGAAAACAATAAATGTATGAAATGAAAATATATAACTTAGAAAAGTATATTATGTATATGCAAAGCATTTATCACAGAGCTTTACAGAATACTTAACACACGTAAAGTATTCATGAAAAATTAGCTAGTCCCATTATTGCAGAATTATCTGCCAAAATATCAACCAATTACATGACTCTATTTTTGTACATGCATCTTTATTCATTAACTAGTACAAAGATATACACTTTTTGTTTTTGTAAAAATGATTATTACTCAGGAATTCTCACTTACATACATTTGAAGCATTACTGCTGTTTACATATTTAACTTTATAACGGGTAACTCAGGAGTCCGTTGGTTTGCTTCGGCATAGCTTGTTTCATGATTTCTATGTCTTTAAACATTTATAAGCCAATTATTCTGCTAATAAAAAAAATGAAGTCACTGAATGGTCCAGGGCCTATAAATTAGTGCTTTAAGGCAGAAGATTGAATTTTTCTCATAATAGCTTTTCCCAGGACCAACCCTCCATGCAGAAAAAGCTGTTTTACGTGTTCAATGTCCATTAACAATGAGGCATCGTTAGGATTCCAAGGACGTGAAAAAGACTCCATGAAAGTACAGATGCCCTCCTACTTGCCCACATGCCAGAGAGCTGGCATTTCTTTACCCAGTAGAGTCATTACGAGTTCTTAAAAAAAACAAGGTCCTTATCAATTTTAGGGCTGCCATAGTGCAACCAGAGAAGGCTGTGTAATCAAGTGCAGGGAAATGAACTGCTCCCTATTTCTCAGCTGAGGATAAAGGCTGAAAATCAGGACATATATAAACATCACTGTGAGAGAAACTGCTTCAAACATCACTTCTATCTAGCTACCAATAGGTTCTGTTATCTGGGTATATTAAACAAGTTGAAACACAAAAATTGCAACAATGAACACAACTGACCTGAAAACATGAGGATGTTAGCAATAAAAACTAGTCATTACCAAAAATGTAAATAAACAGACAGTGGCTGACTTTTGTTCTGATGTGGTCTCATGGCCACTTGGTCTACCCTATCATATGTCAGATGAATGAATTCAGTAGACTTCCCCTTGTCTCCTCTCTTCCAGCCTCTGCTTCCTGCAACCCATCTTCAAAGGGCCATGGAAGTTATTGCCTGACCTTGTCTCTTTCTCCTCACAATCGTAAGTGACTCCCCATTATCAGATCTCTTGGTTTTATTTAAAACGCTCCAAAGTTCAACTCCAGATGTTCTTTTTCAGGCTTATTGTCCTAGACTCCTCCCTCATCCTTTGTTCCAACCAAATTGAGCTCTCGCTATTCTCCATGTATGTCCTGCCTTTGTATCTTTGCACAAGCGACTCAGTTTAGAATGTCTAAATGCAAAAATCTCCACAAAGCCTGGGTTTGCTTAACTGTTTACTTGCTGGCATATACTCTTCAAAGTGTATCTCATATATGCTACCTCCTGGGAGGAGCCATTTTCTTATACAATTATCGCTAATAACAAAACCTGGGAACATTTACTGAATGTTTTCATTGTGTTAGGCACTCTACTAAAATGTTTCATAGACTTAAGTAACAAACAAGAAAAGTGTAACAGCGTGAAAGAGTGCAGAATGCAGGTTCAAATCTTGAGTCTACAGATTGTTTGCTGATGAACTTGGGAATTCCTTTACTTTCTGTATATACAGTGTTGCCATGTGTAAAAAGGAGATAGTTATAATAGAGCTAATACTAATAACGTTATTATAGAGATTATGTGAAACAATAAAGCTCTTGGAACAATTCCTAGCACACTGTAATTACAATATAAGTATCCGAACCTGCTATTACCATACCTCACAATATGCTACAAAGTAGATGTTGTCATTATTTCCTATTTAAAAGATAAAGAAACTGAGGCTCACTAATGTTGAAAGCATGCCCAAAGTAACAGCTAACAGGTGACAGATCTAGAACATACACACAAATCGGTCAATGGTAAACCTTGATCTTTTCTGTAATGCAGGCAGACTAGCTGTCTTTGGTTTCAATCTAGTGGTTTTCCTGACTGGAGCTTAAACAATAACAACCATGTGCGCTGACATTTACTGAATACTCACTATGGAGTATGTGCCAGGCACAGTACTGAATGCTTCATGCATTAGTTCATTAACTTTCATAGCTGACTTCACTGACGACCATCTTTATTCTCACTTTAAAGAGAAGGAAAGTGCTTTAAAGATTTTATTTATTTATTTGACAGAGAGAGAGATCACAAGCAGGCAGAGAGGCAGGCAGAGAGAGAGGAGGAAGCAGGCTCCCCGCCGAGCAGAGAGCCTGATGCGGGGCTCGGTCCCAGGACCCTGAGAACAGGACCTGAGCCGAAGGCAGAGGCTTTAACCCACTGAGCCACGCAGGCACTGTGGAAACTGCTTTAGAGAAACTTGTTCAGTCACACAGCTTATAAGTGACAGCACTAGGACTCAAACTTAGACTCTAACTGAAAGGATACTTACCCTGCCTTACTTACGGCAATTATTCCCTTACTTCTCTGTCCTTCCAGTTCTCTTAGTGGAAACTATTTCTCTGTCACTGGGCACTTGGTTAGTTGTGCTCCTTTCTGACACCACTGCCAATCTGTCAATCACCTGAAAAGCTGGACCCTATCCCATTCACACTGACTGCAGAACAGTGTCTTCTAAGTAGTAGAAGCCTAAGAAATCTTGGACTGAATTTAACTTCATGTTGGAACGTGGATCATAAAGAATCAAATGTTGCATAGAAAACATTTTGCATATATGCTGACACTTTAAATTATTATGACAAAGGGCTTGAATCCAGTTCCTCTAAGAATGACTAATGAATGAGAGACAACTTTGACATTAGTTAAGAGGCTCAGCCTTGAAATTGGATTGAGCTAGAATCAAGACCCAAGCTTATTAACATTTTTGCTTATTTTACTTATCCATTCCAAACCTCATAGATAGTTTCCTATCTATGGATATTTTCCTAACCTCAAAGATAAGTTTCCTTATCTTTGAATAGAAGAATAATACCTCTTTCTTAGGGTTTTTGATATGATTAAATGAAAATATTCATGAAAGCTACTCAGCACAATGACTCATACATGGTATGCACTCAGCAAAGTTTGTGTGATAAATAAAAAATTATGTTTTTAAAGTCAAATAATTAAAGCATAGCTCTTGATCATTCAACCAATTGCCCTTGTTCAGATATAAAATTCTTCCTGAAGGAGGAACACAAATATTATGAAGTAAACTTGAGTGAAGTTGTGAGAAGAGAAAATAAATAACTCTCCAGGAAAAGGTGCCCTGAAAGGGCGAAGCATGTGAGAAATGGCAGGAAAGCAGGCCATTTTGTGGTAAACAGCTTCATTCCTAACCCAAGGGACACATTCTCCAGAGCGTATCTTTGTGTTGTTAAGATGTGTCATGAAGGCCCCAAGGTGAGGGTTTCCCTTTGTTCTCCAGTCTTCACTGAGAGTGTGAATTTTACTGCAGTACTCATTTATTTGTAAACTCCGATCTCTAATTTACTAAGAGTTGCAAGACTGAGAGCCAATAAGAATAATTAATTAGAGCCAATAAGAAAAAAAGAGTAAGCACAGATTTCCCAAAGAAGATATCACTCATATTGCCAGCAAATATAAATATATATGTATAGATATATTCCTTTAAGCAACGATGAAGTCCGTATTACATGAAATTACAATTTTAAAGATGAACTGTGTTTTCCCAAAATTCATATGTTAAAATCCTGACCCCCAATGTGACTGTATTTGGAGATAGGGCCTTTGAAGAGGTAATGAAGGTTAAATGAGGTCATAAGGATGGGACCTTAATTTGACAGGACCAGTGTCCTTATGTGGAGAGGAAGATCCTAGAGATCTTTCTCCACATAACAGGGGGAAAAATCATGTGGGACAAAGTGAGAGGCAGCCATTTATAAATTGAGAAGAAAGCTCTCACCAGAGACCAATTTTGCTTGTACCCTGATCTCAGGCCTCCAGAATCAGGAGATGAAGCCACCAAGCCTGTAAGTATTCCATTATGATAGCATAAGGAGATTCATACACTAATATTTGCATTAAATAATTTCCTGTCCTCCTATAAAAATAATGGTTATATTTTTCCAATGAAGAGGTAGGATGGCTTACTGAATAAAGGACTTTTATGTCTCTTTCAAGTCAAGGAGTCCATTCGGGAGTTGTAGTTTGGATCTTCTGGCTTTCACACTTCAGACAAAAAGAAAAAATATTAACACCCCCACACATAACAATTGCTTTATAAAGCATCTCTTTATTAGGGATCTCTTCCCTAAGTACCTCCCTCTAGACATTAAGCACAGGCAAAGTTCCACAGGGAAACAAAGACCAGTCACACAGCAAAAATCAGCACAAACTTAGTTGATACAGGCTCTTTGTTACATGGATTTTACCCTTTGTCCTTCTGAAATGTAAATTCTTTCTGGTTGGAAGAAATTTTACAATTCTGTCTTTTTAGGCTAGTCACACTTGGTAATTTTTGGTCAAGGATGGCAGAATAAAGCTGGGGCCTGCACAAACAGATGAGGCTCTGCTGACCTAGGACTGCAAGCTCAAGGAGGTGCTGTGGCTTACGCTGATCGAGAGCATTCATTCATTCATTCATTCGTGCTTCCAAAAAGTATCTTTTGAGCCCTCCTCTGTGTCCAGTACTGGCCAAGGCTCTGGGGATACACACAACCCGAGACTGCCACTAGTTTACAAACTCGTTCGTAAATACAGACTACCAAATAAAATTAACCAAATTAATAAACAAGGTATTTTTCCGGAGATGGAAAGTGCTTCAAAGAGCATAAACAACAGTAATGAATGACTTGAAGTTGTCATGTGGAGTGAGTCTGAATTGCAGTCACACTAAGATGGGGCGAAGAAAATCCAGGACAACTGGTACCAAGGCTCTGGGGGAGGAATCAGCGCGGTGTGTCTGAAAATCAAAGGCAAGGATGGCATGGCGGGAGCAAAAGGGGGCACTAGACGGAGAGAGCCGGCAGAGCTTGATCAAGAGTTTCGAGGAAGTATTCTTACTGCTTTGAGAAAACAAAGCAGGGATTTAAGTTAAGTGAGTCCAACTACAAACAATGACCCGCAGGCCGAGTGAGCCTGCAGCCTGTTTTGGTGAATCAAGTTTGTGTGGGGCAGAGCCAGGCCCAGGGGCTTAAGTACTGTCTATGCCTGCTTTTGTGCACAACGCAGAACCCAGTGGTTGTGACAGAGACCGTGTGACCCGCAACACCTGAAATCAATTTACTATCTGGCCCTTTACAGAAAAAGTGCGGTTTAGTGGAAGCAGAGGGAGCTGTCTAGAGCCTGTGTGTCACCCACCCGAGAGATGAGGTGGCTCGGACCAGACAGGCTGGTAGCAGCACACAGGTGGGGAGGTAAACAGATCTAGGGCAAGCTTTGCAAGAAGAGCTGAAAGAATTTGTTAAAGGATTAAACATGGTGGGAGACAGGAGAGGAGAGAGAGGAATCAAAATATTCTTAGCTTTTGGGGATGAGCAACAGAGTGGATAAGAAGGTCATGTGCTGCATTAGGGAGTTCTGGACGGGGAGTAGCTTTGTGGTGCAGGTGAGAATAAAGAGCTACTGAGGAATGTTCGTTCAGTTCAAAAAGGGAAATGCCTTTTTATAAGGCCTGGGTGTTACCTTTGCTTTTTCAATCCAGTGCAGTGGTTCTCAAAATAACCCAATGACTTCTTCTTCTTCCCTTTTCCATAACACAAACAAAAGTCACACGGCCAGGAAAATGATAACTGGCATTTCCTTGGATGCTAAACCATAAACATTCTGCAGGCAGGGGCCATGCCTATATTCTTCACCGCTGTGTCTCCATGCCTAGCCTGCTACCTCACAGGTAGCAGCCACAGAGCAGGAGCTCAATAAATACAAGTTTTGAAAGTATACTGAAGAAATAATCAGCAACCTCGAGAACTTACTATAACATCAGGAACTTGATGAAGGACTTCGCAAAAATTACATTATGTAATCTTTATAAAAATCCCTCAAGCTGGGGCACCTGGGTGGCTCATTCAGTTAAGCATCTGACTTGGGCTCAAGTCACGACCTCAGTGTTCTGGGATCAAGGCTCGTGTCATGCTTCCTGCTCAGCGTGGAGTCTGCTTCTCCTCCCTCTGCCTCTCCCCACTGCTCGTGTTCTCTCTCTAGTAAATAAATAAAATCTGAAAAAAAAAAAATCCCACAAGCTAGTTACTAATATACCAATTCTACAGATTTAGAAACTGAGACTTAGAGCAAGGATTCAAAAATACGAATGCCTGCCCTATAGAGTTAAGTTAGGGGGCAAAAATGGGTGAGAGGAACCATATATTGAATAATGGGAACTAGTACAATACATCTTCCTTATGCCATCCATCCAACTGCTTATTAGCTTCCATCAAGACTTGCTCTTTGAAAAAACAGACACCCAATATTGCCAGATCTGATCTTCAAAGAGAAGCTGGAAATCCAGTTTATTTTAGAAATGTAAGATCTCTCAGTTAAAGGAAAAAAATAAAAGACAATGTCCTAGAGCAAGCATTAAAAAAATCTAGTCCCAGCAGGCAACCCTTACACTTGACTTTATGCGCTATCTCTCCGGTGGGGAGAAAAAGCTCATCTACTCCTTAGTAAATATTATTGGTGAATCTGGTATAACACACTGTCCCTGTGTGCTCAGCCAAATGTATTTTTTGTTGAAGATGTTTCTTATAATAGCTAAGGGTTGCATTAGGCACTTGCTTTTTGTGTCTGGAACACTGTAGCCATTCTCTGGTGTTTGAACATCTGCCTGATGACTAGAGTGAAAGCCCAAATCATATTGTGCAAGTGGCTAATGAATTCATGTAGTCCTCCTGACGCGATGATGCCACAATGCTGACCTCACTGTGCCAACAAGCCTGTAATCTTAGAACTAAAGATACCAAATGCTTCTTTTTTTTCTTGTTACTAAGTCTGGTTTTTGGACACTGGATATCATGTTGACGGTTCCAACTAAATTTAATTTCATAAAAGTAGGAGATTAAAAAATGCCATCACTGGCTTACCATTTTAATTTTAGCACAACCACCTCTACCTAGTGTAACAAGGAGGGAAATAAGATATTTTAAATATCTAATAAATTCAGTTTGGTGAACAATTACTGAATACCAATTATATGCCAGGATCTGTGCTAGGTCCCCTGATATGCAATGAACAAGCCATTGGCCCTGCCCACAATTACTCATGTTCCAGTGGGGGAAACAGACTCATAACTAATAAGAGATTAAGACACATGTATAATGGAAGGATTACAAAATGCTCTGGGAACTTAATAAAAGGATGATTAATAATGACTTCATGGGGGCAGAGGTGGGAGAAGTCTAGGTCAAGGGAAGCTGCATAGAAAAGGTTACAACTTAGCTCTAACTTTAAGGATGACTGGCAGTTCATAGGTGCATTCTGGGTAATACAAGCAAGAGCTATCAAACATTTACCATGAGTAAGGTACTGTACTAAGCACTTAACACCTCATTCTTCACAACTACCCAACAAATTAGGCTTGTTTTATATTCCCATTTTTCAGGTTAAGGAACTGAGGCCCAGAAAGGTAAAATAATGTAGACAGGGCTCACAGCTAGTTGTTGACAAAACTTGTAGACTATTTCATGTGCATATGATGAAAGCCTGGGCTTTTAGACATTATACTCTATCACCAGGCAGGATAAGCAGCATGTACACAAAAAATAAAATTAGGTGAGGATCAGCAATTAGTCCATTACAAGTAGAAAACAGCTTGCATTCATGTGTATTGGGGTGGGAGATGCAGGTAAGGAGCAGCTGAGAAAAATTTCAATAAAAGACTTATAAACTGGGTCCAGACTTTGAGGCTACAAAGTTGGAGATTTACTACATAGGCAAGCGAGGACCCTGGATGCTTGAAAGAACCACAATAATGTGATCAAGAATGAGCTCATTAGATAAACCCAGGAGCTCTGAAGTAGCTTTGGAGAAGCCAAATGCTAGAAAAGCTATTAAGTTTATTGAAATAGTCCTGATAAAAGATGATGATGGTCTAAACTCAGGTACTGGCAATGATGACAAAAAAAAAGACAAGGATGTATGAAGATGTCATGGAGGGAGAATCAACATGATTTCAGAGTGGCTGATTGGAGGGATGAAGGAGAGGTACCATGGGGGACACTAGGGATTCTGGCTTGAATAACTGGTTAGGTGTTGATGTGAAATTTGGAACATAAGGGGCAGGTCCATGGATGTTCAAGTTGATAAGTCAAAGAAATAATCGGTAATACAAAAACTTTTCTTGAAAACAAAGATTTAGGGGCGCCTGGGTGGCTCAGTCGTTAAACATCTGCCTTTAGCTCAGGTCATGATCCCGGGGTCCTGGGATTGAGCCCCACATGGGGCTCCCTGCTTGGCTGGAAGCCTGCTTCTCCCTCTCCCACTCACCCTGCTGGTGTTCCCACTTTCACCATGTCTCTCTTGGTCAAATAAATAAATAAAATCTTAAAAAAAAAAAAAAAATCTTTGGGGCACGTGGGTGGCTCAGTGGGTTAAAGCCTCTGCCTTTGGCTCAGGTCATGATCTCAGTGTCCTGAGATCCGAGCCCCCTCATCAGGCTCTCTGCTCAGCAGGGAGCCTGCTTTCCCCCCCCTCTCTGGCTGCCTCTCTGCCTACTTGTGATCTCTCTGTGTCAAATAAATAAATAAAATATTTTTAAAAATCTTTAAAAAAAAAAAAGAAAACATAGATTGAGGAGTCTTAAAAAGCGGGCGATCACCAGCACTCAGGCAAAGTGTGACAATGAGAGGAAAAGGAGGATGTTAAGACACAGTAGCAACATCAGCAGTTATGCTCAACCATGGATGTTCCCGGTAAGGTTTAACCTGACAAGAAACATGAGTCTTCCCAGTGCCTCCATTATCTGTTTTTGTTAATTGTTTGAAATTAATCAAGCCTGAGTAACCTCTCTTTTTATAACTAGTCCATGTACAAGCATTTAATGGCTGGCAGATCTGAGCACCACTGATACCCCCGTATCAGTGTATTGAACCTATTCTGATTGGAAACCTACAGTGAGAACTTAGCTCATTTAATGAATTTACATATGTGTATACACTCTATACTGCTTTAAGAAAAAAGAACACAGGTTACCTACAAATGTCTATATGAAAGTATCATAAACAGATGAGCGTATCACTGCAAAGGGAAGGGGCCATTATGAATATTTAAATGTTTTTTAAAAAGGAACAGTCACTGTAATCACTAGTGTTTCAACAACAGTGAATTAAATATAAGTACAATGCTTTGAAAGAATTACTTTTTAAAGCATATTATAGAAGAATTCTATCAAAGACAATGTGCATTTGTGTTGTCTTTACAGGAGAAATCACTTGTCAGTAAAGGTCAATAAAAAACAACAGGGAGGCTCTTGCCCTCACCCCTTACCCTGGTACGTGAAGAGATTAGAACATTTTAACCACTGAGCTTTAGAATTACTATATACTTTAACTCCTGAGCTATTCAGAAAGGCTCTGCTCATGAAAAGTTCTCATGGTTATAAAACACGAAACAAAAAAACTTGTCTAACATGGTATGTTGTATTTATATTTCTTTTTGTTTGAGGATTTGAAAAAGCTTTACAAACAGGACCTAATAAATCTCTTTAAGGCAGTTGCTTGTGGGAACTCTTCGCCTATGAATGGAGGCTGGGGACAGGTAAAGGGAGAACAGAGACGGAGAGGCGACAAGGAGGGTAGATAGGCACCAGCTGTCATCTAAAGTCACCAAAGCAGCCCCGGGCTGCACACATTTGTCCTGTGATAGGACTTGCCAACATAAACAATCAGTGCTCTACCCTTCCCATGTGATGGCTGCTACTTCTAGATTTTGCCATCTGTTAATACAGGTGAGGAAGAGTGAACAAAACACCAGAAATGCACAGGGTAGGGAAGCAGAGCAAGTAAGACAAGAAAGAGGAATGATGACAGTGCTTCGTGTATTCAGCACACTGTACTAGACACCGTCACATTTATAGTAGGTACTCAGTAAATACTTACTCTCATCCCTAATTTATGCTATGTTCAGTGAACATGAGGAAGAGACTAGCAGAATTTGACATAAATGCTCTAATTTCTTTCTGATTAAGAAAATTGCTTTTTGTAAAGAAAGAGAAAGAGAGTTCCTGTGAATTACAACTGCTGTTCATGAAAGAAGCTGATTTATTTATCGGTACTTGAAGGCATGAAGGAAAGAGGGGGCACAGCGCTGAGTCAAGGTCAGCCTACATGCTGTGTATAGTGATTACACCCGGGCAAGACCCATTCCATTCACAGAAAACATTACTACCAAAAATGAAGAACCTAAGGGATAAGGGACAAAAGTAGACACTGGGACAAAGAATACCAATTACCCACAAATCTCTTCTCTAGTGGAGAGGACTATTCAGAGTAGGGAAACTTCATAAATGAAGTCATTGCCTTAGTTCCTGATTTCGATAGCGGAGCAGAGACTATGATGTGGCATTAGGGAGACATCTTACTCTGACTATCCACAAGATTAACTTGTTCTTAGATCTTTATAAAAATCTATAGAAGACCTTTGAAAAAGTATAGCTTTCACAAGACAAGAGAACTACTGAAATCAACCAAGTCACGTATAGTATCCCAGGGGTTCTGTTGTCAGATGGGCCTAGGTATGATTCCAGCCCTTGCTACTTAACCTGGGCCTAGTTCTGTAATCTAGTTATGTACTCTCTAGACCCAGTTTCCTTTTTTATGACATGAGTAATAATAATAATAACAATAATAATAATACTTACAATATTTACCTCCCAAGGCAACTATCATAATGAAATGAGATAAGGCGTGTGGACATTTAGCAAAGTATCTACCAAGTAGTAAGAATTCAACATACATTAGTTTATGCTGGTAGCAATTTTTAAAAATCCTGGGATGGTAATGCACTTACTGTGAGGCTTAGTAACCATCTGTACCATTTTGAAAAGCATTCTGATGATTTTTGATAAATATAGATATGATTTTGACATATATATTTGATTTATACATATAAATTAATATAAAAGTTTATATATACATATCAACCCATAACCTGCAGGACCTGCTGCTGCTTTTTCTTTTCTGGAACTATCAAATACTAATAGTGATTAAGTTGTTTTTCTTTTCAAGATATAAGCCATGATTTTTTTTTTAACCCATGCATGACCTATATTATGTGTTACTTAACTTTTAAGGACAAATTTATCAACTTAAATGTTATTCGGGGCTGCCTGAATAGTTCAAACAGTTAAATACTGAATCTTGATTTCAGCTCAGGTTATGAACTCAGGGTCATGAGATCAAGCCCAGGGTCAGGCTCTGTGCTGAGTGTGGAGCCTTCTTAAGATTCTCTCTACCCCTCTCCTTAGGCCTCTCCCCTTACTCATGAGCTCTCTCTTTCTCAAAAAAAAAAAAAATTTTTTTTAATTTTATTCACCAGAGACTTTATTTTAGGTAAAATAGAGGGAGTAATGAACAGTTTACTGAAGATTCAGAAGATGAGCCCCTGAAGTTTGATTCCTCTGATTAAAATGCTACTAGACCAATCATGAGAACACAGAAGTACTGGGGTAATCAAAATAGCATCTACTATTTCTCAAATCTACAACCATATCGAAACAGTTATAGAAAAGTACACGGCAATGCAACAACTAAATAATTTAAATACTTGCTATCAGTAATGGAAAGACTTAGTAATTGCTAAAATGCAAATGACAGCTAATTTTAGGAAAGGTAAAAACAACTTCTTTAAAAATAAGATGCAGTATTAAAGAGAGCAAAGAAAATTATTTTGAAAAAACTTAGATATCCTATCATTTATACCATACATCAAAATAAGCATCAGGTTGTTTAATGGGTTAACTAGGACTTTCAAATCATAGAAACTAGCTAAAAATGGACTATCAGATATTCAAAGGTGCAATAACATTTTAAAGTTTGAAAAAAACAGAAACTGTAAATGACAAAAAGTTCAACGGAAAAAAATCCACAGGGAAAAGGTCCAACAGAATCTATTATAAAAGCTTTAGAGTTTTACACAATGGAAGTCCCAGTAGAACACACAGATAGATACTATATATGCATGTAAAAACCAAACAGAAAAGAAAACGAAAATAAAGGTCCTAAGTGCAATTTATGAAGCCATGTGTAGTCCAGGGGGGACAGTAAGGTATTTCACACACACCTAATGCCACGTATTGGAAACTGTTCACCATCTACTCTATTACTCTTGGAAATCTATCAATCTCATCATACCACGGTGCCTTCTTTCATTTTTGGTGATAAAGGATTCAAGGGATAAAGAGAAAGACAACAACTTTTGGTCTGATTTTTATTACCAGGTGAATTATTCCCAAAAAATAATTAAGAGGAAGAGTTAAAGTGCATGTCTAAAGATGTTCATATGAGAATGACTAAAATGAAAAACATGTAAAGCAAAATATATTGCCAAAGATGTGGAGAAAAAGGAATCCTCATGCACTGTTGGTGGGAATGCAAACTGCTGTAGCCACTGTGGAAAACACTACAGCGGCTCCTCACAAAATTAAAAGTAGAACTGCCATATGATCTAGTCATCCCACTAATGGGTAGTTCATCCAAAGAACACAAAAACACTAATTTGAAAAGACATATGCATCCTTCTGTTTATTGAAGCATTATTTGCCATAGCTAAGATATGGAAGTAACCCAAGTGGCCATCCATAGATGAATGGATAAAGAAGTCCCTGTTAAGTACAAAGAACTAGTAAACATATTAGTGGAGATGTTAAATAGGTGACTGAATCTGGACTTCCGCGAAGTAGGAGCGGAAATGGCATTGTCATCTTCCAGATGAGAATTTGTGAAATGAGCTGGGGGAATGGAGCTAGACAGCTTAAGGAGATCTGGGATGGAGCCTGAACTCCAATACTTAGACGTGGCAAGCAGAAAAGGGACCAGTCACAATAAGAGCGAAGAGGGAGCCAGGGAGACAAGAGAAATAAACAGCGAGTGTGTAGTAACAGAAACCATAAAGGGAAAACCCGTAAGGGACTGGTGAATCTAATCTGAGAGGTCAATTCCCTAAATTGGCCTTATCGGAGACATCAAGATACCAAAAGGTCAGGATAAGAAAAGGACTAAATGACTAGAATTTGGCATCTCAGTGGCCACTGGCATTAGACAAACACAGTCTCAGGGTAGTGATGGGATTGGAAGCCGGTCTACAGCTGGTTCAGGATAAGGTGTGTCATGAGCAGGTGTAGGCAGCATTGAGAAACAGCTTTTTCAATAGGTTACTGGCAAGGGCAGAATACAAATGCGGCAGTGACGAAAGGGGATATTGAAGTCAAAAGAGATGCAAGAGCACATTATATGCTGATGTGAATAGTCTACCTGAGAGGAAGAACGGATGACTCAGGAAAGAGAGAACACAACTGCAGGAGCCAAGACCCCGAGAAGGGGAGAGGAGCTCCACTCTGGCCTCCACAGGCACAAGCATCCTTCGACTGTGAAAGGTATGAGGCCCATACATCTGACAGAAATGTGACCTTGTGTAAGTACTAGGCAGGCAGGAAGGAAACAGGAGTGACTGAAGAGTTACATAACGGCACTGGGGGAAATCTTCTGGTGTCCCTTAGTATCTGTACTTATAGTAAACAGAATTTTATAAAGTAAGAGGTTCTTGGGGTGCCTGGGTGGTTCAGGAGCTTAAGCGTCTGCCTTCAGTCAAGTCATGATCGCAGGGGCCTGGGACTGAGCCCCACATCAGGCTCCCTCCTCAGCGGGGAGCCTGCTTTTCCCTCTCCCTTTGCCCTTCCCCATACTCCTGCTCTCTCTCTCTCAAATAAATAAATAAAATCTTAAAAAAGTTAAAATAAGAGGTTCTCAGAAAAGCTCCTAAATCAAGATGTTCTTACCAGTTACACAGCAAGAAAAGAATTGACAAATATTCACTTGTTTCCAATTATAGACAAAACACCTGGACTACTATATTTTGACAGTCGGCTGCTCTTGATGAAAAACACTGTATACCAGCCACTGTATTCTTCATAAAGTTAATAAATACCTCTGTGGTCTTGTTATGTACCAGTACTGTTTTAAGAATTTTATAAATATTAACACATTTAAATCCCTAAATAAGATTATGTAGGTAGCATCATTCCCATTTCACATATGAGGACACTGAGGCACAGAAAGGTTAAGTAACTTATATAGAGCCACACAGCTAATTCAGGGAGCTAGGACTCAAACCAAGGCACTTTGACGCCAGAATCCTTGCCTTCTGAGTGTGTCTTCACATGGCCTTTCTTCTTTGTCCCTTACTTCTTATGAGCCACCACTCACGTTGGATTAGGGTCCCACTCTAATGGCTTTAACCCTTATTACCTCCCTAATGGTCTTAACTCCAAATACATCACATTATATGTCACATTTCGGATTAGGGCTTCAGCATATGGATATGAGACAAACACAATCCGGTTCGTACCAGGCTGTTTCTGATTTTTTGGTAGTATAAGTCATACTGATATCAAATGATAAAGTGATTTTAATAGCATAATTGCTAGGTCAAAGAGTATGTCATTTAAACTTTTTTTTTTTAAGATTTTATTTATTTGTTTGATGTAGAGAGATCACAAGTAGGCAGAGAGGCAGGCAGAGAGAAAGGGGGAAGGAAGCTCCCTGCTGAGCGGAGAGCCCAATGAGGGGCTCGATCCCAGTAACCTGAGATCATGACCTGAGCCGAAGGCAGAGGCTTCAACCCACTGAGCCACCCAGGCGCCCC
>CM052809.1:34610689-34622051 GCA_028533885.1 Nasua narica
ACCTCTTTGGTTAGGTTTATTCCCAGGTATCTTATGGTTCTTGGTGCTACAGTAAATGGAATCGATTCTCTAATTTCCCTTTCCATATTTTCATTGTTAGTGTATAGGAAAGCAATTGATTTTTGTGCATTGATTTTGTATCCTGACACATTACTGAATTGCTGTATGAGTTCTAGTAGTTTGGGGGTGGAGTCTTTTGCGTTTTCCATAAAAAGTATCATGTCATCCACGAAGAGAGAGAGTTTGACTTCTTCATTTCCAATTTGAATACCTTTTATTTCTTTTTGTTGTCTGATTGCTGTTGTTAGACTTCTAGTACTATGTTGAACAAGAGTGGTGAGAGTGGGCATCCTTGACGTGTTCCTGATCTCAAAGGGAAGGCTGTGAGCTTTTCCCCATTGAGAATGATATTTGCTGTGGGCTTTTCATAGATAGACTTTATGATGCCCAAACACAACCATTTTAAAGAAGAATATACGTGTGTAAAAATCTCTAGACCTGAACGAAATCTTAGCTCTATCATGGCTTGACTATCTGTTGACAAGAGGCAAGTGACCCCAGACTATTACTGGCAGCCATTTGTTTGCTCCTGCAATTCTACCTGAATTCTGGGAAGTGAAGAACTCAAAGAGACAGAAGAGCCAGACAGATGCATTCAGACAGCTTTCTTTAGTATCTTTGTTGCTTGTTTTAAATTACTCCCTTTCAGTTCTTCACAAAGCATTAATGGGAAGAGGAAACCCAGTTATCTCATTGACAAAGAGGAACACAGCGGGGCAGAAGAGGTGTGAGAATGTGCTGGTTAATTTGGGATGGGCTCTGAGGCTGTCTTGTCTAGCTCCCTGCTAAGCTAACATAGTTGAAGGGGAGCCTTTTCCTACTCAGCATTCTCTCTGTAAATACTCTGTTCTGGTGTCTCCTGCTGGGGTCAGGTTACCGCAGGCTTCTGAATATCCAGGAGGCACTGCAGGGAATGAAGTTTGGAATCACTGCTTTCTCTTCACTGCCTTTTGTCTCTGGAGTCTGGCTCCTCCACAACTGGGAGAATATTTTAATTTAGAGGCAGAAAGGAATCTCTAAATGAAATAGAAAGAAGGTACATTCTTAAATGCAGGGACTAGAGAGAGCTTATCCATGTATCCATGTCTTTAACATGGTTCCTGGGCCAGAGGAGCAGTTAATGAACTGGGCTTTTGAGTCTGAATGTAGTTTTAGAGAGTGGAAAATATATCACGGAAGAGGGAAAGAAAAATTTGGCAGGAAAAGGGAAGGCTATTTAAAAGCAAATAACAGAAAGTTGACTATATTTAATGTTTCCATCATTACATTTTACCTCATGTCAAACAAAGCAAGAGTATGGAAAAGTAGAAAATTAAATAAAATTATAAGTGACCTATCACATAAAGTGACTTGTCGGACAATATGGTGGAATGCAAAATGTTTAGAGATGCAGAGGCAGACAGCTGTGGTCTCAGCAAAGTAAACCTCTCTCAAGTTCACACTCATCCCATGACATAGGAGGATATTGATACCCACTTAACAGAGTAGTTATCAGGCATTAATGATAAAACATGCAAAACACTCAGCATGTGATGATATATGCCATACAGGATTCACTCATAAAACAGAGGTTTCCGTCCATTCCTGACAGGAGGAGGAGGACTGTAAATTCTTCAACAGCCATTCAATTTAGACATGGAGACAAAATGAGAACATTTGAAACAAGGAGAACAATTATGTGCTAAACAGTGTGGTAGTGATCACAAGTATGACAGGAATTTAGACAGGGGGAGATCTGAGTGCACCAGACTACTCTGCCAGTGAAAGATTTGCCTAATTATTGGATCTTACATACTGGGTGTCTAGGATAAATAACAGAGAAGCAAAGTGAGGAAAGAAGACATTGAAAGGGGGTGAGAGGTAGGGGGGATGCAGAAGCAAAGACACAAATAAATGGTAGAGAAGCTGAATAAAATTAAGCCAAAATGACAAACGAAACTATGCAACTGATCTATACCATAATTTATGGAAAGAACAATGCTCATAGTGGATACATTAAAAAAAATAAGCAGAATGACTAAGAATTACAGTATGAGTATGTACTGAATAAATACTAATCGATGACAATAATGGTTTATCAGCATTCATTTAAATTAAGGAAATGATCTGTGAATATAAACCAATTGGTCATATTTTAAAAAAAAGAAATGACCTCAATGTTAATTTGCATAACTATTAATACAAAGAACATCAAGAAAGCTCTTTTTTTTAATTGTTGGCAATGACATAATTGCTTTGCCGAACTCGATCTTGGGGCTTCAGTATCACTACACTTCATTTTTTTTTTATTTTATTTTTTAAAAAGATTTTATTTATTTATTTGAGAAAGTGAGAGAGAGCATGAAAGGAAAGAAGGTCAGAGGGAGAAGCAGACTCCCCGTGGAGCTGGGAGCCGGATGTGGGACTTGATCCCGGAACTCAAGGATCATGACCTGAGCCATAGGTAGTTGTTTAACCAACTGAGCCACCCCAGTATCACTACACTTTAATATTGACAGGACACTCCTGCTGGACTTCATTTGGCTTGTCTAATTCCTAGAGTTTTCATTCTCTGCATTTACTTATGGTTGACAGTTATTTTTTTTTTAAGATTTTATTTATTTATTTGACAGAGAGAGAGAGAGATCACAAGTAGGCAGAGAGGCAGGCAGAGAGAGAGATGGAAGCAGGCTCCCTCCTGAGCAGAGAGCCCGATGTGGGGCTCGATCCCAGGACTCTGGGATCATGACCTGAGCCGAAGGCAGAGGCTTTAACCCACTGAGCCACCCAGGCGCCCCTGACAGTTATTTTTTTAAGATTTTATTTATTTATCTTAGATAGCATGCATGTGCACGTTGGTGCACGCGCACACATGCAAGAGCAGGGAGGAGGGGGCAGAGACAGAGGGAGAGGCAGAGAATCTCAAGCAGACTCCAAGTTAAGCACACCGCAGCACTACTCGGGGCTCAATCTCACAATCATGAGATCGAGACCTCAGCAGAAACCAAGAGTCGGTCGCTTAACCAACTGAGCCACCCCGGCGCCTTGGTTGATAATTATTTTAATTCACATTTTTAAAAAAGTAACAATGAAATCATTTGCCCTAATATGAAAGAATATGAGCTCTGCCTTTCACCTACCTAAATATCCATCAGGAACTTTCCAAAAATGTTCAGGTAAAGGCAACTTCAAAAAGTCTTTTTATTAATGAGTAATAGTCTTTCTTATTAACCAAGTAATAAATGTTGATTGGGAAAAACTCAGAAAGACTAGATCAAAAGAAAATTAAAATTAAAAATTAAATTCACCTCTCTTCCTACCACTTAACACTGTTTATATTCTTATATTTCCCGCAGGACTTTTTTTCTCCATGCATATATGAACACATTTTTGACAGACACAGTGCTGTTAGGTCTACATTTTTACCAAAGGTACTCTAGACATCTTTCCATGTCATTAAAAAAATTGCTTAATCTTTAATGTTTAATATGTTGATAACACACACCCTATGCAATGTTCTTTCACCAGACCATCACTATATTCCAACCAGTGAAGGCAATTTTACATTTTATAGTCAGATATTAACAAACTTAAAGGTTTAATTAAGATGTATTTTTGTCCCATTTGCAATTCTCGCACCCCTTCCCAAATTCTGCTTTACTACTTAGGATTATGTTTCCCCCTTCTTTTCTTCTCTGTCTCCACCCCTACTTCCCTCAAGGAGATTGTAGGCTAACAGGGGAAATAAGTCGGATCCGTAAATAATTGTAATTACTACTAGAGGCAAATAACAAAGCAAATAGAAGAACTTCCAAATTCAGAAGATTCCTTCAGTGTGCACATACACTTATACACCCGATGGCAAAGGAATTAAGAAAACCCTTCTATTCTATACTTATTTTTTTTCTCCTTTCAAGGGGAGCAACAGGGGGAAAAAAGGAGGTGATATTCTTTTTCTCTCTTTTTACAATTGGAAAAACAAAAATCACTAATGGACAGGATACCTATTCACATCACCAGCTAGTTGTTAGTTGAACAGAGATTAGACTCGGGATTTCTGAGTAACAGATTTGTGCTTCCACAACGGCACAATGGTTCATCCTAAGAAAACACCTAAACAATACTCCCATACATAACTGTGGGAAAAGAATCCTTGTCAAGTCAAGGAATTCTTTAATTTTTTTTAACAACGGCAAAACATGTCCTGAAAAATGCAAGAAAATAAAATACATAATCCTGTATCCTTTCATTTGATTTTTCTTTCAAGTACACCTATATTCATACCTTGGTAAAAATATCACACAAATGTTGGGCAACCCTCTTGGGTCCTGTCCCTCCTCAGGAGCTTTGAATTATCACTTTGCTTTCACTCAACAAACCCTGCTTTGCTGCACAATAAACAAACAAACAAACAAATAAATAAGTAAACAAACAAACAAATAAACAAACAAACTAAATAAAATAAAACATCACGCAAATGCAAACTGGCTTCCGACATGGCCTCTAAAAAGAAAAACCTAGAAAGTGACTTTCTGAATGTGCCACCGCAAATATTTTATGCACCAGAGAATGTTCCTGCCTGAGGGGTTCATTTACCACACATTCATAATGCTGAGTAGAAAGAGACCTTAAATACAATCTAATATAACCCTATAAATAAGCTAGAAACCCTCCCAATAACATCTCTGTCAATCAATCATTCACCTTGTGCTTGAACACTGGCAATTACTGGATGCAGCATCTGGGCTAAAATCAAGAAAAAGTAAACACAGTACCTTTATGCACTGGACTAATTAGTCCAGCAGCATACCAAATTATGTCTTTTAAGCTGTATGGCTTAGATTTAATGAGTTGTTTGCTGAATTAAATGTCAACATCTCTCTCTCTCTCTCTCTCTCTCTCTCTCTCTCTCTCACACACACACACACACACACACACGAACATACACACTTGTACACAGTGGAAGAGGAAAATGATCAAAAGCCAATATTGCTATATTATCTTGGGAAGCATTTATTATGACACAGGACTGACAGAAAACAGGACAAGCAGTCACAAACTCATAAACCTCTAGGTTTCCGGCTAAAATAGTCATGTAATCTAGCCCAAGACTTTCCTTTGGTTTAAAGGGAAATAAAAAGTTTAAGAGATCTGCCAGGGTTTTATAGCTTTCTGCCTCAGTGGCACTTGACTATGCACAAAGAGGGAGAGAATTTAGATTATTTAATACAGAGGTTAGAGTAATAATCATAGCTCAAAAAAAGGAAAACAAAGTGAAGGCAGGCGAATCAGAATCAATACTCTCATCAAATACTCAGTGACCTTTCCCCTCTGGATTTGTATTTTTCCTCATTTTCTGGGATGCTTTTTATGCATTAAATACAGAAAAAAATAATAATGAAAAGAGTCCCTTGACCGTAACTGGAATCAATGTATCTAACATGTTTTCCAATTCTTACTGTGCACATGGCCTCATTAGATTGACTACCACGAAGGGTTCAAACAGGAAAAAAAAAACTTTAGAAAGCCATTCATAATTTTCTCTTCAGGGTTTAACAGTCATTCCATATTTGTCTTATAGTCACTTTCCTAATACATCCCAAGTGAAAAAGCTTCAGGTATGCTGGAATTCAGAGTCCAACAAGAAACTATTTGCGGCAAAATGCTTGGTTTTATGTGGCTTTGTTTTGCCTCATTTTGAAAATCCATATTCTTTCTGCATTGTTCTCTGCTAAAGGCCAGCAGTGGCTTGATTCCCTGGGCTGTAACATTCTTTTTTGACTTCAAGGAAAAGGCAGAGTACAATGCCCCTCCCATACTTCCAGGTTCATAAACCCAATTTCTGCGAATTACTGTCTTTCTTCATTTGCGTTCCTTAACTGATGTCCTTAATGAAGTTTTCTTGGTTAGATGTTCACATGTTTGATACCCAATTTACAAACATTCTTATGTTCTGATAAAGTCGCTGTGTCTCTTGGCATGATTTTAATGTCTAAGTGCTTACTGCTTTACTGTACTTTTAAGAATGAGTCTTACTCAATCTTTATAGATTTCCCACTCTCTACTCCTCCACACATACACCTGAGAGAATACATCGTAGGTGTCAAAATTATTTTTATTTCATTTATTTTATTTTTTTATTTGACAGGGAGGGACAGAGAGAGGGAGGAGAGAGAGAGAACAGAAGCAGAGAGAGCAGCAGAGGCAGAGGGAGAAGCAGGCTACCTGCTAAGCAGGAAGCCCTATGCAGGGCTCGATCCAAGGACCCAGAATCATGACCTGAGCCGAAGGCAGATGCTTAACAGACTGAGCAACCCAGATGTCCCTCAAAATTATTATTATTTTTTTAAAGATTTTATTTATTTATTTGACAGACAGAGATCACAAGTAGGCAGAAAGGCAGGCAGATAGAGAGGGGGAAGCAGGCTCCCTGCTGAGCAGAGAGCCCGATGAGGGGCTCGATCCCAGGACCCTGAGATCATGACCTGAGCTGAAGACAGAGGCTTTAACCCACTGAGCCACCCAGGCGCCCCCTCAAAATTATTTTTAAACTTAAATATTTATTTGTATTAAAAGCCAGGCCACAAATCTAAAGAACACTCATTTCCATTCAGTTTGAAGAACGTACTAAAGCTCCATTTTAATTGAAAATATTCAAATATATTCCCAGTTTTTAATTAAATAGACTTACCAAGTGATGTCATAAGGAAAAGCAGGTAGCCTTCATTTAGTAAGTCGCATAAGAAACAAGATATTTGCGTTACCTTAAGATTCATCCCTGAGATAGGTTTGGCCACATAATATTAAAATACAACCTAAGGGTGTCTGGGTGACTCAGCTGGTTAAGCGACTGCTTTAGACTCAGGTCATGATTCTGAAGTCCCTAGTCCCACATCAGCTCCCTGCTCAGCAGGGAGTCTGCTTTTCCCTCTGATCCTCCCCCTTTTCATGCTCTCTCTCACTCATTCTCTTTCAAATAAATAAATAAAATTAAGATAGATAGATAGATAGATAGATAGATAGGTAGATAGATAGATAAAATACACAATCTAGCAGCCCACAGGGGGGTTCAGTTGGTTGAGCATCCCACTCTTGATTTCTGCTCGGGTCATGATCTCAGGGTCCTGGGATGGAGCCCAGCACTGGGCTTGGCCCTCAGGGGTAGTCTATTTGAGGATTCTCTCTCTCCCTGTGTCTGTCACCCAGTTCACACTCTCACTCACTCTCTCTTTCGCTAAAATAAATAAATAAATCTTAAAAAAAAAAAGAGAGAGAGAATCCTATAACAATCCTTGTTTAAGATTTCCAATAAAAATGTATCATGACTAAATCACATGGAGTTAAGCTTGGAGTTCTGTCCTATTAATACCAAGTCTACTTAAACTACTGTGAACTAAAACCACTCAAGACTATAACAATAAGATGATGAATAGACAAGTGAAAATTGAAAAATTTAGCTTTTAAAGAAATTAGATATTTGGTATATAGAATATCAACTTTATCAATTGTATCACTGGGCTTTCAAACTATTTTGCAACAAGACCTTGTTTTCAAAACTTTAGGAGGAGGACATGCAATGGGTATTTTGTGTAGAGAGCCTGTACCCTGTTCTCTTAGCCATTCCCTTCTCTCTGCGGCTCACCAGAACACTGTGGTTTTATGTGGACACCAGTTTGGAACCTTTGATGCAAACAGAGCAAACCTTCCATCTTCCAGAAGCCCTGCAGAGTCACTTCAGATAGTTAAATATTTGGGTTTACAGATGATTTACTGATTTTGATGACAAAATCTATTAAAAAATATTCACATTTTGCTAATTAAATAAGTAAAATACACTTTAGTACATTTGGAAATCATAAAAAACTCAATGAAGAAATTTTTCATAAAATCACCACCAAGAATTAAGTCTTGTTAATATTTTTATTTACACTACTTTAGTCTTTTAAAAAACATCTATGCGTGTTTGTGTATTTTTTTCTCTTCTCATAAAATTGGGATCAAATTCCATATTTTGATTTTTGAGCTTTTAACTTAAAAGACGTATCTTAGATATTGTGCTATATTACTAAACCTTTTTCTACAACATACTGTTTGAAGGGCTTCATTGTATTCCACAGTTGGGATAGGTCACAGTTACTTTATCATATATATTGGATCTATACAGATACAGCTAAATCAAGGTTTTGGTGTTTTGTCACCTAAACCTATTCTCACCAGAAGTCCTGCTATTCACTATAAGCAAAAATTGAAACAAAAAAGTCTTAAGTTGCATGAATTTAAGCACCATGGACTATAAAAGCATAGGAACGGTATTGTTCATAGCATTAAGTTCCGGGATTTGTGATGCTCAGTCTATTTTGCACTTGGGAATTTTTTTTCCAGAGATAAATTCCTATAAAACTTCTCTCTGAATCTCTTTAGAGAAAAAGAAAATGTTCATAGATTACAGAACTGTGGAAAACAAGCACAAAATGTTCTCTTGCTCCTTTATTACTTGAAAAAAGTAGGAAGGAAAACTAGGTAATCTTCTCTCATTAAAATACATTTAGGGCCCCTGGGTGGCTCAGTTGGTTAAGCGACTGCCTTCGGCTCAGGTCATGATCCTAGAGTCCTGGGACAAGTCCCATATCAGGCTCCCAGCTCTGCAGGGAGTTTGCTTCTCCCTCTAACCTTCTCCCCTTTCATGCTCTCTCTCACTCTCTCAAATAAATAAATAAAATCTTTTTAAAAATAAAATAAAATACATTTAATGCCTATTTAAAATTTTGCTTTAAAAAGAGAATCCCAGATTATATTGTACAAATACACACAACTCAAGCATGATCAAATAGTTACTTAAACACAAAATCTCCACACAGTTTGTAATAGGACTGGGATTCATTCCATCCCTCACCTGTTTTCTTGCTTCACTGAGGAAACTGGTTATATGGACTTTGTTTGTAAATATACATTTTTGCAGAGTGTTGCTATCCTTTACTTAGCAAGAATTGCGTCTTGATTAATATTTACCAACAACAATAACATTAAAACTGTATTTGCCTTTCTCTTAGCTTACTTTAATTTTCAGGAGCACAATCAAATTTTCATTTCAAAAGGGGACTAATTAGCATATCAGTTAAGAGCGGCTGGGGATGGGAGTCAGACTTACTAGAGTTCAGAGTCTGCTTCCATCACTCTACTAGTTAGATAATCTCGAGCAAGTTTTACGTAGCTTTACCTCAATAAACCTTAGTTTCGTTTTGTATAAAAGAGGAATACTATTACTTTCTTCAAAGCATGTTGGTGCAGGGTATGCAATGACTTTAGTGCAGTGCTTGGCATCTAGGCAAAGTAGTAAAACAAAAACCAACACAGTAACTACTGACATTAATGTCAAATATGTTTTGGAAAGTAATTTTTTAGACATTTTTAAACCCAACTTCAGTCTAAAAAGTAGATCAATATGCCTCAATAGTCTTTATTTGTTAGTGGGAGCACTATTATATTTGGCTCATCAAATGAATGATATATACTTTATGAGAAAGGTAGGATTACATACTGATTCAAAACCGTCCTCATCAGCATGTGCTTCCATAGTTCAGACTTATTAGCTAGAAGCTATAGTGGTCACTTCACAAAAAAGAGAACTTCTACTGGCAACGGCGGGGACAGTTACACATTCTGTGTAAGTGTTAATATGGGCTAACATTCTATTAAAGTCGACCCTTTTTCCTTGTGAAAACATTAAGTTCCTTTCGGACAGGGATGAGGGCTAATTATCAGAGTCTATGAACGCTCTCTATCTTGAGGAACTTCACTTAGGGTCTTGTGGTGTTAGTGATGATGACGACAACGGTGATGACGATGATGATGATACACACACCGGGAACTATTTATTCATACCCCCGCCCAAAGCTCTTGATTTATTTGTTTCCAGATACAGACACACACACCTAGATTATATGTGAAAAGAAGAACCTAGGAGGAAGAACCAAAAAACCTTAAGTTACCTTAGCACCTGAGTTAGGGCTTAAAACCCAGGTCAGATCATGTCATAATTCTTTGGCCCTGATTCATGTGACTGATGTATCATGTGGTTGTTTGGGGGCAGATCTTAACAGAAAAAAAATTTCTGAAGTAAAAAAATCAGGATTTGAATTCCATACTTTTCAACTAGTCGTTAGGTGATGCTAACTAAGCACAGGTAGACACTTTGAACTGTACTCTATGGATGATTATAAATAACATAATGTAATATCAAATAATATAATACACAACATCTTCTCTACTTACATGTTTGTGAGAATTTGAAGTATCAAAAGTTCTTTGTAACTTGTAAAGTTTTAAAACATATTGTGAAAAAAATGCCTTAGCTTTCTAATCATGAAAAAGACGAATAAGTGATGGGGCATAAAAGGAAACACTTGAAGTTACCAAATTATCAATGTGTCGTTGTGATTTCCCCAAATCCAGATCAACAGCATTAAAGTTCACAAAGAGAGTTCATTTTTATCAAATCCTTATCTGCTGGGTCACTTTTTACATTCATTTTCAGTTTCTATACTAATGAAATCTGGATGTTTCCCTGAATAACAAAAAACCATGTTTTACTAGGAAATAATATGGTGTAATAAAATTAAAATGGGCTAGCCAAGAATTAAGAACCCCATTGTTTCAAGTGCCAAAGAGTTAAAGTGAATCAAATGAGGGGGAAGAAAGTTTGGGGATCAATGAAGCCCACGCCGTAGAGCACAAGACCCTTCCAGAAGAATATCCATTACCCAAGTCCAGATGCGTCTGTCATGAGGAGACGTGGGTCTCGTGATGCCAGATTTTTTTTTCTTTTTTCCTTTTTTTTTTTTTTTAAGATTTATTCACTTATTGAGAGAGAGAGAGGGAGCAGGAGAGAAATCCCCAAGTAGACGCTTCGCTGAGCCTGGAACCCCATCCGAGGCTCAATCCTAGGACCCTGCGATCATGACCTGAGCCAAAATCAACAGTCATCCACGTAGCTGACTGAGCCACCCAGATGCCCCCAGATTTTCTTATTTTCTAAGGGGAGGCAGATACTCAGGTAGTTTTTTTTTTTTAAATGTTAAAATTATATCATCTGGGGATAAAAGTGTTTTTAAAAATACTGCAACTTGGGGCCCCTGGGTGGCGCAGTTGGTTGAGCGACTGCCTTCGGCTCAGGTCATGATCCCGGAGTCCCGGGATCGAGTCCCACATCGGGCTCCCAGCTCCATGGGGAGTCCGCTTCTCACTCTGACCTTCTCCCTTCTCATGCTCTCTCTCACTCTCTCTCTTTCCTAATAAATAAATAAATAAAATCTTAAAAAAAAAA
>CM052809.1:34622151-34643412 GCA_028533885.1 Nasua narica
CTGCGACGGAAGCACAGACTGTTGTTTACAAACACATTACACCTATTTGTAAACATTTCCCTGAGCTCGGTCCAGTTCAGAGGCCCAGCTTTGAACAACTGTGCTATAAAATCAAATGGGTCTTATTTCGATCTTAACTCTAAACTAATTGAATGACTTCGGCTAAGAAGTTTACCTATCCAAGCTTCATTTTCCCCTTGTAAAGTGGGAAGAACAATGCCTCTGTTGTGAGGACTGCAAAAATGGACATGGATGAAAACATTCTAATAGATCTAATAGATACACCCACAGGCCTCAGCATGGTGACTGCGAAAAGGAGGATGGCGGGGTGGTGGGGGACACAGGGAAAGAAAGTCTACAGGTACTCAATACAGCTTTTTCTCTTTTTGTGGATGACTTACAAAAAGTAAGTTGTTCTGTTTTCTCCTTTTCATACTTGTTATACTCAGAGCACATCAGATATTCTTGTTATTAAGACGGTCAGGGTTATCTCATTCATTGTTGGAATAACCTGTTTTACTTGAATTATAAAGAAAATTTTAAATGATGGATGTCCCCAATTCTAAAGAAGAGAGACGAGTCAGCATCAAGTCTGAAAATGTTTTCAGATTGATTCAAGGGAGATTCTTTGCAAAATGACAATCTCCTGAACAAAATGCTTTTCCACTATTTCATCTGTTCCCCTTGGTCATAAAGATCCTTTTGTTAGTCAAATAGCATTTAAGGACATCAAGAATGTGGTAAATGATGGCACCATATGAACTAAGAAGAGATCAATTCTGCTTAGGTTACAGTTAACTACACAGCCAAAGATCAATGTTTCAAAGCAAGATGATTATAAAATAAATTTAGACAGTTAATGTTTTCCAACTATACAAATGTTAGTTAAAGTTCAGTAAGCAAATGACCAGTGACTGACTAGCAATATGAATCTTGCCTCTTTATTACCTTCCAGGGGCCTTGGCACTGGAAGCCACTTGGCAGAGCCACGTGGGTCTGATTTCAAAAAGTGTAAATAAAGTGGAAGAAGAAAAATATAAAATCATATAGTTAAAAGAGATTGGACAGTATGAGCAGTCAAACTTGTCTAAACAAAAGCATTGGTATGAATCAGGCATGTTTAAGCATGCACGTAGAGATTGGGCTCCTCTAAATTTATAGGGATAAAAACCGAACAGTCACACAACAGTGGAAGAATCAATTTTCCTCAAACCAGGCTATTTTCCTTTCTCTTGTTTCAGAGGGTAACACTGCACCCTGTGGGTCCCCAAATGTGTACAATCTACCTAAGATGAGAGCAAGGTGACTAAAATGTTCTTTCTGTGTAAAACTAACTAGGGTAAGGGGTTCCTTGTTCTTTCATTTTTTAAAAGCTAGGGTTTATTTTTAATGACTGCTGATGCTTTAGGCATCTGGCTCAAAACACTATATATTCTATACTTTGTAGATGCTTTTATTCAATGAAGGGTTTTAAAAATAAAAGTAAATCATAAAAAAATAAAAGTAAATCATAATACAAATATTTTCCTTAAGAAATCAGAATCATATTTTCTAAAATATAAAATTCATTTATGGTTAACCTAATTGCCATTTAAATTCCTCCTTAGCAAAAAAAAAAAAAAAAAAAGGGAAAAAAAAAAATTCCTCCTTAGCAGATGTAGGACACAGAGACTAGGTGGAGTGGGAGTAATTTTTTCCTCTGGGTCTAGGTAACGAGAATAGAGCAGATGATGGAGAAACCCCAGTAATTCCAGAGTCCACATTTTCATAATCTGAATTAGCTAGGAAATTCATAACAAAGCAAATTTGGGATCTATATCTTCAAAACACCTAGATCCTTCTCTTTGTTTTAACAGTGCCAATTAGCAGAATTTCAAGAATTCTCATGAGAATTCAGAGTGTTGATTTTTTTTTTTTTTTGTATCACCTACAGGCTGCAGACTGTCATATAAAAAATTGTCAATTGTCTTGCTATTCTTTTAATGGCTCGTTGGTAGAATGGCACCTATCATGGATCTTACAGAATGGTACTTATTTAAAGTATTCTGCCTAGTTGTTTTCATGAGCATCCTTGCATTTAAAAAAAAAAAAAGGGCCTTTGTTCTGGAAAACACATTTAAAGTAGATATATCCGACCTCAGAATAGTTTATGGGACATAATATGAATCAGTAATGACCACAGACCATGAACTCAGCTTATTTTTGGAAGATACCCCTCTCCATGAAATGCTGCACAAGAAAGGACCAGATAAGAAATGTGGGTAGGAAACATTTGGTTGGTTTACACTTTCATTGTCATACTGGTAGCATTTTCCAGGGGAATACTTCCAGTTTGGAACAGAAGCCATGAGGAAAATATCACCCTTTTTCCTTGAGCACATGCTCACAAGGCTTTTTTAGAGTCCCAATGATCTCAGCAAATTTCCTTCTTGAAAATAACCAGAGAATTGTCTTCTGACCAAACAGTGTCAACTAAACTTAGTCAGACTTGGTTTTCTATGTATATTTTTGCTGCAGTTAGATTCCAGAATTTCAAGCATTGCAGGAAATGATCTTGATTTAGATTCAAACAAAGAAAAGGAACAAAGACTTCCACTTCATACTAAGTTTCAGAACTTCCATGAAAGCAAGATGCCACCTTCATTTATCTTTTGAGTAAAATTATTACTTCCATTTCTGTTTAGTCTTAATTTTAGGATACAGATATGAAGGGATGATTTATTTATGATTAGTGAATTTACTAGAGTGGATTTCCAGAAAGCAAAATAACTGTGAGTGAGGATCATGTAATTTGATATTAATAATAATTACTAATTTATTTTAATAAATTCAGTGAATCCAAAGGTATTTCCTTACTGACGGTGTCATTATTTCTGACTTGCAATTTAGTTTTGAAAGGGAATGAAAGGAGCCACAGAAATGTTCCCTGCTTTTATTTATGTCATAGCACATAGTGAACAAGTTTTAATTATGGATTTTTAAAGTGCTGTGATTTACTGCCTTTAAGAATTTGATCTCCCTTTATCAAAATCTTAGAATCCTGAGAATGTCACAGATATGACGATTTTTACAACCAAAATAAAGGGATGAATGATAACAGTCCAAAAAACTACCAGTAGAAAGCTATCCCACAGTCCTAGAGCAGAGGTCCTTCAGGAGACCATCCATCCATCCAGTCGATCAACCAACATTTATCAAGCATGTATGTTGTGCCATGAGATTTGTCATCAGTGATTTCATTTTCTGCCCTCATAGAGCTTACAATCTACTGAAGGTTGAGGAAAATCAAGTAAGCAAATAAATAGCTCTATAATTACAACTTTGATAAATGCTATTGAGGAAACCCACAGGGTGCAGAGGATAATAATGGAGATATACTTAAGGAAACCTCTCCAAAGAGTTATATTTAAAGCCCAAACTTAAAGTATAAGGAGATTCCAACCATTCGTTTTTTAAAAGGGGAAGAGTCCGTTGACTGGCCTTTCATTTTATCTTTTCAAGAGAGACTGCAAGGTGTGTGAACTGGGGAGGGGTTGTGAGACAGAGCCCCACCTTGGGGTTGCTCACTCAATGTGGAAGTTGCTTGGGATTCTCTCTCTCCTTTTCCCTTTGCCCCTCCACTCATGTGCTCATTCTCTCTCTAAAAAAATAAAATAAAATAAAAATAAAAAAGATAAATAAATATGCTTTCATAGAGGATTTGACTTGGACGCAGGTTAAGACTGTAGGATGTCACTACCATACTGAGGAAAAAGGACAAAAATCTGAAAGAAATTTATTTTTGCTTGTTTTGCTTGTTTGTGTGCTTATGCATGCATCTGGTGACATTTCCAGTGATTCAGACAAAGATTTCATTGACTGGGCTTAAAACTCACTGATTATGAGCAGACAAGAGATAACCAAGGTTAACTGAATACCCCTTGTGAGGTGCAATGGCAGGTCAGGGTAACAGATCTCAGATTTCCTGAAAACAATGCTTGACTCACAGCTGCTGTAAATCAAGCAGGATCTACCTATATCATGACAAGTATTTTAAACCAAGTATAAAGACCCCTACATGGGGAAAAAAAACTTGAATCATCCGGAAAAAATGCACTTAGAGATTAAAAATTTAGTAGAGACATATTTCGTCAATATGGAAAGACAGTCACCGTATATAAAGTAAAAGAACTACAAAACAATGCTTAAAGTATGCTCCCAATAATGAAATTTTATGTCTGAGTGTGTTTATATTCACATATAAAAAAAAAAATCTAGAAGGAAATTTTCCAAAATGCTAACAGTAATTATTTCTTGATGGTAAACTCATGGGTGATTTCCTTTTTAATTTTTTTTTCTTTTAATGTATTTCTGTATAACCTTTTTCTGTTTTGTTTCTCACAATGATGTATTTTTTAAATGTGGAAAAACAAACCTTTAAAAGATAAAATTTAATTGTATTGGTGAATATTGATTTAAAGCAGAATGACTTTAGTGTGACAGATCTCACTTTCCTGCAAGCTAATTTTAAAGGATACTTCCCAAATGTGGAATGATAGTTCAGATGGCATAATTTGCTCTTTGGCCAGTGCTGAATTGCCAAATAGACACAAAGTATGTGCCTAGGGCATTAGCAAAAAAAGGAAGACACCAAAAAAAAAAAAAAAGGATTTTTGGAGAAAAATATTAAACTTTTGAAATTTCGGAAAAGTATAAAAGTATTTGCCCAGGAAAATATTAGAAAGTTGCTGAACTGATGTACATTTTTTTTATAGATTTATTTATTTATTTTTAGACAGAATATGGGCCACACAAGCAAGGTCAGCGGCAAAAAGGAGAGGGAGAGAAGCAGACTCCCCAGTAAGCACAGAACCTGACAAGGGGCTTGATTTCATGACCCTGAGATCATGACCTGGGCAGAAACTAAGAGGTGGATGCTCAACTGACTGAGTCATCCAGCCTCCCCCTGATGTATACGATTTAATATCATTTTTAATTTTAAGAACATGAAGGTGAAAAGATGCTTCGGACATACAGGTAAGAGGTATGGCTGAGTTTTTTCAAGGTCCAGCATCTATAGGAATCTTAATTTGGTCCTAAGCACAGAAATATTTATGTTACCTCCTAACCTGGATGTTTCAAAAAATAAAGATAATACTTAGCCATAAAATAAGGACACATCAATCCAACAAAGTTCTGATTTTTCCCAAATGCTTCTATGTTTTTCTAAAATATCAAGAATCCCAGCTTTTCTCCAAAATGTTTGTGTGCATAGTTTTTGGGTGGGGGGGGGCACAGAGGCTGATACCCTAAACATATATTTAGTCTATTTAGCAATTCAATATGATCAAAGAGCAAATCATGACAACTGACATATTTTAAAAGAGTCAAATAATATTGTCATATTTAATGCAGATTTACTATATCTGATATTTTAAAATTCGAATTAGCAAGATAATATGTTAAATGTTCTAACATGGCAGATTTGGGCTCATGGGATTTGGAATCTAGGTCCAATTAGACCATTTACCAAACCCAAACTTGGCCAAGTTTAACTTCTCTGAGCCTGCTTCCACTTATTTAAAATAGTTATGATGATAAGTTTTGCTGGCACAATAAAATTTGAGGGAATATCAGATGAAAAATAAAGAATGTAAAATGACTTGAGAACTACAAAAGATTATATTAATAATATAAGGTGTAATGGTGGTACCTACTACAACTGTATTGTTTTCACATCCGTATGCCTTATATACCCCCAAGGAAATCTACATTGTTAGGATATGCAAATTGTTCTAGTCATATAAGGGCTCTACAACTAGTTTAATTATAAAATGATTGATTGCTCTTGTGTAAAAATGTACTTTTTTTTTTCAAAGATTTTATTTATTTATTTGAGATAGAGACAGTGAGAGAGAGCATGAGAGAGGAGAAGGTCAGAGGGAGAAGCAGACTCCCCGTGGAGCTGGGAGCTGGACGTGGGACTCGATCCCAGGACTCCGGGATCATGACCTGAGCCAAAGGCAGTTGCTTAACCAACTGTGCCACCCAGGTGCCCTAAAAATGTATTTTTAATCGATAGAATAATACTTGGGATATACAAACAGGAGGAATTGTAACTAACCTCTCATAGTGACATAGTAACACTCAAGTATAAATCTGGTTTATTTATTTCAGAAAAAACCAGATTGTTGAGTTATGTTTAAACTTCCATGATAAATTTGGTTTTCTTTTAGGTTACAATTATGGAAAACAAAGAATTAATCCTTTTATGAGCCTATGAGAAATGCAGAAAATGGCATTGTCTTTGCAGATATTTTCTAAGTCATCCTGATGGAGAGTAGAAGCAAGTACATAAAATTGACATATGTTCTGAGGTCACTTGAAGAAATAAGGAACATCCTATCACAAAGTGAGGAATCAGATAATGTATGCTCTACTCCAATTAAAACAAGTTTTACTAAAGTTTAAATGCCAGTCAAAATATTTAATATTCCAACAAGAATGGCATTTCTAAGACAGAGTTTGAGAAATCAGGAATTAATTAAATTTGAATATTGCTAAATAATATATTTAAACAATAACCTGCAAGTATCTTTTATATACTTTGTTCTTTCTGACATCACCTTCATGGGTCTTGAATTATTTTGTATCTAGACCCTACTCAACTCCATTTTAGTTCTCAAAATTATCCATACAAAACGGAATAATTTTAATATGGCTCTTGAACATCACGTTCCACAAAGCTGCTGAAAAAGGACTCTTATGAAGAGGCCAGTGTTCAGTTCCCTGCATCCTGACAAAATAGAAAATATTTTCCAGCAGATTGTCAATCAACTTCTTTAAAAATATCCAAATTTTTAAATTTAGAAGCCCATTGCAAAATGGAGTCTTACTTTTATAGAGCTATAAGTACCAGATATTAAACAGCTAAAGCACACTCTAAAATGGACAATTTACACTAGAAAAAGCCAGAGAAGTTCTTGAGAAAGAATCTAGTCTATGCCATCCCAAATAAATGCGTGTGTAGGGTATACTTTCAGAGGTTTTGATGGAAGAAGAATGCACTGCTTTATCTGGTTGCCCAGCTGACAACTCAACTTTGCTATCGGGAAGTTCCACATTCTGTATTTCTAATCTTCATCCTTCTAATGAAGTTGAAACTCAGTGACTATATTTTAGGTTCGAAACAACCCTAGCTCTTCTGAAGCAAATGATTGTCATCTTTCAATTCTCTTCTCCTAATGAAATAATCCTAGTTTCCTTATCCTTTGTTAGAGAATACAACTTGTACTCTTTAAACACCTTCACTTTTGTGTGGCCTCTCAGTAATGGCCATTTAATTGCCTCAAGCTGCAGGATCTTGAGATCTAGGTCTAAGAGCCCCATCAGGGTCTGACCACATAGGTAAAACATGCTACTACTGATTCTGTGCTGACAGCCTATAGTCATTGGCCTCTGACTAAACTGTATCAACTTCACCTATAAAAGCACAACCCAGTGAAAACTCAACACAAAGGAAATAAAACAAAGCCCTAAGATAGCTGTTTTCATTGCATGAAACAGGGTCAACTGGGTCTTTATTTTTTAAAGCTTATTATAGATATATCCGAAATCTTAATTTTTGAAAGCAAAGTTATCATTTAAAAGATTTAGGATGTAGTGTATTACAAAAATTTTATGTGACATATAAGCCCAGTACTTCTTTCCATGCTCTACTTTATTTAGTTATAATTAGGCACACGATAGCATGACTTTACAGAGTTGTGAATCTATATAATATACAATATGCCGTGAGCATATTAAATCCATTCTTCCCATTAAGTCTTCCTATATATAAACCAAATGGAACATTTATTCTCAGAAATTAAAACTATAAACTTCATTCAAATACAAAAATTTTTAATGAAGGGGCAGCTTATAAAATAAAATGCAAGATTAAGATAAAAAATGTTACTTTACATTGTAAAACAATGTTTGCACTGACAATGATACTGCCTGAGATCGATGGACAAAACTAGTCCATATGATGAATGTAATACACTTTTACCTGCAAGGATTTTTCTGGCTTTAATTCAGTGAGATCCATTCTCCTGGGTAGTAATGGAATCCTGTACCCTACTCATTTCAGACATCTTTAGTCTCCTGAGTTTCCTTAAAGCCTTGACATAATAAAAGGTCAAGGAGATCCTAGTAAGCATTTGTAAACTACAACAGCCCCCCATTTCGGGCTCCCCGCCATACATTCTCTTGCTAAGCTTTGCTCACTCTCTTATTTCATTTCATTGTATAAGCAGGCTAATTTGGAAATAGCTAGGGTATTTGGGAACACCTAGATTTTCAAAACAATCCCACTTTCCTACTTAACCACCTAAAGAAGTGACCCATAATACAACATTGGAGAGAATGGTAAAATGGTGCCTGGATACTGAAGCATTCCTTCAGACCAGTATTCCTTCAGACCAAATAGCAAGCACCACTATCAAATAAAATGAATGCATTTCACCTTCCAGCTCATGTGTGCTTCCTGAGACACAAGGCACAAACATGAAAGGGATGGAGTAGAATTTCTAGCAAACTGATTTGTTTCGACACTCACTTGGCAAGATGCTGGACACAAAATAATACCTTAAGCCACCTCCCTTTCCCATCACTGTAAATTCAGGGCTCTCAAGTCACCCCCAACAAAACCAATAAAAAAATGAAGAAAAGAGGCAGGGTATGAATTCACATCTAGTGCTAAGATACAGATTAAATGATAGGCATCTGTCCTAATTGGTCACAATGAAACTAAGGGACAATAACAAGAAAAAAGTCTCACATTAATCCAAATGAAACCAATGAATAATATAAACCAGAAGCACAGTTTCAAAAATATGCAATTACCTCCAAGCATGCAAGGGCATTTATAACCCATAAATATGATTGCAGAGCACAGTATGCATATAAAAATGTTTCATAAATGCACTACTCATGCTAAGAAACGTGTATATATGATATGCATATCCACAGGATATACATTTGCATGTTCACAATCACATCTACCTACTAAAAATCCAACTCTATCCAGCAAATGGTTTCTCAACAAGAGTACATCAGAATATGAAATAGAATGCTAAATTCTGAGGCCACCTTTTCTTAGCGATGAAGGAAATAAGCAAAATCACCTCATAATTAGGCTGGGAAGCTTCGGAGGCACCAAATGGGTTTTTGAGGAAGGCCCAACCCTGTATGTGAGAGCTGCAAATTAAATGAGTCCTTTCAATAACACCCATTTCTTGTTAGCTCTTTTTCCATCCCCTGATTCTGCTGCTAAGCTTGGAAGGAAAGGAACCAAGTGGCTCTGTCTGCATTCTGAGCCAGTTCAAGATAAAATCAGAACACCATTTTTTTTTTTTAAACACAGCGGATGCTTTCTTACTTCTCTCTTCCTGGCAACCTTCCCCTCTCTCCATCCCCATCTCTGTCTCTACATCTTCCTCCCCTACTCCGAGAGAGTCATTGTTCAAGTACTGGCCACAAATGTACACAGAGGTCCTTTAACCCGCAGCCAAACCAAGAAGATAGCCCCACAGTCTCCTACTTACCATACTGAGACCCGGAGAAGCTGTTGAAAGGAGGGAAAGATGCAAACTGAATCCATTTTCCTTGTGACCGTATCGGATGCAGCCTCCGAATCCAACATCAGCAGCTGCTGCTGGGATTTTGTTCCTTCACTCTCTGGTTGGCGATGGTGCGAAGAGGAACCACCCTTCCAGCTTCACTAGAGCATCAGCAGTCGAAGCGGCAGGAGCAGCGGCATCACCACTTGGCCTCCTCCCTCTCGGAGGATGGGGTGAGCTCAGAAGCAGCCAGGAACTTGCAGCAGACACCTCCTCTGGCTCCTCCTCTCCTGCCCCTCCCCCAAAGCCCCACCCCTGCTGCGGTAGAGGCTGCCTGTCCCGGCAGCTGCTGGTTGTCATGGCAACGGCCAATGGTGAGCCACCAGCCTAAGGGGGAGGGGAGATGGGTGAAATGAGCTGCAGGGGCTGGAGGGGAGTGAATTTGTGCTGATGCCCTCTGGGATGCTCCTGGTCTCTCCTACCTGGACTCTGGGTCTTTAAAAATGGGGCAAGGGTGTGTTGACACAGGAAGAGAATAATTTAAATGTAGTTGAAATCAACATTGAAACATACAAAATAACTTAGCTATTTTTTGCACTTACTATGGTTTTCCAACAAAATGTATTAAAATTTGCCATCGGAAAAAAATAATAACAAATGGAGAAAATAATATCATGTACTAGGAGATTATAATTACTCCAAATATGTTTGTCCTTGACAGTATCTTTTACTCAATGTCACTCAAGGTTGTTAAAAAGCGAAGTAAAGTGACTGGACTGCGATAAAGTAAGAGTCTGATTCCTTAGCACTACTCTCTGCTTGTTCTCAAGCGAGTCAGTTGGTCTCACTGTTTTTCCAGTTCTCTCTCTGAATAGGACTTGGAGGTATTTGACACTGTGGAAAAGGCAATTGGAACAGAGGGAACAGAAATTTCTTGAGCAACTACACGGTTTTCACGAGCACCAACCAGTTGGTGGGTAATTCCAAGCTTTTGTAATGTCAAACTCCTGGAGTGTTAAATTCCCTGAAAAAATTCTATGCCATTTTCATGGACACCATTTTCATGGATGCCTTTTTGGAGTTTCCAAACCAGCTGGTAGTCAGGGTGGTAAGCAGAAAAAAGAAAGTGAAACCAACAGTGTTCTGAGTTCTTTGTGAGTTTTGTTTCTAACTATAAATTACAGATGATACAAGTATTTATCTCATGAAGTAGTTATAAAGAGTAAATGAAATAATGCATTAATAGTGCTTGGCATATATGAAGCATGCAAATAAATGTTTACTAGTAGTGGCAGTAGCAGCGGTAATACATTGTAGCTGCCTCTTAATTCAAGGGATCAAGGGAATAGCATGGAAAATGCAGACAAGGAAGAAAATTAAGGTGAGAAAACAATACATGACAGATGTGTTGGTGAGGATGATTGCAGAGACAGAGAGATCCTGAAAGAAGAAACGTTTTCTAAAATGGGACAGTTGAGGATATTCTAAGTCTTAAAAGACTTAGATAAATTTCCCAAATTCACACAGCTAATTAATAAGGCCACAATGAAAACTCTGACCCTTCTAATACCACCATTTGCTCCCCCCTAATCATTACAGTTTTTTGTCACTTCTCCACAGAATGAAGATATCCTCTGCTCTTAACCCATAGGGTTATTTGTAAGTTCAAATAGGGTTAATGTAATTTTCAGAGTCAGATGGCCTGGGATCCATTTCTGGTGCCAGTATTTACTATAGATATGACTTGACACACAATAATTAATTTCCCTGAACTGATGTTTTTGGAAATAATCATAGAACCTCGTGGGTTCCTAGTGAGAACTGAACAGAATGATATATGTAGAACATTAACACAGTGTGTCTAATACATAGTAACTAGTCAATAAATGGTAGCTATGATTATCTGTTGCTCGTTCTTAAGTAATTAATATTAAAATGTATGATTTTTTTTTCCTAGATGGGGTCACTCTTGATGCTAGGGCCTTATTCTAACAAAACTAACTGGAAGATAATTAGGTGGTCAAAAAAAGGGCTGCTGTCATCCTCACTACCATCCTTGGCCTTACCTCTTGGTCCTCTCCCGAGAGAAGCCTGCATCCTGCTCTGTGCAGCTGGTAGTTCCTGCCTCCCGCCAGAGACTGAGCAACCACACAGTCTGGGCACACTTGCACATGAGCGTCACGTAAGGGGAGTCATGCGACAGGAAGGAATGAGTTGTCTTGCCTTTTTTTTTTTTTGTATTCTTCTCTGTCTTTCACCTTCTGCTGTCTCCACAGAGACGGTCATATAAGTAAGCAGAAAGGAAGGCTGTGGGTTGTCGAAGCTCAGGCTTGTCTGGGTGACAGAACTCTCCCCACCAGCCTCGTGAGGAAGCATTTCATCTTTCACGCCAAGAGCTGACTTGGTTGGAGTGAGCCATTCCGGTTTTCTCTCCTCCCATCAACACGGGCAGAATCAACTGGGGGAGAAAACAGAGTTTGGTGTTCAAATAATTTAGTCATTCAAATGCTCTTCCACCTTCTGCATATCCATGAAGCACGATTATATTATTCTATAACAGTTTTTTAAAAAATATTTAATTATTTACTATTTATCTACTTTGTTATTTTATAATGAAATTTGCCTCTGCCTTCATTAGAATATAAATAAAAATAAGCATGGTAAAGAGAGTGTCCCCAGAGAAAGGAACTTAAAGCAAAATCATACATTTTGGGAGACTGAAAGAGACACTAACTTTATTTGTAATATTTTTTAGAATTTTATTTTATTTCTTATTTTTTCAAAGATTTTATTTATTTGACAGAGAACACAAGCAGGAGAAGTGGGAGAGGGAGAAGCAGACTTCCCTTCAAGCAAGGAGCCCAACGCAGGGCTCGATCCCAGGACCCTGGGACCATGACCTGAGCCGAAGGCAGACCCTCCACGACAGCCACGCAGGTGCCCCTTTTTTAGAATTTTAAAATTTCATCCCTTCTCTCCATTGCCATCTCCTCTCTACTCATGCTCTATTTTTCCATGGTATTTGTCATTGTCTAATATACTCTACTATTTATTTGTGCTTCTACATTTTTTGTTATCCGTTTCTCTCCACTAGAATGTAAGCTACAAAAAGGCAGGGATTTTTATTTGCTGATCTCTTTTTGAATAGTCCCTGACCTCTATTAGGTGCTCCATAAATATTTGTTGAATGAATAAACCAGTAAATAAACAAAATATCAACAACTTCTGCCTTGAATCATGGCTATATGAGCTACTGTCATAACAATATTTGTCCAGTTACGTATTTTTGATATTTCTCAAAATTAAAAACTAAGATAATTACACAAATTATATTAGCATAATGTCTATCTGATACATATTTTAAATATACATAGTTATGAAAATGGAAACGTTTGCTCATGCATATTTAAAGTCATCTAGCATATCGCCAATAGTATGCATGGTGTTATTTGAGAAATACTGATTTTGTTCTAAGAATGTCTTCTCCAGTAGTACTAACAGTAAGCAGACTGTCTACCTCTTCGGGGACCTTTCCAATTTTGACTTCTGGATTCTATGAGATGTCTGAAAAAGTACAGGGTGTGGGTCTTGGCTTCAAAAGCAGCATTAAATTTTCAGGAGAAACCACAGCATAATGGGAGGAAGCTGCAAAGTGTAGGCTCTGAAGACAGACTTTTTGGATTGAGTTCATACTTCACCATTTGTTTTCTGAATGACCTTGGGCAAGCTGCTTAATTTCTGTATGCCTCAATCTTCATAATTTCTCCGTCACCTCCTTTGGGGAGTCTTCAACAATACCAGGATTAGCATTAGAAGTGATGCTCCCATCGTCCCCCATCACATATTTACTGCTACCCTCATGATCCTGAATGGCAAGTAGTTTTTTCTTTCTTTTTCTTTCCTATTTGGCTGTAAGCTCTTTGAGGTCAGGAATATACTGTTCATTCATTCATTTATTGCTATGCCAATCTAACAAGTATTTACTGTTAGCTGCTGTGTTCTGTTCTAGGCGCTAGGGATACAGCTATGAATAAGACAACGTGAACACGTGTCCACGGAGCTAATAATCTAAAAGGAAAGACACACTACATAAGTAAGTCTAATTAAATTATGTTGAGGGCTGTCACAGAGAACCATTGGAAGTTCTGATAGCATATAAAGGGAAGATATAACGGAGTTTGGGAGCCTACGGAAGGTATTACTGGAGGGATAATAGGGTAGGGTAGGGACAGTTGGTTTCAGGAGAAAGGAACGAAATGTACACAGGTGCTGAAATGTGCAAGAATATCCAAGTTACTCATGTTTTATTTAATGTTGGGCCCTAGCACAGTGGCTGTGCATATTATGGGCACTTATGTGTTTGTTGAAAGAATTTGTCTCCTTCCCCCTAACCACTCACACACATAAGCACACAACTTCTTTCCATTAGGTTTTGTTTCTGTTAATTTATTTGAGAAGTCAGAGTTTGTCAACAGCTGAGGAGCAGACTGACTGTGTAGGATGAAAAGGAGTGAAGATTAACTGTTTTTACAGTAGAAAAAGAGGTGTAATGCTAACAGTGTTAACCACTGTTCCATTACAGATTTATTAAGTAAGTTTTACATGATAATGCAAACCTTTGCTCTGATACTGAGATGGGAAATAGTTTTTCCCTTTCAGGTCCAGGGCAGTTGTATATTACCCAAGGGCAGACAGCACATGGACTTAGGTTACCAGCAAATCAGGGACACCAAAGAAATGAGAAAAGTTCCATTTCGGTGGCCTTTTCCAAAATTTTGCAAGCAAAAAATCTACAAATAAGTTGGTCTGACTTCAGAATATATGCAAGTTTCATTTTAATTTTAGCATAGTTTTTACTTTTAGTTGTCTATGGGAGATACCATACTTTTCGTAATTCTTACAGTGCCTAGTAACTTAAAACATCTTATTACACGCAGCAATAAGAGTGGAGAACATGAGCTATGTAACACAAAAAGCACATACATCCCAGAGTGAACTTTCATGATGGAGCTTACCGTCTAGTGGGTGGGGCAGACAAAGAACAAGAAAACAAACTAGTAAAATAACAGCAAATTTTCATGGGGTTCCTGGGTGGCTCAGGCAGTTAAGCATCCAACTCTGGATTTTGGCTCAGGTCATGATCTCAGGGTCCTGGGATCAACTCCCACCTCAGGCTCTGTGCTCAGTGTGGAGTCTGCTTGAGATTCTCTCTGCCTTTGCCCCCACCCCCGGCCCGGGTTCAGGCATGCGTGCGCTCTCTCTCAAAGTAAGTAAATACAATCTTTAAAAAAAATATCAAATTTTCACAAGTGCTATGAAGCAATGAACCACAGAGGAAGATAAGGAATGGGGGTGGGGAGGATGGGCATGACTCACTATGGAGGCGGCATTTAAACTGAGAAATGAAGTATGGATTATGGCAGTCATGTAGGAGCTGAGAAAAGAGAGGTTCACATGGAAGGATGAGTTCTGAGGGGAGAGAAAGCCAGGAATAAAAAAATACTTTTGAAGGTCAGTATAGCTGGAAATGGTAAGCATGGTGGAAAGTGGTAAGAAGGGAGGTTGAGAAGGTGGGCAGGAAGCAAATTATGCAGCACCTTGTAGCTCACCGTCAGGTAATTGGTGTTTTTCGTAAAGGTAGTGAAGAGTCACGGAAGAGTTTAAATTTGGTTTAAAGTATTGTGGGGAAGGAACTGGTAGTGGGTAAAAGTGGATGCCATTAGGGTGCTGTGGACATCTAGGCTGGAGGTGATATTGGTTATATGAGACAGCAGCAGGGGATATAGAACTAATTGGACTATTTTGAATGAATACATTTTAGAGGTCACACTGTGAGGACTTGCTGGTGGATTGGATCCTGGGGCTGAAGGAGAGGGAGACAGCGAAATCGTTTCTTCTTCTTTTTTTTTTCTCCAGCAATCCTAGGCTATTTTCCTTTTTCTTTCTTTTTTTTTTTTAAGTCGACATATAATGTGTTGCTTGTTTCAGGGGTACCGGTCTGTGAATCATTAGTCTTACACAATTCATAGCACTCACCGTAGCACATACCCTCCCCAATAAGCAGACAGCCAACTCTGCCATTTCAGAGGTCACATTGGTCCCTTCTACAGGAAGGAAAGGCCTCAGCGCTCTGACTCTGGGAAGGTGTGGGGAAACATGAAGGGGTTCTAAGTGCCCCACTTTCAGGGGCCTTTCCTCCCTCCCTCCCCAGGCGTAGCGCTCTGGAGAATTAGGCTTTAACAACCAGAAGAATCCGTGAGCTGGACAAGTCACTAATGAGCTCAGGGCAATGGAAACAACTTGGCTGAGAAGGGTAGACGAGGCCTGGAAGAATACCATAATTTCAGAATATCCCCCAAATCTGGAGAAGTGGATTGCCATCAAGAAATGGCCTTCCTCAGATGCCTGGGTGGCTCAGTCGGTTAACTGGCTGCCTTCGGCTCAAGGATCAAGTCCTGAATCTGGCTCCTTGTTCAGCGGTAAGCCCGCTTCTGCAGCTGCCCACCATTCCCCCTGCCAGTTCTCTTTGACAAAAAAATAAATAAACATTTTTTTTAAATGGCCTTGTTCTACTCTGAGCATCCCGAATATTTAAACCATATTCTCTACCACAACTAGTTTGGCTTCTTCCTGGGTTACAGTCCCAAATCTGTCACCTTCTAACTGTAAGACCCTGTGACCATATCCTCCCTCAGCCTCAAGGTCCTCTATGAAGCCAAGAACGAAATCGCCCTTGTCTACTAAATGGACATCTAAATGAGTTATGTTTATAAAAACCTTAGCACATGCCAGCGCACATAGACAGGTCTCTGTGAGTTCTAGCTGTTCTGTTATATCCACCCCCACATCTGAACCCTTCTTGTGAAAGCCTTGATAGCCCAACATTTGCTTACATATCTCAAATTTTAGACAATGTTTCCTCCCACCTCAACGCGCCCAAATTATCTTTTAGATACCTCAAACAGCTGAGGATTTATTTTTGTCTGACAGGTATGCTAGGAGCAGAGGCCGTGAAAGGAGAAAAGGGTTGTCTATGAATGGAGTTTACAGACGGCCTGGTCTGTCTCGTATTTATAAGCCAACTTTCTTTAAATATTTAAGTTTTATTACTATTCGATTTGTTTCTTACAGTTGATCTGAAGTGTGAAATTGGGAGCCTGGAGCTTGCTAACACTTCCATGTTAGAAAAATGCACAGTGAAGGAATTTGAGTTCTGTGGGCTCCCCCCATTCCCACACTGAGGACAACAAAACCTCATGAGGAAATCTTCGAGATGTCTCTGTGTCTGCCCACTGCCTCCTCCTAAGGCACTCTGGCTTAACAGGCCCCTGGTTCTAGCCACTGGTACAAGCAAAGAGGCCCTTCAAAGTTGAAGAACTAGAGACTCCCATTATGGACCAAGTGGGCTTGATTCTAGAGTGGGAATGTTGGAGGGAAGACTAGGTCAAACCTAGAGAGGGGGAGCCCAATTTCAGGAAAGCCACTTTGCTCCTTTTAACTCTTTTAAGCCTCTTTTCTTTTATCTTAATTCCAAATTCCTTCACTTTTCTCTGCATCTGTTTCTCCTTATAATAAACTTCTCAGTCTTTAACAAAACCCCAAGCCATCTCTCAAATAAATCTGTAAATCTCTTAACTCTTGTTGATGACTAGCTTTCAAAATGATAAAATCGGGACCTTCAGGCAAATGCAAAATATACACATCAACGATTTTATCTTAATTAGCCAATTAATCAGAGGAACTATAAGATGCTAAAACTGGCCCAAAGAGCATTTGAAGCGCTAGATATTTATAGGTAAAAAGGAAATGAGAGGACAAGAGTGGTTTTACTTATGCGGTCTCATGTGAGCTTTAAGCCTTGAAATACAAATTTATGCACAGGATTAATCTTTATGACCCTGAATAAACTATGCTTCTGGTCGATCTTTTGTAGGTCATACTAGCCAGCCCTTATACCACCTGAATCAACAGATGAAATGCATGTTAATCTTTTCTATTGTCCTGGGGAGAGACCTCACATATGATGTTAAGAGCACAGTGGTCTGATACTGAAGTCAAAGAAATGGAATTTCATACGTTTTTCCCTAACCTTTGTAGGTCTTGCCAGATGATTTTTGAACTTCACCAACTGGATCACAACATGCCAAGGACAACAAAACCTTTTAAGGAAATCCTTGAGGTGTCTTATGTCTGCCCACCGCTACCTCCTGGCAAAGTTAAATTTAGGGGTTCTCATTTCATGCAATGTCTTCATCTCTTACAAAATCCTCCCATTTTACAACTATATTTATGGCAGAGAGATAAATACCTAAAAGTATAGGGGGGGAAAAGGAGAATGAGTGAAAACAATGTTTCCAGGTGGAACATGGCCCTGGGCCTTACATCAGCCTGGACCTCGTAACACTGGGGGTGGGTCAAGGTTGGAGAGGGGTGGTGTCAGCTCTTCTGTATTCTCGGTGCACATCCTATTCAGTAGGATGAAAGATCCATCCTACTCTACTCAACACTTCCACACACTGGGGCCCAGGTAGTCTTGCTTTGCCAACTCTTCTAAAAGAGGCAGAGAGAATTGTTCCGACCTCACTGGAAGAGCTTTACATGGAGAGAAAAGAGCTTTTTCCTTCCCTAAGAGAGAGCACAAGGCAGAGGTGCAAGCTAACTCTCCCTACTTTGAAAGGGACCACTGAGCATGTCTGCCTGACAAGGATGGAGGGCATCCATGGCCAGGGTGAACTGGTCCGCTCCTACTCCACAGAGGAGACGCAGCCTCGTGCAGAGCGGTGGGAAGCATAGCAGATCACATGTTAAAGGCATCTAGAAGCAGCAGGGTGTGTACGTTCGGTGACACCAAATGTGAGAAGGGAAGACCAGAGGCTTCTACGCTGATTCTTGAGCTCACATCATAATCCTCTTGGTGACTTACAGAGAAATACTGAAACAGATGTGGAGAGCTTAGGGGGTCTATTTGGCAGGAATGTGACCCACCTTTCAGTGTGAGTAGGTTGGGGCTCATTCGTTTACCCAAGCAAGTCTGGGTTCAGGATATCTTGGTTACACAACAAGCAGTTATTTTTAGGTTTCACCTCCAACTTCTCGTATCTGCCTTGCAGTCAGATAAACTGAGGGCGAGCTACAGACGTGCAGCGCAGTATCATGCTACGTCTCCATCGTTTGTCTGATTTATCATGCTTCCTCGCCTCCACAATACAGTGCAGTAAGACGGGTTGAAAAATACAGATTTTTACTCAGAGAAGTTGTTCATGCCCAAAGCACCTATTAATTTCACTGTTTGTCTTCATAAAAAAGAATTTCTTCAAGGCATAAGAAGAAGAAAAGGATTTTTGCTTTATGAGTTTCTTTGATTTGTCTAGTGTGGTCTGGCAGAGGCCTTCACAGCCCAGAGTCAATGTGAGAAACCGAGCAGAGAGAAAGGACATCACGCCCCTCTTGTTCCACAGAATTGTAAGTTCTGTGGTCGCTACTGCTCTAGCGCCCCTTCCCGTGGAAGCTCCTCTTAGAGAGCCTACCACAATGCAGCCCCAGTTCCCTAGAGAGCTCTGAGAGTCACACTTGTGGGCATTACAGTCCATGGGTTTTACACCTCAGAGATCCCCTGAGGGGTAACTTATATCATCCCAAGTCCTGGTAGATTTAGATTTTACATTAATATTATGGAAAATTGGGCCAGACCCTTCCCCCGAGTTGTGAGTGTTTGGCCTTCAATATGACAGCGGAGGATCAGTGGTAGAATCGAGACTGTACTTACTGTTAGACCATCCTTATATCTTGTGAAAGGGTTATGATAAGAATGCTGTGAATAGTGAAGTTAACATCCCCTTTCAGGCTACTGTATCACCCGAGATGAGGCTTTAACAGTTCTTATAGAAGGAGAAAATTAAAACTCGGTGAGAAAAATGCCCCCTCTTTCTACATCTCCAAACAGCTCAATTTCCAAGCCTTCTTTATTTTATCCGTAGTCACTGAGTAACTGGAGACCCGGACAGGAGGAAGAGATCACACTGCTTCACGATTATTTTCACTAATTCCCAGTAAGCTGCCTTTGTAGCATGGCACAATTTTTTTTTTTAAGATTTTTATTTTTATTTTATTTGAGAGACAGAGAAAGTGAGAGAGAGCATGAGAGGAGAGAAGGTTAGAGGAAGAAACAGACTCCCTGCGGAGCTGGGAGCCTGAAGTGGGACTCGATCCCGGAACTCAAGGTTCATGACCTGAGCTGAAGGCGGTTGCTCAAGCAACTCAGCCACCCAGGTGCCCCTAGCATGGCACAATTTTTAAATACAAGCACAAAAGGAGATGTGAGATACTGAACTTCATACAAACTCTTCTGTAACTTTTTTTTTTAAAGAAGATTTTATTCATTTATTTGAGAGAGACAGTGCAAGCAGGGGGAATGGCAGGCAGAGGGAGAGGGAGAAGAAGGCTCAACAGAGAGCAGGGGGAGCCCAATGTGGGACTCAATCCCAGGACTCCAGAATCATGACCTGAGCTGAAGGCAGTCACTTAACCAAATGAGCCACCCAGAAACCCTCTTCTGTAACTCTTAATACTTGTCTAGCCTTCATAATAGAGAGTTGAACTTTATTCTTTCTTTTGATACAGTGGCATGACTAGTGACTATCTGATTTTGATACCTAATTACTTCAGATTAAAACACCTACTAAGAATCAGAGGTGATGAGGCTCCTGATATTTTCTCCATTTTTCCAACCATTTTTATTTTGGCCCTAAGACATCATAGCATGAGGATGTCAAAGAGGAAGACCAAAGTGTTTTATGTCTTGTAGTGTCCTCACTTCCCAGAATTTTCTAATGACCTAGGTCTGACTTTACACAGAGATATATACAGAGATACTGTAGAACAAGCATAGGTTTGTCTCCTATATCTTCCCTGAAGAAGTCTTCATTTCCCAGACCTCCGTATGGGTTATAATGCCAGAAAGAATATTTTATGTAGCCCCTGTGATCTAAATGAAACTAAGTCAAAGGCCTGGGCTTTTGTAGGTCATCATGACAATCTTTGTTATCTCTTGAACCAAAGGTTGGAATGAGTACTAGTTTCTGAGCCTCAGTTCTGCAGATCCTCAGATCGACCTGGGGAAGTCTCTGTAATCAGGCTTTTAGGAGCAAGTGATATGAGACCAAGAAAAAAGAACTACATACTTTGACCACAAACATTTCCTGGGCTCCCCAGATTTCTGTAATCTAAGCTCTAGCTAATATAGCACCAAATAACTGTTTGTTTTATCTAGTGTCAATCCTCTTCCATCTCTTCTTCCATTCTGCTTCCTATTCTCAGATCAGACAGATTCATGTATAAGATGGAGGATCAGAAAATGGTTGATGGCAGCAGACCTATCCACAGAGACCTGGCAGGCCAGAAAGGACTGGCATGATATATTCAGAGCACTAAACGAGAAAAATATGCAGCCAAGAATACTATACCCAGCTAGGCTGTCACTGAAAATAGATGGAGAGATAAAAAGCTCCCAGGGCAAACAAAAACTAAAGGAATTTGCAAACACCAAACCAGCCCTACAGGAAATAGTGAAAGGGGTCCTCTAAGCAAAGAGAGAGCCTAAAAGGAACAGAGACCAGAAAAGAGAAGAGACAATATACAGTTAACAGTCACCATACAGGCAATACAATGGCACTAAATTCCT
>CM052809.1:34643912-34660767 GCA_028533885.1 Nasua narica
CCTCAAACCAGTCAGAATGGCTAAAATTAGCAAGTCAGGGAAGGACAGATGTTGGCGAGGATGTGGAGAAAGGGGAACCCTCCTACACTGTTGGTGGGAATGCAAGCTGGTACAACCACTCTGGAAAACAGTATGGAGGTTCCTCAAAATGTTGAAAATAGAGCTACCCTATGACCCAGCAATTGCACTACTGGGTATTTACCCTCAAGATACAAATGTACTGATCCGAAGGGTCACATACCCCCGAATGTTTATAGTAGCAATGTCCACAATAGCCAAAGTATGGAAAGAACCTAGATGTCCATCAACAGATGAATGGATAAAGAAGAGTGGTATATATATACAATGGAATATTATGCAGCCATCAAGAGAAACGAAATCTTGCCATTTGCAACGATGTGGATGGAACTAGAGGGTATTATGCTAAGCGAAGTAAGTCAGTCAGAGAAAGACAATTATCACATGATCGCTCTGATAAGAAGAATTTGGGAGGCAGGGCAGGGGATTATGGGGGGATGGGTAAGAGAAATGAAACAAGATGGGATGAGGAAGGAGAAAAAGCATAAGAGACTCCTAAACTCATGAAACAAACTAAGGGTTGCTGGGAGGTAGGGGGGTAGGGTTATGGACATGGGGGAGGATATGTGCTATGGCAAATGCTGTGAAATGTGTAAGCCTGATGATTCACAGACATGTACCCTGGGGCAAATAATACATTATATGTTAATAAAAAATTAAAAGAAAAGAAAATGGTTGAGACTGAAAATTCCAGGTAAATGATGGCAATTTTTTAGTTCAGAGCTTGGTCTAGGAGACTAAACTTGGAGCGGAATCCTGATGCTGTTTCTCTTCTTTTCTTTCAAGACATATTGGAGTGATGAGCCACCAGCATTCCTGGTGTCCTGGAAGTAACATCTCCCCTCCTCCTTCACTGCTTAATAGAGAAGTGACTCCATAGCTGTTATCAAGGTCCCTGGAAGACCGTTAGTCTTTCTGGCTATGCATGGCAGCTGCACTTGTAAACCAGAAGTGTACCCTTCCTTCACCAGTGAACTGCCTTCTTCAGTGAAACCCATCTTGCTTAACTCTTCCTCCAGTCTTGGCTTGATTAGTAATTCGCCAATAAAATACTGAATCTCACCCTGCCCCAGGATGATCTCCAGAACTTGTTCAGTCTAACCATAAAGACCAGGATCTTTTCAGTCATGCCTTTTGGCAGGATCTCATATGAACTACAAGGCAGTCGTAGATCTATTCTGTGTCCTACACCATTAAACAGTATGGGATTGGATTTCACACATATAGTCTGTTGAACAAATTTGCCACAGCAGAATCAAGGGGAAGAGATTTTCATGCTGTCTTTTTTTTTTTTTTTAAGATTTTATTTTATTTTATGTTATTTATTTACTTGAGAGAGGTGGAGAAGGGAGAGAGCACAAGCAGAGGGAGCAGCAGAGGGAGAACCAGGCTCCCCACTAGGCAGGGAGCCCAGTGCGGGACTCAATCCCAGGGTCCTGGAATCATGACCTGAGTTGAAGGCAGACGCTTAAACGACTGAGCCATCCAGGTGGCCCTCCTACTGTCTTATCCTATTTCTCCTTTTAGTCACTTTGTACTCTGGCCAAGAATCTTAGCATTGTGGGCAGACAAAGACAAGTAATACAACTCTTTGCTTTATGTCATATACTCATCTTCCCAACATTCTTTTCTACTCTTAAGTGTCTTTTTTTTATATGTTGCCTTTAAAGCAAGAGAGGATTTTTTTTTCCACTGAGATATTCCTGAGGACTCCTGAATCAGCAGAATCTCAATAAGGCAAGTCTAATATTAGGGAAAGCCTTTCATACAGGGCTTCATAAACCTCCTATAATTTGTGCTCTGATTTATGTTGGTCCTTCTTAAGTCTCCCATATACAAGGGGATAGGTAGACAGAGATTACTGGGAAATACCTAGCCTGTCTTGCACCGAAGTTGCAGGCAGAACTTAGTCCTGGACAGCTACAACAAAAGGAGTCCTTTGGAGACATGTAACCACCCTGTACTTCCAGGTTGGGGCAGAGCACACATTTTTTTTTCCCCCAGATTTTTATTTTTACGTAATCTCTACACCCAATGTGGGGCTTGAATTCACAACTGCAAGATCAAGTTTTTAAACATGCCACAAGGAAAACAAGTGCTTGAAATGCATGATTTATTAGTTTTTCTCTCCACTCTGCATTAAAGTACTAATGATTAAAAAAAAAAAAAATCAAGAGGCAAATGCTCCACCGAATGGGCCAGCCAGGTGCCCTCATGGCATACACCTTCAAGTGGCATAATGACCACTGCCCCTTCCTCGATCTTTGTAAGTCTGGCCTTTATGAGCAGAATGCTCCATTGGAAACTATCTTATGAAATCAGATTACTACAAAAACAACTTCTGTTGATGATGTTGTGGTGAAACAGACATTCTCTTAGCTTGTGTGAATGAAAATTGGTAGTGAGAGGCAGAGGGGGCTTAAGGGTGGGGAGAGAGAGAGAGAGAGAGATGCACTAGCTCTGTCCATTGAGAGGGCCTAGCAGCAATGACACACTAGTATCCCAATCATGATTTCTAAATATCATTAAAAGAAAAGAAACCAGGGATCCTTGGAGAAGTGGCTGATTCCAGGGCTGGGGCAGTAAAGTACAAAATGAGCTAGAACATCTTGCCATACCAGAAAATAAGGAAGTACTCAAAGAATGACGGGACACTTCAAAAGCCAAACGAGACAATCTGAAAGGGTTGCCATTAGCAAAATATAGGAAATTTGGGAGCATACAAATGAGTAATGGTAGTAATGGAATATAATCCATACAATAAAATTAGAACTCATGGCCCCATACTGTTATAAACAAATAAAAAAAGTGAAGTAACAGGGGAGAAGGAAAAGCTCTTTCTTAACAGTAGAATGCCAACTATTAACTATACAGAGAATGACTGATCCATCATTTGGCAAATCGTCACTTAGCAAACATCATAACAATATGTTTAGGCATGAGCCATCAATGGATCCTAAAACTAGTGAGTGCAAGTTTGATGAAGAAGAGGATATTTTGAGTCTCCAACTATCTCCCTGCAAGGTCCCTATTAGTTACAAAGGGCAAAATAATAACTCTGCAGTGAAGTAAGCTAATAAGCTGGTTCACATCTCTTTAATCAAGTGGTTACAGGTAAAAGCCCCAAGAGGACAAATAGAAATCATGTGCCTCTTTAACGTGACGCACTGAAAAGAATGCAGCACCACTTTTGAAGGTATTTCTGCTCAAATGTATTATGTATCAATTCTAATCCATGAAGAAACAGCAGACAAACGGTAACTGAGAGACATTCTACAAAATAACTGACTTGCACTCTTCAAAAATGTCAAGGTAATTGACAAGGTAATAGAATTGAGCAAACTTCTAGATTAAAGAAGACCAGAGACATTATTTTTTTTTTTCAGAGACATTATTATTAAGTGCTATGGAATCTTGGACTGGATTCTGGGGAACCAAAACAGAACAATTTGCTGTAAAGGACATTAATGGAGTAATTGGCAATATCTGAATGAGGTATATAGATTAGAAAGAATTATATTAATGTTAATTTCCTGATTTTGATAATTGAACTCTTGTTATGAAAGAAATTGTCTTTATTTTTAGAAAATATGCACTGAAGTACTTAGGAGAAAGAACATGATGTCTGGAACTTATCTAAGTTTTGTTTTTCTTCCCCCTTTCTCCAATTCTTTCTACCCTTCTTCTCTTCCTCCCAGTGTTGCTGAAGTGATGCTAACAAGAACTCAAGTACACAGGATGCAAATGGAAAGAAACAAGTCCCTTCTCTCTCCTACAAGTCTCCTAGTCTCTTGCTAGCACTCCCCAATTGGTGGAATTGGCTGATTGGTCAAGCAGCGATGGGATTTGCATTGCCCAAGCCCTAATATCACAAATCCAAGTATTGAAGGGTGAAGACAAGGTGTGAGATACAGTGCTTCCTTGTCTCTTAAGCTTTCAGAGTTTTGTGGGAGTGTCTGCATGACTTAACTTCCTTATAAGAGACGCAGCCTTACAGGGGGAGTGTCATGTTGCTGCTTATGTAGACAGAATTCTGACCTAGAAGCACTCATAATTCCTAATGTCCCTTCTTAGAAGGGATACTTTCATCCCATAGGAAGAGAGCTATATGCCCTATTCTTGTGGTAAGAAATTTCTATTAAATTCTCAGCAAGTTTTTCACAGCACTCATGTTGGGACTCTACTACTTGAGAATCAAGTCTTATAAGCTCCTTTTCCAGGGAAGACTGTTTAGAAATCACTTACTTCTTTTCTCCAGACTTTATTAGATGTAAGATCCTTCTCTATTGCATATTGAGTGTCTCTCCCTCCCAACAGCATAACCAAATCTCTCCAGATTTGACCTTCAAGGCTGAGATGTTTATTGTTATTTTTAATAAATGATGCCTTCTAGAAGAAGATCACCAAGGTATAAATCAGCAAACTGTGTGGTGTGCTCTATTTAATCCCAAAGAATCATGGTGGGCTTTTATAGGTACGGTTTGAGAGCAAATTCGGCAATGCAGAATCGGGAGGAATAAAGCTTCATACTGCATCTTCTATTGTGCTCCCTAATTTCCCAAGGATTTCTCTCCATTGTCTCAAGCCCTGACCCACAGAGAAGATTGGCAAGAAAAGAACAGGATTCTGTGCCTCAGGTAATGTTCTTATTCCTTGAGATTTTTGCCTACTTTATAGTCATGCTTAATGGCAGAGAAATGCAGTCAAGAGACATCAGGGGAAGAAATTGCTTCTTACAACCTCTGCTAAATCTGTCAGATCAGTCTAGGAGAGGTCTTCATGCCCTGATTCTTAGCATGAGAGACACAGTCTGTGAATACTTTAAGAAGGTATACATGTCCAGGTTTTCTGTTGCTCAATTAAAAGAAAGCAAATTATCCCATTGGAGTCTGAGCCTGATACCCCACTATCAAGGTTGCCATTGTCTACTAGGTTTTCATTCAGATTTTGTCATTGCACTGTGGGTAGCCATGACAAGTCAGAGTCTCCAAAGTTAGATAGGGACACTTAGAGATTATCTAATTCTACCCCTTCCTCCCCGATGGGCTAACTTTAACTCCTTAGAATGAACACGAAGTCTTTCACAATGAAAACCTTGGAAATGCCTTAACAGTCAGAATGATGGGAAGAGATTAACTGAAAGTCGGAGAAATGAAGGTTCATACTTTATATCCTAAACTATTCCACATTCTCCCAGACTATGTCACTCTGGCTATAGTACTGCATTCTAGCGAACAAGAAGGGGACAAGGGAAGGATCATTCTCATCTCCCAGGATTTCCTGTACTTTGGCTTCATGGAAATGGAGCACAGATAGGCCTGAGAGGATGTCAATAAAGGATGGTTTCATGCAGCTTTTTCTTATTCCCCTGAGAAGGGTCTTGATAGGCCAGTAAAAAGAAAAAAATACTGTGGAAAGGGGACTTTATCTTCTATCACCTAGAAATACGTGAGCTCTCCAGGGTCTCTGCTCTATTTTCCCCTCGAAGGGTCTCAACTCCTGGACAGTTCCTGTAGGTCATAGACTTGTGTAGGCAACAAATCAACTCAAGTGGAATCAGCAGGAACGTAGTTTTCCGTGTACCTCCAGTACATACTCCCCACTCTCCCTCAGCTCTTAGGTCCAGCATGAATGGAATCAGAGAGAAGATAACAGAAGGCTGGGTTTTATTTCAGACCCTTCTACTATGTTATTTCTGCCCTTCCTTTGTGGTAGGGATCTGGCATAGGTAGACCTAAGAGAACAAGGAAAGGAGAAGTCTCATAAAGCCGCTTAGGAGGTCTCCAGCACTGCTGAGTGTTGTCTGTGAGACCCAGAGCATATCTGAGAAACCAGGGCAGAGGGTGGGAATTGAGTCCAATGGGACAATCATTTCTATACCTTTCTCACGTATGTCCCTGGTATTCCTTCAAGGAATGAATCTTTTAGTCCTCCCTCTCTCCCTCTTTCCTTCCTTCCCTCCTTCCTTTCTTAAGAAAGCTCTATACCCACTGTGGGGCTTGAACTTATGACCCCGAAATCAAGAGACGCATGCCCCACTGACTGAGCCAGCCAGGCGCCCCCATCTAGTTATTTCTTCATTAATTTAGGGAGGACTTACTATTTGTCAGGAAAGTGAGAAGTAAAAGAAAACAATCAATATACACTTAAAATTCAAGTTGAATCCCTAAAATCAGTTGCTGTTATTGGTTATCTTTTTTCCTCTGTCTTCACAGCTAAACCACTTGAAACATCCCTTGCACCACAGGCTGGAGTTAAGAGTTCTCCCTGGAGGTAATTTCTAACAGTGCCCTGGGGCCCTCCCTCCCAGCAGTCCTTCTGGGCCAATCAAATGTCCCCTTCGTAGAGCTACCCTGAACAGGCTTCCTGCATCAAGGAGAAACCTTGAGAAGCTGACACTGAAAACATGTTTAAGCTTCATTTCCTTCTGTTCTTCCTCTCTTAGAAAACTGACATTTCACAATATGTCTCTGAATCCAGACATTTATAATTCACTTAATTTTTATCACGACATGACAATATACCCCTTGGCCTTTCTCTCCTCTCTTGCCCCTAGTATTCTAGCCTGTTTTCTTAAGCTTTGAGATGCACTGTAAACCCTATTCCCATCTCAATCCCTAGTGGAATATTTAGATTTGACTCTGTGGCCTGAGTTGAGTTCCTATCTCTCCAAGAATTTCTACCAGACACCTTGGCTGTGCTCAGGGTTATTCTCTACCCTGAAATCATAAGATGTTTAATCGGTAGGTGCCTTTATAGGCATCTATTATCCCCTCCTCTGCCCAAAGACTGGACTAATATTAAATATGGAGATGCCTGAAAGCTTTATATGTGACTATTTATCTTGCTTAAATCAGCCCCCATTTTGGTATCATCAGGAGAGATTTAATTCATTTTCTAAGGCTCTGGAATAAACAGGGCCCTAATATTAACGAAAAGTCTCTTCTCAGAGTTTCTTTCCTCTAATTTGTTGACTCTCCCAAAATCATAAAGCCAGCCAGTAAAAGACTGAATAAAGAAAATGCACACTTAGTTTAGAGTGAGTAAAGCAGGTGAGTAAAGCAGGTGCTAGGAGAGGTGAGAAATGAAATACAATCTTCTGTCTCCTCCGCTGGGACTCCTGAGGTCCCGCTCCATGGTGCTCACATGACAGGAGGGCTCAGTTGAGCTGAATGGCTGGGGGATTTTCTTAGCCCTGTACCTAGTCCAGAACAATTTTGTTCTTGATCAATTTTATGATGTAATTATTCTTCAAGGAAGTACACTTCAAATGCCCTATAGAGACTGCTTATGTAGGTGAGTTTAAAAACAACCAGACCCTGCCTTTCCCATCCTCCCCTCTCACAAATCTTACTGCTTGGGCGCTGGTGTGATTCTCTGCCCATCCTTGCTGAAAGGAAATACCTCAAGGATGGTATAGTAAAGAGCATGAGGAGTACGTTCTCTGGAATGGGAGCGAGGTCTCTGAAATTAGGCATTTAGGAAAGCAGCCTCCACTGACAGCGAGAGAAAGACTAATCAGATAGTCAAGGAGAGCAAACGTGGCAAAAACGAGTTTACCACAAGGGCAGGTTTACTGCAGGACCCAGATAATCATATAGAACATGTTACACCAACCTGTAGAAAGAAGTCTTTTAGTCAGAAATGCCTGTTTGTTTTTATAATAGTCTTTTAGGCCTGAGAATCAGTATTTCTGATTTTAAAAACTCTCATATGCTTCAATATACGGATCATCCTCGGTTTAAGTGCTGAAAGTTAGTGATTTTGTATTTACCTAATGACTTTTAAAATACCCGTTTTTATACTGAAAATGGACTCATTTGTGGTCTAGTAGTAATACTAAAATAAAAGAGGCCACTTAAATACCTCTTTCGTATTTCAAACAAATCTATTTTCCAAAAAAAAAAGCTGGAAAAAATATTTTCCATTTACTACATACTGAGAGATACAGTACACACTGAATATAGACTCCTTTCATTACATATGGTAAAATGCAAACCTTGGCTCATCTATCATTCTTTCCCAGGGGCTTTGAGTAAAGAAATGCAGCACTCTATCTTAGGAGAAGTAACTCCATTCCAGTTTTCCTGAAACATCAATAAAAACCCCTCTGGTGCGCAGCAAAGAGGATGTACTCATTTAAATTAAGTTGATCTGGGGAGACAGATGGACACGTCTTAAAAAACCCGGCCTTCCTGGGGCAAAAGATACATCCAGTCAGAAATGTTAAGAAAACAGCAGGGTAAAGAGTAAGATGAGATTTACAAGCGGGGTCAGGTAAGTGCCTAGGTTAACCAGAGACGTGGCAAAGAGAACTGGAGAGTTAGTTGGGACGGAGGGGAACACTAAAAATGCTCCATCACATGGGTATAATACTGATGTGATCTGAGCCCTGGGAAATCCTACGCTAATGTTTGACTTGGTTTTGCTCTGTCCCTTACCTTACATTTTCTAGCCATTCCTGTCCTCAACACTCCTTAGTCTGGTAGTTTTCCTTCTCTCACACTTAAAGTGTTCTTTCCCAGTTCAGGGGGAATAAGTCATGCTAGCAAGTTGTCCACTTGAAGCTAATTTCAAATGATTACCTTGAAGTATGCTTAACTGGTTTCTGGAATGTAGAGGCATCAGGGGGAGAAACTAAAGTATACACACCTCTTTACTCTTTCACTCCAAAGGGAGTTAGACAGCTAGTGATTTGGTGACTGTCAAAGGGGAGAAATCACAAGTCCAGGAAGATACAGGCAGATATTTCCAACTGTTGCCCAACTCTTGGTTTTCCTTTTCACAGAATGAAAAACAAATGAGCCCTGAAATTTACTTTATTCCGAAGGAATGGGTGGACAATGACGCGTAACCTCAGTGGCTGGAGTGGGGCCACACTAGGCATCATAAAGAGCCCCAAGTCTTCCCACATGGCTTTTCTGGGTTCTAAGAGAAACTTCATGCCAGACAACACAGGACTCTCAAGGATGCATAAGTCAGAGTGGAGAGGACTGCTCATACTTTCTCTTTCCATCCACTCTAGGGAAGTTCACAACTTCCTCTCCTAGGATCAAAGCACAGACTTTCTCATTGCTGAAAAGATACTGTTATGATGCTGAATTTTTCCTTACTTCCTTGCCTAGCACCTGAAAATGACCTCCAGACAGTGTTGTTATGAAAAAGCAGGTGCTGTCTGAATGTTAGGGAGCCTTGTTCTCTGTCCCAGCCTTGGTCTCTGCTGCTGCAGTGACACTCAGAGTATTTCACACAAATTCCTTAAAATATGCCACATTTTACCTCTTCTGTCTTGTAAAACTTACATCATTGATACCAGCCTCTCTGTTATGCTTGGTTGACAGTATTTTGTATCAGGTAAGTAACTTCTGGCCATTGACTATTTGTATGTCTGAGAAGAAAACTCTGTCTAGCTTTCTGAAATCATAATTAATAAGCCTCTTTCCTCATTAGGTGGGCAAAATATCCCTTTTGGTTCTCATAGATACAATTGGTAGAGATGATATACTTCACTGTCTTGCAAGAGAACTCTAGCTACACACGGTAAAAACAAAGGCAAGATCAGAGGAAAGTAGAAATGAGAAAAGTAAGGGCATCAGTTACACTGGGGTAGAATTTGGTAGTAGGACATGAAACCAGTGAGAAATCTAGCACAGGGATACCTTTGAGAACAGTGATAATCCTTTCCTTGCAGACGACCTGCCCTGACGCCCAGGTGTATCTCCCCATGCCTTAAGGTTTCTCTCCTCCGACCTCTAAGAAGCCTTGTTCTTGCTGTCGACACAGAAGGCAGGGGGCTAACCGACATCAATCTTCCATCCCTGACCTTGTCTCCTGTGACGTCTGTGCTTTCTTTTTCCACGGACAGTGGTCTTTTCTCCTGCCCTAGGTTGTTCAGAATGTTATCTACTGAACAGAAGGAGTGGCTCATCCAGGAATCCTCCAGGCTCAGGATTATAATCCTGTTGCTTCTGTTTGTGTGCCTGCCTCAGAGCTAAGCAGGAACTCAGAAGATTGCACTCCTACTGATGCTGCTGCCATTTCTTGATGTACCATCAATAACAGAAAATAAAATGACTTTCCTCTTACCTCCTTTTTGTATATCTTAGCCTCATGTGTCAAGGGAACCTGGGAAATAGTTTTGGGGCTGCCATTTTTTCCAGTCTTAAAGAAAAGAGCACTGAAGAGTGGGGATAGAGCTGACGATTAGCAGACAAAGAATCTACCCCTACCCCCTGGTTATTCAGTGTTCATTCGCGTCCTCTCCGCCCTTAAACTTCACTGAACAACAGTTGCAACAATATGGTTCTCTTACCTAACACAATTAGCTACTCTGCATACAAACAGAAATGTTCTGACCCTGGATATCCTGTAATTTAAATACTAACTTACGTAGAAAGAATGTATGAAAGAAATCATTTGTAACTGCCACAAGTCATCCTTTCTATAAATGGTTGTCAGCCAGTCGTGAGTCTATGGTCATAATTGTAATTCACTCTTCTCCTCACTCCAGGTTCCCTTTGACCTCAAGCAGCACCTCATCCAGTTATGATTCTTTACCTGGTGAGGTAATTCAAACCTCAGTTCTTGAAGTTCTTAGTCATCCTTTTTGTTGGATTGCTTTAGTTTCCCATTAATTTAAGAAGAAATAAGAGGCACCCTGGCGAATCCACTGGGGTCTAGACATAATCCACCCTGTCCCCAATGTGGAGTAGCATCCTGCTTTCCCTTAATAATAGGGATCAAGGCCCCTGCTTTGCTTGTTGTCTCAGTGGCATGAGGATCCTAATGTCCAGATGACGGTGTAAACTTCCAGTTCAATAAAACCATTATGTCCTGTGGTGGAAACATTGTCCCTTGGGAATTAAAACCTTTAAAAAAAAAATCAGTTTATGGGGCGCCTGGGTGGCTCAGTGGGCTTAAAGCCTCTGCCTTCGGCTCGAGTCATGATCTCGGGGTCCTGGGATCGAGCCCCACATCGGGCTCTCTGCTCAGCGGGGAGCCTGCTTCCCCCTCTCTCTCTGCCTGCCTCTCTGCCTACTTGTGATCTCTCTCTCTGTCAAATAAATAAAATCTTTTTAAAAAATCAGTTTAAATTCCTAGGGACAGAAACACTCCCAATTTTTTTTTTTTTAAGATTCATTTATCTAAGACAGAGAGAGAAAGAGAGAGGGCACAGAGTGGGGGGAGGGGCAAAGGGCGAGGTAAAAGCAGACTCCCCTCTGAGCAGGGAGCTCAATGCAGGACTCGATCCCTGGGCCCTGAGATCATGACTTTACCAATGGAGCCACTGAGGCACTCCCAGAAAAAACAAAAAAATATACTTAAGTTGTTCAATAATATACTTTTGTCCCTTGCTTTCCAAAGGTGTCTATTCTGGTTACGATTGAAACAACATATTTTTGACTGCTGGTTCAAAGTATACGTCACATCTTTAAGGAGAGCATCATACCTTTGGATGGTATTATCTGCTAGGAAGCACTGTAACTGAGTCTTCAGAAAGTCATCTACTGATCTATAGGGCTGAGTGCTTCTAGGTGATGAAGTATATCAGAATATCAATGAATTCCTTGAGTGTGGCCCCAATGACTCACTTTGTTTCCTGTGGCATAAATTCACTGATAGTTGTAGTAGGCTGAATAATGGCAGCCCAAGATGTATACATACTAATCCCTGGAATTTATTAATGTGTTATTTTATATAGCTAAAGGAATTTTACTCATGTGATTAAGTTACAGATCTTGAGATAGGGTGCTTATCTAAGATTTTCTGGGTGGTCCCAATGACATGACCACAAGTGTCCTTATAAGGGGGGATATACTGGCATAGGAGAGGAGAGGTGATATAATGATGGAAAAAAAGATAGGAGTGGTATACTTCAAAGATGGAAAAAGAAGCGATAAGGCAAATAATGCAGACAGGCCATTAAATGTCGAAAAGGCAAAGTTAACAGATTCTCCTCTCAGAGACTCCAGAAAGGACCAGTCCAGCTGAAACCTCCACAATGGTAAGAGAATAAATCTGTGTTACTTTAAGGGGCCCAGTGAAAGCAACCTGCCACCAAGTAGCAATCTGGCTCCCTCTGGAATAATGTTATTATAGGGACTCAGCATCAACTTCTACAGCAGAGGGGATTTTCAACAGAGGAGTTAGCTAGATCATGCCTGGTGAAATCCATGATGTTGAGCCAGAAGTAATTTTCCTCCCTACAGCCAGAGGCAGCTTTAACCGACCACACTGAGTTACTACCAATTAAAAATAACTTCACATCATTTTAAGAAGGAACCAAGAGGAGGGGCGCCTGGGTGGCTCAGTGGGATAAAGCCTCTGCCTTCGGCTCACGTGATGATCTCAGGGTCCTGGGATCAAGCCCCACATGGGGTTCTCTGCTCAGCAGGGAGCCTGCTTCCCCCTCTCTCTCTGCCTGCCTCTCTGCCTACTTGTGACCTCTCTCTCTGTCAAATAAATAAAATCTTTAAAAAAAAAAAAAAAGAAGAAGGAACCAAGAGGGCACTTGGGTGGCTTAGTTGTTTAAGTGGCTGCCTTTGGGTCAGGTCATGATCCCAGGGTCCCGGGATCGAGTCTCGCATTGGGCTCTCTGCTCAGCCAGGAATCTGCTCCTTCCTTACCCTCTGCCTGCCGCTTCGCTTACTTGTGCTCTCTCTCTCTCTCTCTGTCAAATAAATAAATAAAGTCTTTTTTTTAAAAAAAAAAGGAACCAAGAAAATATATATTTTCAATTAATAAATTTTATCATTTTCAATTAACAAATTGTATTATTTTCACTTCAGTTATATTATTTATTAAGTGAAATAATTTTATGTGTTCATATTTTATCACCATAATATACCTGGAATAACAGAATCCATCTATCCCTGCATTTAACTGGAATTTGTCTTCAGTCTGAAAAAGTATGACTTCATTTTAATTTATGGATTTATAGTTTTGGGGAGACTCTAATAGTAAGAGTTATTTGGGAAAGTTCAGGTTAGTAAGTGTTTATTGAGCCTCCTGAAGACAAAGATATGGATAAGACATGTCCTCTGCTCTTATGGAACTTTAACGAGAGATACGGATCACACAAAAGGATAACTAAAACATGTCGCATGAAGTGCATGCTGAGTGGTGTGCACACAGGGCCAGCAGGGCTCAACAGAAGGGTACTGATCCACTTCCTCCAACCAGACAAGAATAAAGTAGTGGGGAAAGGGTAGTGAAAGGGTAGTGAGTGAGCAGAAGAAAAACGTTTTCCAAGTAAAGAGAAGTAGATTTAATGTGTGAGAGAGAAAGGGCAAGGTAACTGCCGTGTAAGTTAGCACTTAGGTGAAGGCTGAATCCCAGCAGGTATATGAGGAAGTAAAAGCTCTTATTGTATTCTGAAGGCCACGGGGATTCCTACCACCTTTGCATTTAAATGGAATTCTTTTTAATATCAAAAATTGGAATGTTTATTATCTGTCAACTGAGAAAATACTCAGAGACAAAAACTTTGTTTTTAAAGTCAAAAAATATAATAGTGTTTTTAAGTTATTTTTTTAAGAATCAAAACCTCAGGTAAATACATACGAACACTTTTGCTACTCCTTTGTGGAAGCTGTTTCCTTTCCTACTAAATGCATCGTACTTGTGGAGATTAACTGATCTCTTTTACTGTAATTCACAGTGAGACACAATATTGAATGTACGGAGGAAACAGCAAGGTTTAAAGGAGTCAAATAGTTAGGCATTCTCATCCTGCTCTTCAGCAGTAGGGAAATACTGAACTTCTTGCAATTTCAATATCCTCACCTGGGAAGTGGACTAAAAGGTCTTACTTAGGCTGATTTTTAAAGGAGTAGAATATAAATGGCCGTGTGACATAAGGGGAAAGGAGAGATTAGGAAGAATGTCCTTACGAGAAGGACATACTATTACAGGGAAGGCAGTGTGAATCCCAGGCTATAGGATGATGACTAAGGGGTTACTGGATGATCACTGGGAGAGAATGAAAGGAATGGTCTAGTCCCTGAGGGGTCGGGAAGACTGGGTCGCTTATTTGATGACAGTGAATACCCACTCCCCAGCAAAAAACGAACTTCTACCTACTTAGCAAGTTAGAGCATAATAAGAATAGAGATTTGAGTAGGGGGAGCCTATATTCTCTTCTAAGTTCCAGGAGAGGAAGGATGAAGGAAGAGAGACAATGTTGTTACTGTGTGTTACTGAGTGTTACTGAGGAACACTGAGTGTTACTGTCTACATCAGATACTTTGCCACCACCAACAAAGACCCCCTTATAAATTAGAGCATTTTGACAATATATTAAAATATTGATAGTTCTATTGCTATTACGGGTCACATGTCATAATACGAGGCAAATCAATGGGCTCCATTTCAAGTTCCAGTCTCTCACCAACAACTACCTGGTGGTGTGGAAGTTAAGGAAGGTCCTTCTACAAAATACTCCAATCTCTTCAGCTACTAACAACCCATTACCTTTATCCTCTCCTGTCTTTCTTCCACCGAGAACAGAGGCAAAAGCACATACATTATTCATCTAAGGCTGATGAAGGTAAGAGATATTGGAAGGAAGGACAGGACCAGAGTCCCATTCAGTTTAAAGAAGTAGGCTGGAGAAAATTTTACATTTTCCCCTAATCGTAATATTAGAGTGATGAATATCCTTTATTCAACATGTAACAATTGAAAAAAAAATTCTAGTTGGTCTTCACTCTTGGAAATACCTAAGAAATAACTCCATGAACAGATAATTCCGGGCAAACTCAGCCCACCTCCTTTCCCCTAATCCGACCACCATCAATCTGTTCTATCTATGAGCTTGTGTTTTGTTTTGTTTTTAGATTCCACATACAAGTGAGACCACATAGTATTTGTCTTTTCCTAACTCATTTCACTTGCATAATGCCCTCAAGGTCCATCCATGTTGTCATAAATGGCAAAATTTCATTTTTTATAGCTACATAATATTCATGTGTGTATATATCTGTGTGTGTTCCACAATTTCTTTATCCATCATCCGTCAGTGGACAGGGGTTATTTCCATATCTTGACTGTTGAGGATAATACTGCAATGGACATGATGGGGTGGGGAGGGGTGTTAGGGGTTTTTTTAGGGTTTTTGGATTTTGACAAGGAAAGATTGTGATGTCCTGATAGTGGGAGTATCTTTTAATGAAAGCAAAACAAATAATTCATTAACTAAAGAATTAAATAATTCATTAATCATTGTAGCACAGTAAAACTACAGTTGCAACTACAGAATCAATTATATTATTATATACTGTTATACAGGTATGATAAACATTACATATATAATTTAAAACAAAACCTAAATTGGTTTTTGAAAGTCACAAAAATATAAATATACAATATTCAATCAAGTAGAAAATAAAAAGTTGGAGCGCCTGGGTGGCTCAGTGGGTTAAAGCCTCTGCTTTTGGTTCAGGTCACGGTCTCAGGATCCAAGGATCGAGGCCCGCATCAGGATCCCTGCTGAGCAGGGAGCCTGCTTCCCCCCCTCTCTCTGCCTGCCTCTCTTCCTACTCGTGATCTCTCTCTCTGTCAAATAAATAAATAAATCTTAAAAAAAAAAGAAATGAGAAAGTTAACCACCTAATGAATGAAAACATTATTTTTCTTATAAGGATGTCTTATTTCTTTTTAGGTTTCTACTGTTCAAAATTTTATCACAACCTCATTTAGTCAAAACATTTAATTAAATTTTTTAAACATGTGATTTGATTTTAAGGACCCACTAGGAATTCCAGAATTGGTATGATAAATATTTTAAGCTAAAGACATCTGAGAGTCCACAAAAACAGAAGGAAGGGTTCCTATGTGGCTCAGTCCACTCAGTGTCCAATTCTTGATTTTAGCTAAGGTCATGATCTCAGTGTTGTGAGACCTGGGCCAGGCTCCATGCTCAGCGGGGAGTCTGCTTGAGACTCTCCCTCTTCCTCTCCTTCTGTCCCTACCCACCCCCGGCCCTCTCTTTCTCTCAAATAAATAAAACTAAAAAAAACAAAAACAGAAAACTTCTTATAGTTTCCCTTATCTGACTAAAAGCAGCAACTTCTGGGAAATAAGGCTGCCATAAATTCCCTCTTTGGGGCAGGTCCACTAGGAGGAAGAAGAAGAGTAGACTACTATAAATATAAATATGGTCCTGAAGCAGATGGAAAGACCACTCACACCTGCACAAACACGGCAAATGTTTAAATCTCTTTTCCCCTAAATACTCATTTGTCTTTCCTGAAGAAACCTATTTGTTCTTTCCACAGGAGCCTTTTCTGCTCTCTTTTCGCTACTGAATTGGGCATACAAGTCTATGAAGTTAACTATTTAGTGAGCTACCTATTTCTTTTGTTAATTTCCATATGCACATGAATGAATTTTTTTTCTCCTGTTAATTGGTTACTTGTCAGTTTAATGTTGGGGGCCCAGTCACTGAGTCTAGCTGGGTGAGTTAAAGTTTCTTCCCCATACAACAATTTTCAAACAGGAATTGTCACAAAATATGAAAAAGAAAACTCAGCTCCTAAAAAATGCTGAATGCCCTGAGAGTCTTTATATAAAATTAATATTTATTTATTGAGCCAGGGTACTGAGAATGTTTTGCGGTTGTATAATACAGGATACAAAGATACTTATGAACTCAATTACTCACCTTGGGAAACTGAAACAAAGAAATGAACAAACATGGGGTCACCTGGGGGGCTCGGTTGGTTAAGCTTCTGACTTCTGATTTCGGCTGAGGTCATGATCTCAGGGTCCTGAGCTC
>CM052809.1:34661267-34680644 GCA_028533885.1 Nasua narica
GCCCCAACTAAAATCTTAAAAGGAAAGAGAGGAAGAAAAGATAAAGGAAATAAAATGTGCAGTTATGGGACTTCTAGAGCAGAGAAACATATCAGACATAATCTCATTCAGCTGGTCAACCTGAAGGCCCTAGCACTCAGGACCTTTGAAAGTCATTCTTTAAAGTATTGGTGAGACAGTGTGAGCTATTTGAAATATTTCAAAAGAAATATTTTAAGTATTTAAATTGGTGTTGAGCATCAACACCAATTTTGACTTTTGACTTAAATTATCATAGTCTCATTTGCTTTTGACTTACATTATTATAGTCTCATTTATCTCATAGCCAAAATCTTAAAAAAAAAAAAAAATGGGACCCAGAGAAAAAAAATAATTTGTGCATCAACATTTATTGCATTGAGGAATTCTGCCTGTGATAGAGTCCAAGACATGGCAGATGAGAAACTTCCCCAATTCTAAAATGGTTTCTTCTTGAATTAAGCTTCAGGTTAAGGAAGCTGTTAGAATCTATGAACATAGAATTGGAAAAGGTATTAAAGATGATCTAACCCATCTTCTCTTCTAAAAACCTTTCTACAGCAAATATGGCCTCAGCCAACCACTGTTTGTTGGTTTCAGTACTGAAATACTGAATTGTACATTCCTGTGATTTCTCATCACATTTCAAAAAAAACCTCTCAAATTCTGTTCTATATCCTAGTCTACTCTTTTTTCATTAATACAGCCCTCCAAATATTTGAATAATATCTTAAGGTCTCCTTGATTCATCTTATCTCATGGCTGATGTTACCATATTCATTAACTCTTTCTAATATGATCCTTCCAAAGTCTTGGACACGCTTCTTAATATGGCTTTGTTGTGGATAAAATATTGCCAAGTCGTTTTTGCAGTAACTTCCACCAAAAAGTCTATTTCCTCTCCCCTCAGATCTGGGCTGGTCCTATGGCTTGATTGTCATCACAGAATATAGCATAAGAGATGTTGTATGACTGTTGAGGCTCAGACATTAAGAAATCTACAGTTTTAATTTTCATTTCTTGTAAAGCACTTTCTTGAACTAATAGACAACCAGGGCTTCTTGTGGATAGCCTGTGCTGAGCTCCTAACCAAAGCCAACCATAAATGCCAGTATTTTGTGTATCTACCACCCCAGTGCCCCAGTAAACATCCATGAAGCAGAAGAATGCAGTCATTTTCAAAAATCATGAGAAATAATAAACTGGGGTTGTTTCAAGCCAAGTTTTGGAGTGATTTGTTATGCTGCCTGAAATAACTGATAAGATTTTGCAAATGGCTTCTAAGTGTTGAATTGGATCTAAATAGGTTGCCTGTGAATAATAACCAATAATAAAATGAGCTTTTTTTTTTCTCTGATTTTGATACCACATACATAGATAATTCTAGTAGATTTTTACATCTGTGTTTTCATAACCTGTGGAGTTTGAGATGATTTCTGAGCCTTGGACACTTTTTGCTCATGTTGACTTAAAAAGAAAGACCATTGGGGACGCCTGGGTGGCTCAGTTGGTTGAGTGACTGCCTTTGGCTCAGGTCATGATCCCGGCGTCCCGGGATCGAGTCCCACATCGGGCTCCCGGCTCCACAGGGAGTCCGCTTCTCACTCTGATCTTCTCCCTTCTCATGCTCTCTCTCACTCTCTCTCTAATAAATAAATATTTAAAAAGAAAAAAAAAAAGAAAGACCATTGTACTTATGTCTTATTTCTCAGTTACCTTTCTTGGCAATCAAGGAATGAAGCCTGAGGTTTTTTTTTTTTTTCCTAGATTTGATGGAGTGAGAATGATTATTTTCACTATTGTAATGCCAACTGTAAACCAAGGGACTGAACATATGCCATCTAAATTAATCCACACAGCCCTATATGGTAGGCATTAGTGACCCTTCTTTATAGATGAATAAGCTGAGAGTCAGAAAGGCGAAATGATTTGCTATAGGAATTAAATGAAAGAGATTGGGCTTGATTAAAACTTCTCCGATGCCCCTCAACTGTTCTTTCTATTTCATCATCAATACAAGTACATGGAGCTAGTAAACTGCGGGATGAATACAGGATAAGATCAGACCTTGGACACCCCAGCTGAAATGAGCAACCTAGTACATAGATGATCCCCTAAGATTAATCTTATACGAAGTACTAAGGGTCACTCCTTGGAGAGATGTTTATTCACGGCTGGGGCAGAGAATTTTGATCATAAGTCTGAAACATCTGGTAGTACCAGAAAGCAAGGCAGTGCACAAAGAATGTTGGGGTCACACCCAGAGGCAAAGAGGACAGCTTGAAGGGGCTCAAAATTTGGGGCTCAAGTAAAACTTTACAGTAATGGATCATAATCCATTTAAAAAAGTAGTAAACCATGAGTCCATCTTGATATTTAAATGATAAATCGAAATTTTGATAGGAATGGGATATTTACATAGTTTCAGAATAACTTCCCACAACAGGAAAAAAGTGTCCTGGAGAAGTCTGGCAGACTTCACCTTAACCAAGTGATCCAGATGAACAGCATAAATCAGTAAGGGGACATGCCATGTGCCAACTTAGATAGGAACCACTGGGAACACAGTGTGACTTCTTCCATAACCTGAACCTAGCCATGAGGAAGTATCAGACAAATCCAGCTGAGCAACGTTCTACCAAAAAAGCTGGCCTGTAATCTTCAAAAATGTCAGGGTCCTGAAAGTCAAGGAGCAACTGAGAAGTCTTCCAGACTGAAGATGACTAAAAGACCTGACAGCTGAGTGTAACACGTGATTCTGAACTGGGATCCTTCACTACAAGGGACATTATTCAGACAACTGATGAAATTTGATTTGGATCTAACTCTTGGATGGTAATAATGTATAAACATTAAATTCCTTATTATGGTCGCGTTGGAGAATGTCTTTGCATATGCACTAATATTTGTAAGTGAGGGAGCATCGGGTCAACAGTTTACTCTCAAATGGTTCTGAAAAAAAAATTGTACCGTACTCAAATCTTTTACTCAATTGTACCGTCTTAAATTCAAAAACATATACCAAAAAAAATTCCCTTATTTGTTTACAGGATACAGTGATGATCTATTCTTCTCCGATTCTTGTCAGCAAGCTAAAGAAATATGGAATTCCTTAAAGAGAAAATTGTAAATAGAGCTTCCTAAATATCACTCAAAATTACACACACGAGTACTGGCCATGAAGTTGTTGGTCGTGGTGGCTGCTGTGTTTAAGGTTATGGGTAGGAGGGGCGCCTGGGTGGCTCAGTTGGTTGAGCAACTGCCTTCAGCTCAGGTCATGATCCTTGAGTTCCCGGATCAAGTCCCACATCAGGCTCCCAGCTCCACCGGGAGTCTGCTTCTTCCTCTAACCTTCTCTCCTCTCATGCTCTCTCTCACTTTTTCTGTCTCTCTAATAAATAAATAAAATCTTAAAAAAAAAAAACTTAAAAAAAAAAGGTTATGGGTAGGAGGCTGGAAAACTAAAAGAATTGGAGAGGTGGTGAGGAGGAGGAGGATGGTGGCAGTGGGTGATGTTAATAGCACTATCTCACATATATTGAGTACCCATTCTGAGGTACTAATTTTTAAGCATTTTGCGTGTATTAACTTATTACTCCTTTTAGCAGTCCCATAAGGAACTCATTTTGTTGGCTTTATTTTCTAAATTGTTAAAACTAATACCTAGAAAGGTAACATAACTTCCTCAATGGAGGAGCTAGTACGGGAATCCAAAAACAACTAGCCCCAGGACCTGCGCACTTAATCACTAAAGGAAGAATAAGGGCATTCAAGGAACAAAAGAGCAGTTGCAACACTGGAAAGATTTGGAGAAGGTGGAGACATTGTTGAGAAAATATCATCTATTGTGCACATTTGAATGAGACTTGCCAGGGGCCCACACACCTTAGTAAAAATGCCTCAGCAACTGTACTGCTAGCCGGTAGAGTCACAGTGTAAATATTTGGAAAGGGGGAAATGATTTATAGCCGAGATGCTGAGTGAGGACCTGAACTTGGCAGTGTACCTTGAAGTTTTCATGTTCCTTTCCAAGTCGCACCCTCTCCCAAGTTTCCATGTTCCTCTCCAAGTGACAGCATGCTGTTTGTGTACATGCTGCTTGGCTGTTTACTGGAAGGGTGTCAAGCACACACATTTGAGAGAAGGCAAGACTAAGCCTGTCATTTTTTAAGTAGAGCCAGGTGCGGGGCTTGAACTCATGAGCCTGAGATCAACACCTGAGCTGAGATCAAGAGTCAGACTCTTAACCCAATGAGCCACCTAGATGCCCCAAGACTAAGCCTGATTGATTCAACTGTTAAAAGAGACGGGAACCCCTTTTAGATCAGACAGTTTGTCACTTACATAGACAGCAAAGGGAAGAATAAACCAAAAGTGTCAGCTCCCTGTCCTCTTTGTCCCATACAGCAGAAAGGATGACACCAGACAAGAAAGGGTTGGATGACTACAGCATGACTTGTGGGATATCCTCTTGCTTGAGTGTCCATTCTAGAATACAGCAAAGAGGTTTTGGTTTTGTGTTCTGCAGCTCTTTTCTGAGAGGGGTAGATCAGGAAGCCTTAGACCTCATAGAACCTGGGAGGCAATGAGGAATGTCTTAAGACAGCCTTTCAGGGGAGATGGAGAGGTGAGTGGGAGATGACCTCAGAGTAGCTCCTACAGGCCCCCACCTCTCAGGTTCAGGTGCCAAGAGAATCACATGTGTTCCCAAGACTCATAAGCTACAGTTTGACCCTTTGCCTGAGTGGATCTCTGCAGGGTTGCCAAGGTACCATGGTGAAGTCATTCCTCTATAAAGAGCAGTTATAAGGCAAGACTTTTTTTCTTTTTTGGAAGGCAAGACTTAGGACAAAATCATGGTGTGGAGAATTCATGCTAGACATTGAAGAGCCATCTTCTGTGAGGGCTTGACATTTTTGCTGGAAGTAAATTGGCACATAGATTGGCAGTATGTGGTCATCTGAGCCCAGAGTCCTCCTGGTCACTAAGAGATCTTTCTGCTTCCCTTTCCACTAATCTGATTATGAACTCTTATGACCAGATTTCCCTCTGCATAAGAATCCATATTTCTCATTATGTTTATTTATTTATTTATGATTTTATTTTATTATTTTTATTTGACAGAGAGAGAGAGATCACAAGTAGGCAGAGAGGCAGACAGAGAGAGAGGGGGAAGCAGGCTCCCTGCTGAGCAGAGAGCCCAATGCGGGGCTTGATCCCAGGACCCTGAGATCATGACCTGAGCCGAAGGCAGAGGCCCTAACCCACTGAGCCATCCAGGCGCCCCCATATTTCTCATTATTGGTCATGTCTTGCCAGATAAGTGATGAAAGCAAAAATAAACAAGTGGGACTGCATCAAATGAAAAGCTTCTCTACAGCCAAGGAAACCAACAATGAAAAGAAGAGGCAACCCACTGAATGGGAGAAGATATTTACAAATCATTTATCTGATGAATAGTTAATATAAAAAATATATAAAGAACTCATTCAACATAATACCAAAAAACCCCAAACAATCTAATTAAAAAATGGGCAGAAGATTTGGTTATTTTTCCAGAGAAGACATACGGATGGCCAATAAATACGTGAAAAGGTGTTCAGTGTCATTAAACATCAGAGAAATGCAAATCCAAACCACAAAGACATACGAGCTCACACCTGTTAGAATGGCTGCTATCCAAAAGCTGAGAAATAATAAGTGTTGGTGAGAATGTGGAGAGAAGGGCACTCTGGGGCACTGTTGGTGGGAATGTGAGTTGGTGCAACCACTATGTAAAACAATATGAAGCTTCCTTAAAACATTGAAAATAGAACTACCATACGATCCAGCAATTCCACTTCTGGGTATTGATCCAAAGAAAATGAAGACACTAACTCAAAAAGATATACATACCCCCATGTTCATAGTGGTATTATTTATAATAACCAAAATTTGAAAACAACCTAAGTGCCTATCAGTAGATGAATAGAGAAAATATGGTGTGTATATGTAATGGAATATTATTCAGCTATACAAAGAAGGAAATCCTGCCATTTGCAGGACCGTGGACAGACCTCAAGGGCATTAGGCTAAATGAAGTAACCCAGACAGAGAAAGACAAATTCTGTATGATCTCAAGTATATGTGCAGTATTTTTTTAAAAGAAAACAAAACCAACCTCATGGCTACAGAGAACAGATTGACAGATTGGTAGTTTCCAGAGGTAGGGGGTGAGGGTGGCAAAATGTGTGAAGAGAGTCAAAAGGTACAAACTTCCAGCTATGAAGTAAGTCATGCATGGGTCATGTACCGCACGGCTGCTATAGTTAATAATATCCTATTGCATATTTAAATTTGCTAAGAGAATAAATCTTTTAAGTTTTCATCACAAGAAGAAAATTATATAACTAGGTATTGTGATGGATGTTAACTACACTTGTGCCAATCATTTTGCAGTATATACAAATACAGAATCATTATGTTGTACACGTGAAGTTAATATATGTTGTATGTCAATTATACTTCAAAAGAAAAAGGTCTTGGTGGATCAAGTGCTAGTCTGATTCAGGCAATCAGCATTTAGTCTTTTCTAGCCGTGCCTTCTCATTGAATTCATGACACAACTCATTGTTAGATTGCAAACTAAGCTTTTGTTTGAAATCTGCCTTGGTCAGGCACTGTGAATGAACAGTGCTAGGCATCGAAAGGTAAAAGAGACACTGTCCACATTTGATTCTTTTAAGCCCATCTAATCATCTTTGTTGCTTTCTAAAATAAAACATTGCAAGTTGTAGTTTTATTTCTTATCTTCTCTGTTTATTCATATCTTTGAATTTAAGAACTGCTTAAATTCACAAAGTCTCCATTGAAAAACGAACCCCTGGACCGATCACTTATCTCCCCTTCTGATGCTCCCCATGTTTTGCTTCAAGTAGGTCTTGGTTTGCCCATTACTTTCTGTGTTGTCATCATCCTGAGCTCACATTCCATTTGGGGTTCCCTGCAGTGCCTAGAAAGAGGCTAAAAGTTAGCCTCAAATGATGAGGGACTGATTTTCACTGACTATGATTCAATCGATATGGAAGGGAGCCGGGAACAGATTTTTTTTTTTTTTTTTTGCTTTTGTCCAGTCTTTCTGAGGTTGATATACTGGGCTGTGACATTTGATTATATTTTATGTGGTTGTGTATGTGTGTGCTTTTTAAAGATTTTACTTATTTATTTGAGAGAGAGAGAAAGAGAGCACAAGCAGGGGAAGAAAGAGACTCCTCACAGAGCAAGAAGCCTAGCACTGGGCTCAATCTCAGGACCCTAAGATCATGACCTCCACCAAAGGCAGAGGCTTTAACAACTGAACCATTCAGGTGCCCCTAAGTGGTTGTATTTTTAAAGACAAATTTTAAGACTATTTCCCCCTCTTACAACGCCTTCAGTTTAGCCTTTGTTTGACCATTCTATTGTCACAAGTAGAAGAGAGAAAATAACAAGCTCTAGTCTGACACTTCCAGTGTAACTTCCCAGTGACAGTCTCCTCTGCAGCTGGAAGGAATAGTGTCAAATGAAATCTCAGGCTGATTCTTTTCTTTTTCCTGATCAGTATCTTGCATCTACATTCAGTTGGTTTCGTCGTACTGTCATTCCTCTTACAGAGAAAAAAGGGAGTTACTGACTTGCCTCTCACAGTTTTCTTTCACAGAATTAAAATGAGGCAAGAGTCATTCTTGTTTTTGTTCCTGCTGTATTCTTAGCATCCACCACAGAGCCAAAAATACTAAATATGCTCAGTAAATCATTGTTGAATAGCTAATGGAATTTCCATTCCTGATTGTAAATTTAATCTTCACCCAAAAAATTCATTCAAAAAGCACATCCCAAATTACCTTAGAAATACTGTGTACTTATTTCCTTTTCATTTTATTTATCTTAATGAATTAATTCATTTTACCAATGCTTACTGGAAATGCATATTAATGAAATGTTTAAAAGTAAAGAAATGCAAATCAGAAGAGGAAGGACTTAAATTCTGGTTGCATTATTTATTATCTAAGTAATCTTGGCAATTAATTCATTGCTTCTGGCTTCAGATTTCTCATTTGTAAAATGGGATAAAAGCTCTTATGGTCAGGGATTTTGTGAGGATGAAGTAGATACCATATGCAAAGTGTAGTGCCTGGCACTGATTAACGGTTCCTAATAATATTATCGAGTGTGTAAGCCTCTGTGTTAGGATATAAATGTGAGCAAGATAAGCCCCCTCAGGACATTTTACAAATTAGTACTGGCAAAGAAAACATTAATTGAATAATTACACTGCAAGAAAGACAGTATCAGTAGCATCACAAAGGCGCAAGAAAAGACTTGATTCGTTTTAAAATACAGGTTTTATTATTCCAGCCGACAGATTAGATGACTGCCATTGAAAAGACAGTTTGTTATACTCACAGATCCCTGTGGCCACATGACAGGAGGTAGGGGCACAAGGGAAGAATGAGATCTGTCAGAAAGGTGTTGGGGTGGGTGTGTGCGTTGTAGGTGAAGTGGGCATGAGTCTTCACTGCTTCTTTTGGAAGGGATGGATGAGACGGGGTAAGCAGGTTTAGGATTGCCTTGTCTGAATAATTTCCGTTGGTTCTGGGATGTCGGGGCTGTCTCTAGTTGTCTGGTACCAGGCCTTGGGTGATTACGGCAGGGGTTAGGGGTACATGTAGTGGCTTGGAGCATGAGTTCCATAAAGGAGGTGGTTGACAGTAAGGGCTCTAGGTTTGGTTTGCATATGGAAGAGGCACTCCAAGTGAATAATTTGCTATCTCTAGGAATTAGCTAGCTCTGAGAAGGGCAGTACCTCCAAGGTCAGCAAGGCCCCAAGATCTCAAAGCATCAAAAATATGAAATAAAAAGACCTGATGATTTCCGTGGCTCTGAACTCATGAAGCATGGAAGTCCCAAGTTTCTTTTCAAATCTGACTATACCCCCCACCCACTTGTCCCCTGTCACAGCACCCTGTTTACTTCTTACCACTTACCGCTTGTTCTTTTCTTTGCTTACCTATAAGTTCATTATCTCATTACATCATCACATCCAGAAGGCAAGAAATTTGCTTGTCTGGTTTACTGCTCCATTTCTAGTTCCTGACACCCAGAGGATGGTCAATAAACATTTGTTGAACAAGTGAGTGAAAACAGTAGTACTTGATGGTTGTGTGTGGTTGTGTGTGCAGGCACATATGACTGTTGATGCATGCGTAAGAATGTGGATATTTGTGTTGCTGAATGTGTGTGTGTGTGTGTGTGTTTTGCATGGAGCAAGTTCTAGCCTTCAGTCTAAGCTGTGTCTGCGGCTAGGTTTCAACCAACACTGTGTGTCTGGCAGGTTCTTTGAAAGGCCCATCAGAATCTAGCACACAGGTCTTCCTGGAGAAGAACTCATGCTGGTCAGGCCAGCAGACAAGCTCAAGAGAGCACTGGACGCCTTAGAGGACACCTCAGAGGTTGGAAGGAAGAAGCATTTGTGTGCATATAATGCTGTATTTCTCGTAGAGGAGTCTTGGCCCTGTCCCCTCGTGGATGTATAATTTATCATTTATCATTTGCAAGGGAGACACTTCTGTTTAAAAACTGAAAGATCTATTTTTAGCAAAAACTCTATAATATTTTAGAATGCTTTATTAGTCAGATTCCAGCCAGAAAATCAAAACCATACCAGGTGAGCAAATAGGAAGAATTTAACTTGGAGGATAATTTACAAGGTGCTAGAAATGCAATTAAAGCAAGAAGCAGGGAGCTGAGTCAATGTAGATATTAGAAAATGCTGGAAACTGCTACTGCTCTTTGGCCAGGAGTCAGAGAGTAAGGAGCCAGGAGCTGGGGCCATGCTGCAGAAGCTGGAACAATGGTGGGTTGGCCTGGCTTGGGTGGGAACACAGACACAGAGCCTTTTCGGAAGGAGCTGGAGCCATAGAGAAGATGGAGTCACTGGTCAAGATATTTTCTAAAGCAGACCAAGGGAGAAATAGCCTGGTTTCTCCCACTCTCTCCCTTCGAATCTTCTACCAGTGCCCTCCATCAGCTGAACTTAACTGGACACCGTGGGTAAGAAAGCTGGGAAACCACAGTTTGGAAAACTCAGCTTCCTCTAGAACAGAGCAGAGGAAGGGATGTGCAGGGAAAGGATCTGAAAGGAGACTGAGAAATGACAAGCACAGATGAGAGCAGTGTTGGTTAGTATCCCATAAAGAGATCCCAACATAAAAATTTTTATTTATTTTTTTAGTTTTTGGTTTTAAGTAGGCTCCATGCCCAGCATGGGCCTTGAACTTACAAACCCGAGATCAGGGGTCACATGCTTTACCCACTGAGCCAGCCAGGCGCCCCTCAACATAAAAATAAAGGCTGGCTTCGACTCACCACCACTTTCCCACACAACCTTGGCCCTTTGAGCATTTTGGCAGATCAGTATGACTGGCTAGGTGTTAATACCTAGGGGAAATGGAACACTCTCTGGCAGAGGCAGCCAGTACAAGCAGAAGAGAATCAGCATGGTGGTAATTCATCATCTCCTTCATGCAGTTTATAAAGTAGCATAAAATAAAAAATAAAGGAAGGGCAGTTACAACGCAGTACCTTACAAGAATAAATAACAGGTGACTTAAATACTTAATAGTAAGTATTAATCTTGGTTTGGTATAGCCACATTCTCTGTTTCCATCATTTTACTAAATTTTCCGGACATAACCACCCCCACAAGCAGAGCGCCAACTCCTGGTCATGTACCATAAGGGGCTCATGCCTTGGCTTAGCTTCCTCAGAATGTTCTGTGTCTCTCCTTCATGGTGGCGATGGCTGAGGCCAGCACTGCTGTTTGACCTGGGGCTGGCACCTGCCTGGACCCTGATTCCTATTGTTCTCTTGTTCTTCTTCAGGGTTCTTTCTTTCTCTCTTTCTTGTATGGGAGGCTCCAGAAGTCTCAAGGAATTCTAGGGTTCGTGCTTACAAGTAGGGATGTTCTACAGCTCCGTGATTGAGTCCTGGCTCTAAGTCGGGGGTTGGGTAACCTTGCAAGGAGACTGCTCTTATGGCTGGCACGGTGTTTCTTTTGTGTGATTGTGTGGGTTTGGGTTGCTGGAATGGTTCTGAAATGCATGTTTTGCTGACCTAAATTATTTATGTAGACCAGGTCTTGCAAAAAAAAAATTTTTCCCTCAGGATCACACACCCACATTTTAGATGAGGAAACCAATACTTTACATTTAAAAAGTTTAATCCAAGATTACACCAAGAATAAATATTGAATTCTAGGTTTTTACAAAGGTGTTTTGAGTTTTAGCTCCTGTAACCTACTATTCTATATGAGAACAGAGAGGGCACATCATAGGGATTCTCAAACTAACTGGGAGATACTAGAAAAAATAAGAGGTCTTGCCATGGCAGTTGTGTGAGGGGGGATGGGGTGGGTGGATGTAAATTCTAGAGAAATATGGCCCTAAATGCAATGAAGCTGTCTGTATATTCTGCAGCTGATGGGACCTACTGATCCCTTCCATGACTAGGTTATTTATAAGGTAATATGATTCTGCAAACTTTAAGTGAAGAGAAAGCTAGAGGAAAACAGAACATTTGCTCCTTTTTATCCTAATATAAAACTTCCCCTTCCTTTCAAGATTCTTTCAAGACCAGGACTCTTAGAGCTCTGTTCTCACTGGCATCTCTGTACAAGGAAGGGCTTTTATGAAAGGTCCTTGAGAATGCTTCAAGTTAGAGCTTTGTTTTTTGTGGGAATACAAGGAAAAGTGGAAAAACCTCCAGTTTATTTAGTGAGGAAACATGATCTTCATGCTATTCTCTGGGGTGAGTCAAGTGGTAGTGACTGAAATTAGGTCATTACTGGGATATAAATATGTGTCTGTGCAGAAATCAGTCGTCACACCTCATATAGTAATTGGAGCCACTAGCTCAGTGGATTCACTGCATTTTGCGGTTCAATTTTAAACTCCAGGTATATATCACAGAAACTCTGTCATGAAGCTGGTAACTGTGTTTCTGCTGGTGACCATCAGCATTTGCAGTTACTCCGGTAAGTGGCCTGAACACATATCTCTACTTTTCTATTAATACGAATGTGATCAGTAAGCCTAGGCTCCCAGGGGAATATGGTGGAGGGAATTTTAGAACCACAGAATGGAAAGGTCGGAAGGGATTTCATATGCATCAATCCCCTACCCCCACCCCAGCATCCCAAGCTCTGACCCCATAGAAGCACTATCCTTAGTGAATCTGACCTAGGAAGTTACCCAACTCACACTGAAGGTCAACATTCTTGAATATTGTCACCACAGTTTTTCTTTTCTTTATTAATCTTGAGTCGAAATCTCACTTTGTAACTTCTTTCTTTTGAAACTATATGGAGTCATTCTCTCCTCTGTGATCAGTTGCCAGATTGTTCGTCCTGAGACATAGCTACTTTTATCGTTCACGTAGTCAATGGATAGTTGCTGAATAACTATAACCTGTTGGGCACTTGGATAAGCACTGGAAGATTTATATATGAATCGGGCACAGAGATGGTTTACAAGGTTCCTGTAGTTTGACAGGGGGGATAAGACTTGTTCACACAGAAGGCACTATGATGCTAGAATAATGCACGTATACAGCCAGAGCTCTGTGGGAGAACTGAGGGCCGAACAGTTCAATTTCTAGGTGAGGCATGGAAGTTGGATTCTTGGAGGAGAATGGGAACTGCTCCATTATTTTTGAAGGGAGTCATTTTAACCTCAGGAAAATACATTTGGATGCATCTGCAAAATGCACTGTGATAGCCGCTGTTCAATTCAAAGATTTCATCAAGTCAAATGAGACTGGAACAGATCTATTGATGGACACAGTGGAAAGTAGTACAGTCATAGACAGGAGTCAGATGTGCTTATTTGACTCAGTTTCCCTTTTGCTCTGCAGCTACTGCCTTCCTCATCAACAGTTTGCCAGGTACTGTCAACAAAGCCTTACCTTTACCTGTGGACAACATTCTCCCCTTTATGGATCCATTAAAACTTCTTCTGAAAACTCTGGGCATTTCTGTTGAGCACCTTGTGGAAGGGCTAAGGAAGTGTGTGAATGAGCTGGGACCAGAGGCCTCTGAGGCAGTGAAGAAACTGCTGGTAACTATAGGTTGTGGGCTCATTTGTCAATGGGCAGAGCTTAGCCACCTGAACACCCCCCCCCCCCATTCCTACTCACCCTGTTCTCACTTGCAGACATGCATTTCCCGGGATGTACTCATACAAAGTGTGCATGTCCAGGAATCTCAAGGAAGGTGCAACATCTACACTTCCAGAAGGGATTTTTTGAGTGGAAGAGACCTATGTTCTGATTGTCACTTTGCATTTCTCGGCTTAGTGATTCTATTTGGGACTTAACCACTCTGGGCCTCCATTTCCACATCAGTAAAATGGTGGCTAAATAGGTTGGTGACTGTTTTTGGAAACATGCTAAGCACACGTAATCCACCTTATTTTTATTCTTATCCTTGTGCCTTTCAGGAGGCGCTTTCGCATTTGGTGTGACAGCAGCACAAAGCAGCAGCAGAGGGGAAGGGGAATGGTGCTGTCCTCCAGGGCTAGAATTCCTTCCATCCTAAGATGTAGTGACCCCCGAAAAGAATGAATAAAGCAATGCATAGATTTTGTTTTCTCCTGTGTTTATTTCTGGGTGTTCTATTCAGAAGGGCCCACTAGATAATCTTTCCCTTGCGTCATAAACTCCAGAGAGTCTCTTGTTTTCAAGAGAACATACATTTTCCTCCCTCTATGCTTGACTCTTCGTTAAACATCATTTTCTCCAACTGCTCTTTGACAGTGTTTCTGTGCACTTCAAGCTCCTATTCCCTCACTTCTAAAGAATTTTTTAAATATAAAAATGAAAAGTTCTCTAAGGATTATCTGACAAGACTAGGATCTTTCACTGACTTGGCGTCTACATCACCAGAGTGCGAGTTTCTATTAAGTGTGTGCTTATACTATGGCTACTCCATAGCTTTCACAGACCCTGCTACCATATTAGGACTTCACTAAATCATCCTTTGGCAGCGAGGTTCTGAACTGTCATTTCCTCTTCTCCATGTCACCATCTCTGATGATGCCAGAGCTATCTTTCTAAGACATAATTCTGGTGATAGGTAATTGTTTCTTTCTTTCTTTCTTTCTTCCTTTCTTTCTTTCTTTCTTTCTTTCTTTCTTTCTTTCTTTCTTTCTTTCTTTCTTTCTTCCTTGATATGTGCTCTAGCCCCACTCACACTGAGGAAATAACTAAATCTCTTTCCTGCTAGCATTTTTATGCATTAATTCAGGGGACTGGTTGAAACAGAGTCCCTCACTCCTCTGCCATCTTGCCTAGCTCCTCCTCAAGTAGATTCTTAAAGATTTATAGTATTTACCTGAACTAAATACCATGAGATGTTGTTAATAAGAAAGGCAAAATACAGAGTAAAGTGCACACTGCAAACTCCCTCCACATTTGTATCTATATTTGGATAAGTTTGAATGGACAGGAAGAATGGAGTCAATATTCATTGCTATAAGGCCTAGTTTGGGGATAATGATGTCAGAGTCAGAGATGGTTTGCTTTTAAAAATAGATACGTTTTTTCCACTGTCCCCCTCATTTTTTCCCTTGGCATGAGAACATGCTGCTTTAATAATTTTTTAAAGATTTATTTATTTATTTCGGCGGAGAGACAAGGGGAGGGAGGGAGAGAGTCTCAAGTTGACTCCTTGCTGAGCATGAAGCCCCACGTGTGTCTCGATCCCACAACCCGTAAGATCCCACAATCTGAGCCAAAAGCAAGAGTTAGATACTCAGCTGACTAAGCCACCCAGGTTCCCCTGCTTTAATAATTTTTTGAAGCGGAATTTTGAAGAAAACATTTTGTCGACAAATATTAGTGAGTTTCCCTACCTCTCAAAATAAAATCAACAATAACAGAGGGAAATGTTATCATGGAAAACCAGTGCAGTAGAAAGCAGAGACTTCAGACCCACACACTTTTTTCATTCGAGCTCAGGCTCCAGCAGTAATGGTCTGAGTGGTTTGAATGGGTTCCTTAAACTTCCGGATTCTCAAATTTGTTATCTTAAAATGGAATAGTAATATGTCATTGTTGTACTTAATGTGAGGATTAAATGAGGTAATGTTTATGAAGGACTAAACATGGGAAATGTCCCAATGATACCTGCTTCTTTGCTGTGTTAAGCAGCTTTTGAAGAGCCATCCTTGAATGACAAGCTTTACAGTCAGAGCTTTAATCGAAGCTGTCTCCTCTGCCCTTCCTCCTCCTCCTCCTTCGCCATTTCTCCAAAGCCTTCCTCACCTTTCAAGATACAACTCGAATGTTACTACCTCTGTAAAGTCTTCGCAGATCTCCCAAGGGAGCATGAATGGTTCTTTGTCCTGATTCCCATGCTGCCATGTCTGTGCCTCCTTTCTATACCGTGCTGGATGCAGTTAGTTAATTATGTGCTTGTATCTTCTGGATCAAGATTGTGAGCTCTTTGAAGTTCAGAGCCATGAGACCTTCAACTTTGCATCCTTACTTTCTTATTCTTAGGTAGACAATTCTCTGATTTCAATGTCTTTAATTAATCCAGAACACAACAAATATTTATTGATCAGCTACTCTCTGCCAGACACTGTTCTAATTGCTCACTGTTGTGCCAGAACGTTGAGCAAAAGGCAAAATTCTTGCGTCATGGAGCTTACATTCTGTTGGGGCTAGAGAGAAAAAGGAACAAAACGTATAAAAAATGTGTAATATTGGGGCGCCTGGGTGGCTCAGTGGGTTAAAGCCTCTGCATTCAGCTCAGGTCATGATCTCAGGGTTCTGGGATCGAGCCCCGCATTGGGCTCTCTGCTCAGCAGGGAGCCTGCTTCCCCCTCTCTCTCTGCCTGTCTCTCTGCCTACTTGTGATCTCTCTCCTCTCTGTAAAATAAATGAATAAAATCTTTAAATAAATAAATAAATAAATAAATAAATAAATAAATAAATAAATGAAAAATGTGTAATCCCGTGTTAAGAGATCTGTGAAAGGGAGAAAAAAAAATGCAGCCACCAAAGCAGATAAGAAATGGTGGGCCAGAGAGTATGATTTTAAGTTGAGTGCTCAACAATTTCTCACTGGGAAGGCAATCTCTGAGAAAAGACTTCTAGAGATGAGGGGCAAGCCATGTGGCTATCTTGGGAAGGGTATTTCAGGGTGAAGGAAGAGTAAATGCAAGGCCCTGTGGGGAGAATGTGACTAGAGTGTTTAAGGAAGAGAAGGATCCCAAATGGGTGGACTGGTGGGATGAGCAGTAGAAGAAGAGATGAGAAGCAGGTAGCTTAGGTGAGATCTTAGTCACCATTGTAGGGAAATTTAAAAATACAGCTTTTGCTCAGAATGAGATGGAAAGTAGTAGAAGGAATTGATACAATTCAAGTCATATTTTAATAGTAGGACTTTTTCTGCTCAGCAGTTCTGTAAAGTGCAAGATATCAAACACTGATGTCATGGTAGGAATCCTGGGATTGAGGACAGAGTAGTGATACTATGGACTGTGCCATCCAGGTGTCCCAGGGGGCACTGTGTTGAGGGTGACACAAACCTGGCTGGACTTCCCATTCACCCTTTACCAGCAATCCTATCTTAGGCGTGATGTTGCTTAGCCTCTGCAAGCCTCAATTTCTTCACCTGTCATGTGAAGGAAATAATGTCTGACTATCTTACTTTAGTCATTCTGTGATTATAAGTTTAGTGAGATAAGAATATGAAGAGAACATAAAAGAAAAATAACTCTGCAGATGCAAGAGATTCTTGATCCTTAAAAATAGGGGTGCCTGCTGGGTGTGGAGAGGGGTCTTATTGGTAGGAGGACAAGGTAACAAAAGGTAGAAAGGAAACATTTGAAAGCAAATAGAAAACTTCAAAATCTCTGTATATTCTTTTTTTTTTTTAAGATTTTTTTTTTTTTTTTTTTTTTTTTTTTTTAGGAAAGAGAGAGAGTGAGAGAGAGCATGAGAAGGGATAAGGTCAGAGTGAGACATGGAATCCCCATGGAGCTGAGAGCCCGATGTGGGACTCGATCCCGGGACTCCAGGATCATGACCTGAGCTGAAGGCAGTTGCTTAACCAACTGCGCCACCCAGGCACCCAAAATCTCTGTATATTCTTAGAGGTCTCGGACAGCTACTTCTTAGTAGTCAATCCAATTCAGGACTGATTTGATATCTGTTTTTGTTTTGTTTTGCTTTGTTTTTTCCTAGTATAGAAGAGTGATTTCAAATTGTACAATAAACAGGTGAATACAAAGACAGAGAAACTCTTGATAGGACATGTCTTTCTCAAAAAAAGTAGTATACTGATTATTGTAGCTATAGGAAATATATTTCCCAGGCACAAACTAAGTACCCCAAAGCGGAAGGATTTTTGGGTCACATTTGTTGGGGAGAAGCAGTCTGCATATCAGATGCTGAATATAATGCAAATCTGGGATAATATTGGTTAAGGGGTTGTGATATTTGAAATTAGCAGAGTCTCCGAATGATCAACAATGTAAAAAGGCAACCTGTGGAATGGGAGAAAGTATTTGTAAATCCTATATCTGATAAGTGGTTAATATCCAAAATATATAAGGAATTCATATAGCTCAATAGCAAAATCAAAACAAGATGGAGCAAGTAATCTAATTTAAAAATGGGCAAAGGACCTGAATAGATATTTTTCCAAAGCAGATACACAGATGTCAAATAGGTATATGGAAAAGTACTCAACATCACTATTCACCAAAGACATGTGAATCAAAATCACAATATCACCTCATACCTATTAGAAAGGCTATTATCAAAAAATAAGAGAAAACAAGTGCTGACAAGAACATGGAGAAAATGTAACTCTTATGCCCTGTTGATGGGATGGAAACTGGTGCAGCCACTCTGGAAAAGAGTATGCATATTCCTCAAAAAATGAAAAATAGAAATGCTATATGATCTAGCAATCTCACTTTTGGGCATATATCCCAAGGAAATGAAATCGCTGTCTTGAAAAGATATGTATACCCCCATGTTCACTGCAACATTGTTTGTAATAGCCTAGACATGGAAACAATTTCAGTGTCCATGAGTTAATGGATAGAGAAGTGTAATAGACACACACACACACAGACACACACACTGGAATATTATTCAGCCTAAAAGGAGAAAATCCTGCCATTTACAACCATATGGATGAATCTTGAGAGCAGTATGCTAAGTGAGATAAGTCAGGCAGAGAAATATTTGTCTCATTTATATGTGGAATCCAAAAAAAGAAAATGGAACTCAGAGAAACAGAGCGTAGTTTGATGGTTGCCAGGGGCAGAAGGTGGTAGGGGAAATAGGTGAAGGTTGTCAAAGAATACAAACTTGCATTTATAAGATCACTACTTTCTGGGGATGATAGGAGCAGCATGGTGACTGTAGTTAACTATATCATGGACTTGTAAGTTGTTGAAAGAATATATCTTAAAAATTTTTACTTCAGGGCGCCTGGGTGGCTCAGTTGGTTGGGCGACTGCCTTCGGCTCAGGTCATGATCCCGGAGTTCCGGGATCGAGTCCCATATCGGACTCCCGGCTCTGCGGGAAGTCTGCTTCTCCCTCTGACCTTCTCCCCTCTCATTCTCAGTCTCTCTCTCTCTAATAAATAAATTAAAAAATATATTAAAAAAAAATTTTACTTCAAAAAAATGGTAAATACGTGAGTGATAGATGTTAACTAACCTTATTCTTATAATCATTTTGTACTATACATGTATATCAAATCATCACATCTATACCTTAAACCTACATATATTATACGTCAATAATATCTCATTTAAAAAAAGAAGAAATTGACACAATCTCTGGAAAATGCAGAAGGTGGTTTGCTTGAATATATCATAGAGAGTAACATGTATTTTTGGTATTTTGTAGGTGTTCACTATTCAGTTATCGGTATTATTAAAGGTTCTGTGTGTTGCATGCAGACATATTCTGGCTATTAAAATAGGAAGCAAGACAAACAGAAGATTTATTGAAACACTGCTGTTGCTTTCAGAGTGCTTAGGAAAGGCTGGACGCGGGACAGCTGTTGAGAACCCAGTAGCAGAAGTACAGAGATCCTCTATTCTAGGGCACTGCCATAATTATCATCATGCTCCATAATTTCAGGCTGCTCTTACTGGCCACATAAATAATTCTGGGAGAATCTTTCTGGTTCAGCTGGGTCAGGTTATACAGGGGTTTGATCCTCTAGGACCAAATTGGCAAGTACCGTAGTAATGGCTATCGGCCCCTGCCTCTGTGTAATGGGTGGTAAAGCAGTCCTTTTCCAGGACTC
>CM052809.1:34681144-34728732 GCA_028533885.1 Nasua narica
TTTTTTAATTATAAGATGTTATTTTAGAGACATTTAGAGACATTTTATATTCAAAGCAAAACTAAATAGAAGTACAGAGGTTTCCCATATACCTCCTGTCCTCACATATGCACAGCCTCCCCTGTTATCAACATCCCCACCAGAGTGGTGCATTCAGTACAATTGATGATCCTGTCTTAATACATCGTTATCACCCAGAGTCCATAGTTTATTTTAGGGTTCACTCTTTTTTTTTTTTTAAAGATTTGTTTATTTATTTGAGAGAGAGAGAACATGGGCAGGGGGAGAGGCCAGAGGAGAGGGAGAGAGAATCCCAAGGAGGCTCCCCACTGAGCACAGAGTCTGATGCTGGGCTCAATCTCAGGACCCTGAGATCATGACCTGAGCCAAAATCAAAAGTCAGATGCTTAACTGACTGAGCCATGCAGGTGCCCCACTTTAGGGTTCACTCTTGGTGGTGTGGATTCTGTGGGTTTGGACAAAAGTGTAATAACATGTATCCACCCTTATAGTATCGTGCAGAGTAGTTTCACTATCTTAAAAATGCTCTCTGTGAAGACAGTATTTTTATTACATGGTTGATATACTTGATTAGTAAAAATTAACTGGTCTACCTTCTTTTTGTCTCCATTGTCCGTTATCCAATGTGCCTCACACCTCATCAGTAATTTAGGAACTTAATCCATGTTCACAGTCTTGCTTTAGCTAATTTGAGGACTGAAATTAAAATGTAGACTCCCTAATTCTACATTAGATACTATTTGACTATATTCATGAACTTGCTAATGAGTTAGAGATCTAAGAGGGACTGGCAACAGTAGGAAAAGGCAGTTTCCCCCACCCCCATTTTCAGATGGGTGATGAGACATTTCCTCTCTTTTAAAGAGGGAAAATATTTGAAGATTGAAGAGGTTAGAATGAGCTGTTTGGTTTTCTGACCTATTTGAAAAGGTGTCACTTTTTCTTGTTTCAAATAACCTGTCAGTCTATCCAGCCACGTGAGGCTATTGTTCATAGAGGATGACCCAGTTCCTTACAAAGGCCTCACCATCTGGAGTACAATAAGCTGTGCAAACGAAGGGGTGCTGATGAGGAAATGACTCTTCTACCCTGGAGGTTATTCGTTTGTGCCCCTAAAATTAGGCACTGGTTTTTGGCACTTCCCATAAAATATTCAGTACTTCCAAAGACCCAGAAATCCATTTCACCACTGTGATCCCTAATTCAGTATTGTCAAAAGGCTAATAAGTAAGTCATCTAATAACATCTAACACTGTGCACTCTCCATACACAAGATATCATTTTAAGTCTTTACATGAATTATCTCCTATAATCCTCATGGCAATCACTGTTACAATTCTCAGTTAAGCAGTGAAGAAATTGAGATAGAGAGTTGAGGTAAATTGTCCCTGGTCACACATCCAAAAAGCCAGTTTCTGAACCCAAGTAGTATCGCTGCAAAGCTGGACACTTAACTTCAAAGTTTTATGTCCTTCTGGCTCTCAGGTAGTCCTCGCAATATGATTTGCACTGTTCCCAATTTAATAGTTGCTTTAGGTTTTTCACATAATCATCTCAATCTACTCAACAATGCTGTCAAGTAGATGATACTCTTATCATGGTTTGCCTGAGGTCAGAATGCCCTAAATTTCACATTTCCAAAAAAATCACTGGTCTGTGGTACAGTTTGGAGAACTGATCTTCTCTATCCAGACATTGTCTGGCTCCACCTGTAGATGGTTCAGGAAAATCCTGAAATATTTTACTTCATTTCGTCTGGAATCTTTTGTACTCTCAATATTTTCTCCTTCTTTTTCTTTTCTTTTTTAAAAAAATTTTTTTTAAATCTTTAAGTAATCTCCATGCTCAACGTGGGGCTTGAACTCATGATCCCAAGATCAAGAATCATATGCTCTACTGACAGAGCAAGTCAGGTACCCCTCTCCTTTTTTTCTAACCCTTGAGTAACAAACAATACCGAGAGTAAAAAGAGAGGTATATTCAGAAAGAAGTAAAGAGAACAGAAGGACACCAAATGCATTGAAAGAGAAAATAAGTATCATTTAAAAAGAAAGTAAGATTTATGCTTCTGGTTACAATGGAGTAATAAGGAAAGGATATTTCCTCCCACCTGAAACAATGAAAAAAATACAGAGAAACGACATAGTTTTCTGACATGGGATATCAAATAGTGCAGGTCAGTGATCCCTGGGAGAGGGGAAATAATACTAAGTAAGCTACACATAGAAAACACAGGTGGAGGCTACCAGTCTCCTTGAGATGCAGGCACATAGCTGAGAGTTGGGGAGAAAGGAGCTTAAGAAGCACAAGTAGTATTTTCTATGTGAGAGAAAAAAATAACCCCTATCTTACACTGTAGATTAAAGCTAGTTATTGCATTTTCCAAGGTTGCTTATGTGGTTGGCAAATAAATGTCCACTATTGATAGCTCCTTGCTCAAAAATAGTAAAATTACTTTTAAGGGAATACATTTTCTTAACTAAATCAGTTTTTTAGTGAGGATTTGAAATGTATTAATATCATGTTGGAGATATCACTTGAAATAAAACAAAAACCCACTAAACTCAATATCATTCCCATATTCAATTTTAATTTCAACTCCTGCCTCTCCATGAGATAACTAACTAGAGATATAGTAAAAACTGCACAATGTCAGATAGAAGAAATTACCAGGGCAAAACTTTGATTCTCGTAATTATTAAAGGAATGGTTCATTCTGATTAGCTGAATTTTTCAGACAGGTGAGTTTATATACCTTTTAATCCCAGTTTATTTTTTAAAATTCAGACTGATTTCATCAGAGAATCCCCCTCCAGGGTTTAAAACCTGTGTTATATGTTAGCTTTACTCTATGGACAGCTTTTTCAAAAATACTTTCAGACTGGGGCACCTGGGTGGCTCAGTCAGTTGAGCTGACTGGTTTCAGCTCAGGTCATGATCTCACGATCATGAGATCGAACCCTGCATCAGGCTCCACACTCAGCACAGAGTCTGCTTCAGATTCTCTCTCCCTCTCCCTCTCCCTTCCCCTCTGCTTTCCCCCACTCTTGCTTTCTCTCTCTCTCTAAAATAAATAAATAAAAATTTTAAATAAATACAAAATAAAAACACTTTCAGAGATTTGATTGAGCGGTGATTAGTATGATCATTTTCCACCTCTTCCACTAGATTATAATCTCTTAAAGATCAGACATCATGTCTTTTTTATTCACAAATTTAGCACAAGGCTCTCAAACAGTGCCAGGCAAATGTAGGCATTCAGTTAATATTCATTGTATTCATGTGGGGAGAATAACAGGATCTGTTGGAATACCATAACACCTCACTTTGGACTTACATTTTCAACTTTTTAAATCACAGTTTAGGAATTTGGCCCCTTACCTGAGAACTCTCTGATTTCTATTCATTCCTTTATTATTGCCTTTTCCTGTCTAATGAATCGAGATCATGGCATGATCCAATCAATATGTTACTTGATCAAATGAAATTTAAATCTTAAGACCTAAATAGGAATCTCAGCTTAACCACCTACAAGCCAGGTGGCTTGGTATAAGTCACTGTGCATGCACCTCACTGGTATTTTTCTATGTGTTTGAATTTCTTTCTTTTTTTTTTTTTTTAAAGATTTTATTTATTTGAGAGAGAGAGAGAGAGAGAGAGATCACAAGTAGACAGAGAGGCACGCAGAGAGAGAGAGGGAAGCAGGCTCCCTGCTGAGCAGAGAGCCCGATGCGGAGCTCGATCCCAGGATTCTGGGATCATGACCTGAGCCGAAGGCAGAGGGTTTTAACCCACTGAGCCACCCAGGCGCCCCAGAATTTCTTCTTCTATAAGAACACCAGTCAGTTTGGGGCAGAGCCCAACCCTAATGGCCTTATTTTAATGTAATCACCTCTTTAAAGAACCTATCTCCAAATACAGTCACATTCTGAGGTACTGGGTGTTAAGACTTCAAAATATGAATTTTGGAAGGACAAAACTGAGACCATAACAATTGAGTGTCTGCGCTGAGTTAATTACAGATGTAAGTAATGTGGTCTCTGCAGTGTGTGGTATTTAAGGGCATGGGCTTTGGAATTTGCCCTTATTTGCAATGACGGTTATCAGTTGCAAAGACTACTACTTACAGGCTGTATGACCTTGGGAAAGTTATATTATTTCACCAAACCTTGATTTCTTTACCTGTAAAACAGAGTGAAAGAAATAGTTACCCTTTAGGTTTATTGCTATACCTATCATTAAGTGCACAATAAATGCCAGCAAATTTTATATTTGTTTGTAAATAGTTTTATAAAAATATGTGTCAAAAACACATAAATTATCTTTTCCAAATTTTGCTTATAAATATAACAGTTTTGTTCTTGCTTACTGTATACACAAACACATATAAATATTTCACATGTAAAATACTCAGTATTTTGTCATCAAAATTCCTCATACTAGCTACTTCAAAGTTAATTCACTGTGATTTTTTTCAAAGGACTGTAGCTCCACGAACTTCTGTTTTCTATACTCAAAGTGAATCCTAGGAGACTGGAATGTACTGAATTTCCAGGTGATGGGCAGTGTGGAGTCACATAATAGAGTTCCTGTAGCATCGCATGTAAGGATATTGTATTTAAGAACCAAATATAAACCAAAATGTAAAACTTAATGCAATTAAAAATTAAATATTGAAACTTCATTGTTTTCTTAATCCTAATCTAATAAAAGCAACAATTATATCTATAAATAGCAGGGTCTGTGATCCAACAGTGCCCATCCCACCTTGTTCTTAGATAAAAAGAGATGCTTATCTCTATAGTTTCTTAGCTTTTGTAGACAAACTGAAAGGAATTCTCAGAGAGGGAGTGAAGTTGGCTGTTAACAGAACAGTGCAAGATAAGAGGGTGTGTAAAGGCTGTTTTCCAGTTAGTGTCTTTCAAAAAAAAAAAAAAAAGGATACAGACATGATAAATTAATGGGGAAAAACAAGAGAAATTAAGAAAATAAATTATTTCATCTTCTAAGATCTGTTAGGACATATACTTTTCTTTTTTTTCTTTTAAGATTTTATTTATTTATTTGACAGAGAGAGAGAGAAATCACAAGTAGGCAGAGAGGCAGGCAGAGAGAGAGGGGGAAGCAGGCTCCCCGCTGAGCAGATGCGGGGCTCGATCCCAGGATCCTGAGATCATGACCTGAGCTGAAGGCAGAAGCTTTAACCCACTGAGCCACCCAGGCGGCCCAGGACATATACTTTTCAGTCACAATCACAACACATTTCTTTTTGCCCTAGTCATTATGGGTATATGAGTGTGCGTGTGTGTGTGTGTGTGTGTGTGTGTGTGTGTGTGTGTGTGTGTGTGTGTGAATTTGTATGAGCATGAGAGAGAAGGAATTAGAAGAATGAACTACATTAGCAGTAGCATGCTATCCCTAGTTTACAGCACCATAATGTCTGGATTCTTTGTGAACCCCCTGAAAGGCTCTGGGTTAACCACACTGGGTGTACAAGGTGAGAAAGTGTCAAGGCTGGGATTACTTTCCACACTAGTTCCTTACCTTATTCTTGGTACCATTTGGGGCAGATAAGAAAAGGATAACACCTACTTTGCTGCTTCATATCATTGCATAAGCAAATAAGAGAGCTAATAATGACAGATTATTTTGAAAGATGCAGAAGGTGGTATTTATCTATAAATAGTTGTTTATTAAAGTTTTGTGATCATCAAGGACATCTCTACATAGAAAAAGAGAAGATTTGAACAATAGTCTGATAACTTTGAATTTTGGAAATAATCTTTGTATTCAGTAATGCTACTGGTCTACAAAACCTTGTTTACTTTTATAGTTTCTCATCTCTTCCCTCTGTGTCAATATCCCTTGATGTGAATTCAGATTCTGGGTCGCTTGATACATGTTCTGAATTGTAAAGTTTGTACTTCTTATAATCTAACTCAATTCCTTTGTGGTAAAGCAAGAAGAGCAGGGCAAGTCCAAAAATGAGGGAAAATCACTATGTGAGAGCAAGCTAGAATCCCAGGCAAAGCCTGAAAGCCAGCAGTGGGCTGCAGAAAAGCAGCTGGCTGGAGATTACATGCCCAGGAGAACAAAAAGAAAAAAGGACAGGGGTGCCCCTTGATCCCCCAAGGACTAGTAGGACGACTTACAGGAAAGGCACTTGAGATACAAAAATACTGATTGGAGGGGACACACCTACCCTGATGTTTATAGCAGCATTATCAATAATAGCCTAATTATGGAAACAGCCTAAATGTCTATCACCTGATGAATGGATAAAGAAGATGTAGAATGGGGTGCCTGGGTGGCTCAGTCGGTTAAGCCATTGCCTTTAGGTCAGGTCATGATCTCAGGGTCCTGGGATAGAGCCCCACATCAGGCTCTCTGCTCAGTGGGGAGCCTGCTTCTCCCTCTTCCTCTGCCTGATGCTCCCCCTGCTTGTACACTCTCTCTCTCTCTCCCCCTCTCTCTTGCCGTATCAAATAAATAAAATCTTAAAAAACAAAAAAGATGTGATATATATATACAATGGGATATTACTCAGCCATCAAAAAGAATGAACTCTTGCCATTTGCAATGACATGGATGGAACTAGCATGTGTTATACTAAGTGAAATTCGGCAATCAGAGAAAGACAAATACTATATAATTTCATTCATACATGGGGTTTAAGATACAAAAAAAAAAAAGATGAACATAAGGAAAGGGGAAAAGAGAAAGAGGGTAGCAAACCATCATAGACTTTTTAACTACAGAGAACAAACTCAGGGTTACTAGAGGGGAGGTGGGCTAAATGGGTGATGGGCATTAAGGAGGGCATTTGTTAGGATGAGCACTGAGTGTTGTATGTATGTGATGAATCACTAAATCTTACTCCTGACACCGATATTACACTGTATGTTAACTGACTACAATTCAAATAAAAACTTAGAAAAAAGGAAGGGCACTTGGGCAGTGAGGAGATGATGAGAGAATGTGGAGATATGTCAAGGGCTCAGGAAGAGCTAAGGAGAAAACAGAAAATGGGTGGTTTACATTGGATACAATAAGATGTATAAGATCGATTCTCCTCAAGGGACAACAGCTGTCAGGGGAGTCAGGAGTGGAGGTAGAGGCCGAAGGGCCTTACATGATATCCCATATCTTTAATTCCCTTGTCATTCAACTCTGATTTCTCTGATGAGAATATTGCTGACCCTGCTTTCTCTGACAGGCATTTGCCAGGCTACGTGCTGTACCTTGGGTGTCATTCTTGTTACCAGGAGCCTTTCAACCTAACCGCAGTGTTCTCGATCAGTAGGATTGCATGGAAGAGACAGTCTTGCAACATTGTAAAATAACAATAAAGAAGAAACATTTTTCAGAACCACACACAAAAAGCACTCTGATACCCCAAACCCCAATTTTCTAAAATCTCAATCCCATTCACTTGAATTTAAATTTTATGGTTTTCAGAAACATGGAGTGATTAACAGAGTATGCAGTGAATCACCTCTGGATTTAAAAGATTCCTGAAATGAAATGGAGAAAGAGTCCTGATGCCAGGGGGCAGCTGACTATCCTTCTCATATTGGGGATGCTCCTTAAATCTTCTTTTGGCTCCCTCTCCTCATAGAAGAGGTTCTCAGTTCCAAACCTCTTATTCATCATTTCAGGACGTCCTGGGTGGCAATGAGCACTTTTCCAGTAAGAAGGAAACCAACTCCTCAGCCTTTCCTCATAGCAGAGATTCTTCAGAGCTATAGTAATCTTTAGGTTCTTTTGTTCTACCCTCATACCACTTCCATTCCTGGGAATTATATCCATTTGGGCTGGATTTGGGGTTCATCAGAGCATGTTACACAGTCACCAGTTCTACTGTGAGGCACTAAACTTTCTTACTACCAATAATAGAGTGTATTGTTGAGACTCATTTCATATGATCTGACAAGAGATAAAAAATAAAAAATTAGGCGCCTGGGTGGCTCAGTCAGTTAAGCAGCTGCCTTCAGCTCAGGTCATGATCCTAGGGTCCTGGGATCGAGCCCCGCATTGGGCTCCCTGCTCAGTGGAGAGCCTGCTTCTCCTTCTCCCTCTGCCTGCCGCTCTGCCTACTTGTGTTCTCTCTCTCTATCTCTCTGTTAAATAAATAAATAAGATCGTAACAATAAATAAATAAATAATACTAGTATGTCAATATTTAGAAGACACTTTTACAGAGAAAGCTAAGTAATCAATGCTGACTGAAATCTTAAAGTGACTTTGACAGGTTTTAAAAAGCAAATGCTTTGATTTGTTTTAGGTATTGTGCTTTAGAACATAATAACAAAATGATAAAGAGGACTTATGTCTTCAGTTTTTAATTTCACTTCAGAATGTGTTGGGGGTGTCATTACATGCTGAGTAAGCTTAAAATCTGTTGGTAAGGACAATGTCCAAGAGATGTTGACTTTTCTGGTATCTTTGAAATTACCTAATAATATAACTACATCATTGTAATGACATAAAAATACAGGACCAGCTGTCATTAACAATAAAACTTATAACTAAACTCAAAATTGTTCTAAGCCTTACACACACACACATACACACACACACACACACACACAAATAACCTCTAACTCTTACAACAATTGTACAGTGTAATTTTTATTACCCCTGTTTTGCATATTAGGAAGCCAAGGCAGAGATAAAACAAATGACTTGCCCAAGGAAACATAGCTAGTAACCGGTAGGTCAAGATTTGAACCCACATCTACCATACGTCAAAGCCTGGTTCATTTTCATTACCCTGTATAGTTGCAAAGACAGTAATAGAAACAAATTTCTTGACTCCCTGTTCCATTCTCTTTCTATTAAGCTATGATAGATTCAGTTTTCTAATCTGTAACAATAATGTAGTTTGAGCTTGCTTTCCATAGACACTCATTTTAATAAACCATTGAAAAGAAACAAAGCACAGACCTTGAAACCAATGATTACACTTTTAGAGGAAATAAGTTATTTCATTAAAAAAAAAAGGGAAAGGAAATACTCTGGCTTTGATGGTATTCAGAATATTGACATCATCCTCAAATTGGCTAGCCTTAGATCAGTTTTCTGGAAGAATCTTTAAAAGGGCTTTGATTCCATAGAGTCCCAAACTTTTCCACTGTGAATGTGGAGAGCATTTAGAGTACTGGAATCAAACCATTTGGCTCTGGCTTCAGTCATTTTTATATAATTTTTCAGGGGCTTTCTTGAACTATTAGAGTAGAATAAGCTGGTAGACAAAAGTCATTACTTGTAAAATGGAAGAAGGAACTAAGGAGAAGATACTTTCTCTGGAAAAATGTTACAATGATATATTTATATTTTGAGTATTTAATTCTTTCTTTTCTTCCTGGGAGAGTAAATAATGAGTCAATATTGGAGTAAACTTAATTTTGGGGGAAATTGATCGAGCCACATTTTTCAAACAGTAATTTGGGGAGTGATGGGCTGTGGGAAGTTAAAGTTTGAGCTTCTAATGTTTATGAATATGATGTTTGGTTAGACTAAAAGATAAGGCTTTACAATAGAAAATGTCCTTTAGATTGAGGATTTTTGAAAGTAATTATGTGCAAGCTTTGATTTCACATAATTTCTGCCTTTATCAGTGTGTGATAGAAGCAGTGTATGGAGTTAAAAAAAGTGTTGAACTTGTATGGCCTTCCTCAAGTACCACCTCTGCCTCTTCCATCTAAACTATGTGCTCTTGGGAAAGTCATTGTCCCTTTTCTAATTTTGGCTTCACCATGTACTCAGTGTTAAAATCTTGCCGGGTTATCTCTTTGGGTTGTTCACTCAAACTTGTACATGAGTCCATGGCATTGAATTGAGATCCTTCAAAACACCTGCAGATTGGAAGCAACAGGAATTCTAGCTTCTCTTACTCTCAGCAACTTTCTCCAGATGTGGGAATCTGTAAGTCTCTACCTGACTAGTAGGATAACCCATCTGTCTTCTTTCCTCCCTTCCCACTTATGAAGGGAGCCCAGTTACAGACATGTTTGCCTGCAGAGTTATATGTCTGGTCTTGGTGAAGACTTCAGTTCTTACATAAGAGTATGGAGCATTAAACTTTAATAGAGTTCTAGGACAGTCTATTGGCTTTCGGGGGAGGTATCATGAAAACATTAGAACTGTGGAAATAGACATTATCTGTTCAAATCTGCCATCTTGACAGGATGCTAAAGGATGGAAACTAAATTGGTGTGGTATATTAAGTCTAGCATGACCTAGAACAACTGGTTTTGGAATGTTGGTTGTTAATTGTGGGTGTCACCAAGTATATAAAAAGTGAGCTGCATCTCCCTGGGTTCAGTCTTAGAGCACCAGCTGGTGAGCAATGCCCGGAGCCGACTTGTAATTGACTTACATCATCTTCAACATGAAGATAGCCAAAGTGCCACTGCTTCTGACCCTGGCCCTTTGCCTCACACAAGGTGAGTAATTTGCATGTAATCTAAGCCTCTTGCCACACATGGCAAAGCCCTGGGCAGGGACTCGTCTCCCTCCCCCTACTCCTCAAATGTGTGTAAGTATGTATGTAAGTACGTTTGTGTGATTATATGTATGTGTGTATGTATCGTCTTGAAATATCTTGCCAAAGAGTTTTGAAGATTTATATATGTGGCTTAATAACTATTTTGTTAACTTTAGCAATGGCAAATAGTTTGACATAATCTGAATTTTTATCCGTGAGAAATCTTTCTATTAATTCTATATTTGTTCTGAAAAGCTAATAGATTCTTCCTCATCTTCCTCTCACCAAGCATATTAATTCATACTGTTAGGAATTATATATATTTTACGTATTTATGATACTAAGCATATCAATTCATACCGATAGGAATTATGTATATAATTTTAAAACTTAGATGTATATTTTATAAAAATACTATATTTATGAACTTTTAAAAAATCAAATTTAATCATCTATTCTTATTTTAAAGTAATAGTGCCTTCTAGCACATTTTATTTTTGTGTTATCAAATCCTAAATTGATTGAAAGCATTTCTCCTAAAAGGTAAGAGACTTTAGTGGGAAGTAGAAGGTAGTTTTTTGTATTTGTTATTTGCATTTGAAGGGAACATTAATTTGCTAGGCTCAGTCTTGCTCTGAACCATTTGTATTTTTTTTAAGAATTTATTTATTTATTTGACAGAGAGAGAGAGACAGCGAGAGAGGGAACATAAGCAGGGGGAGTGGGAGAAGCCAACTCCCCGCTGAGCAGGGAGCCCAATGTGGGACTCCATCCCAGGACCCTGAGATCATGACCCGAGCCAAAGGCAGATGGCTAACTGACTGAGCCACCCAGGCGCTATAAAGCATTTTTATTTTTAAAAGAAAATCTCAGAGATGGAGAGTCAGGAGATCATTATACATAAATGATGCCCACTTTCTTAAAATAAGTGTTTAAGTACAAAAAGGAGTCTGTTAATGAGAGAGTATAATAGCCTATGATTTTAATTATTCTTGATTTTTGTCAGATCTCTAAGTTTTGTAGCTGGAATAAGGAGAGAGGGTTGCCAGAATTCAGAAACTTTCATTTTATGTGCATATATGATATAAACTTTATGCTACATTATATTTTAAAAATTATAATTGACATGATACATTTGTTATATTATAATTTTAAAAAAGGTCTACCATATTTTGCTGTGAAAGGATCTCTTTGAAATTAGATATTTTAAAGGGAGTAAGAAAGTACCGAACTATTATTTTCCAAAGTAATTAGACTATTATGAGTGACTAGACCTCTGTGAGTACATGTACTGATCTCCTGGTGCAGTGCCCTCATTTTATTTGCCATGGTAAATTTTAACATGTTCAAAAGTAATTTGTGGTTTTATAACATGCAGTCATTAAAATAAGCAAGGTACTGCACTGAGTGAATAGTTTATTTGTTGAATAGTTTACATTTCCTTAATTTTGGTTTCTATATTTTTGTCCTAGATGCTGCCAGTGATGATGAAAATCAGGTTAGTCCTGCTTTTTCTGTTCATTGAAACCATTCCAAAATCTGTAAAGAAAAATGGCCTGTGGCCAACACCTTCACATTATAATCCAGACATATTATACTGATTGGTACTAATAGCTTTTGTTAAAAACACAGGAACAAGTCTTTATGAAGGAAGACATGAATCACACAGACGCACAAAAACACACACTTACACATCAATGTATTAATGATGATGGATGCCTGCAGGAGGCAATCTACCATGTTAAAGGAGTGCTTTCAAATTCCATAAACAAACCAGTGAATTAGTATTGTTTGATTTAATAGCTGAAAAAGTCATGACAAACATAGAAAGCAAAAATAAGTGTCCTTGTGGTCATTGGTATAAAGGAGTTGTCTGTACCTTGTATATAGTCAGTGTGTATATATATCATTCAGTAAACTTTTACTGAGCATCTGTCCTTTGTCAGACCCTGTTTGAGTTGTTGGGGATATTGAAAAATAAAGAAAATAGACAAGAACTCTCTCCTTGTGGAGCTTACATATTAGAGGAGGAAAACAGATAAGTTAATAAGTAAATTAGTAAAATATATAGTATATCAAATGATGATTAATGTTAAGGGAAATATGAAACAGAATGGAAGATAAGAATTTCTGGGGATAGAGGTGGTATCATTTCTTTAGGATACTCAAGTAACTTTTCTCTGAAAAGATAGTATTAGACCAAGGATCTGAAGGTAGTAAGTCCTGAAGATTTTTGCAAGTGACAGCAGATCAGGGAGAAGAACTCGGAATGGTAGAGGCCTTGACTTAGGAGGGTGCTTAGCCAATTCTTAGAGGTCTTTTGTTTGAGCAATAAAAGAATCATTTTCTATAGAAGTTAATTTTTTTTTTTAACCTATTTGGAAAAAAAAAAAATAGAAGACAATGGGTTACATCCTAACCAGTAAAGGAAAGAGTTTGGCCCTGAAGGGCTTTAGTTTTTTTGAGACATGTGGAGAAAACACAAACAGCAATAATAATAAACAAAACAAAATGGAAACAAGCCAAAAGCTGGAAGATGGAATGCAAGTAAATACTTGCTGAAAAGCAATCTCCCCACCTCGGGATGCCTTTCGGTATAGATTTGTTCTTGTTTCAATCCTTTCTCATTTTTGGGTAATTAAGAGGACATTCCTTCTTACCCAGGGAAAACCCACCTCCTGCTTTCAATTTGTATGGCCTTTTCCTGTTTTCCAAGAGAATACACTGGATTATTTCATAACTCAGAAAAGCAGCATTGAGTGCTACCTTAACTAGTTAAACTAATCAGTCTTAACCTTCTCTCTGGGTTTTGGTTGTCCATCTGTAAAAAAAAAAAAAAAAATGTTTTTAGGATTTAGGCATTCATCTCATTGTGACACTGGAGAAGTCCAATTCAGGAATTATCCTGATTAGTAATGTTCTTTTTCAAATGAGCACTAAAAACTGTTAAAAGCTTTATTCTAGTGTTTCATGAATCCTTGTTTTCAGTATGTTCTGAAGACCTGCCTCACAAGGGATATGTTACTATCATAAAAAACACCAGGCTCTTCTGTGATTCTATGACAAAGTTTTATCTAGACTGTATAGAATCAGTTATATCTGACAAGCTAAGCAGCAACTTGCAATATGGCATCATAAGATACTGTAGAGTCAGAGACTAGACATATCTCAAGAGGCCCAGTCGTCAGACTGTTGCCTGAAATTATTGCTGTGCTACTCAGATAAGATCACTGGGTGGTGATAATAATTTTAGAGATATTTTAATAAGTCACCATTGGCAAAATTTCCCAGGGCTGGTCTCTGATATTATTTATCATTCTTCTTCACCATTAATCAAGAGCTACCAACTGCCTCCCATGTTTAAGAGGCTAGGTGAAGTACATCATTATCCATTCAATTTAAGCACAGTTTTGGCAACAATGCTTCAGCCTTATTGCTATATTCATGCACTTAGGTATATCCGTGTCACCTAGCAAAGGAAATTAATATCATAATGAGTTTTTGTTGACTGATTTAATGATTGTTACAAAGACACAGCAGGCTGGACAGAATTCTTTTTTTAAAAATTCAGTTAATTAACATATAGTGTATTATCAGTTTCAGAGGTAGAGTTCAGTGATTTTTCAGTTGTATATAACACCCAGGGCTTGTTACATCACAGGCCCTCCTTAATGCTCATCACCCTGTTACATCCCCCCCCCCTTTTTTTTTGGCAAAATTGAAATAAAACTAAAAACCTTAGAACTTAGATTACAAAGTCTTGCTCTAAAAGCCCACTGGATTTTCTAGTAGGGAGTATAACATACTAAATCAGTATTTAGCAAGATAGTACAAATGCACCATTGATTTTAAGAGTGACATATAGCAAGTCTTCCATAAAATATATTGAGTTAACCTGTTCAGCAATCTTTTTGTGTTCCTTTTGGTACAGTTCCTTATTGACCTACTGTGTAATAGGTATTTTATATGTGTCATATTCCAATAATAATAATCACAATGATAATAAAAAAAAGGAATAAGAGAAGAGGATAATATAATTATTGATTATCTACTATGTATTGGTCACTTTGAAAGTTTTACATACTTAAAATAGTTAATCCTCACAATACATATGGAACATATGAAATAATATCCTCTATTTTTACAGATAGGATAAGTTAGCCACCGAGAAGTTAATTTGCTAAGGTTATTGGGCTTGTAAATGTCTACCGTAGATTATAAGGTCAGATCTTTCCATTTCGCTAATTGTTTTGGAAGAAAGCTTGTTAAGTGTATTTGCAATCTCCAACAGACAATCTAGTTATTGTTTTTGTTTGTGTTTTTTATGTCAATTGAGTGAATGGCTTCTATATAAGCAGATATTGGTCTTTAAGTAGTATTGCTCAAGGAAGTTCTTAGAAGGTAAAGTCTTGCTTTGATGAGATTTCAGTAAACACAGTAAAAAAAAAAAACAGTAAAAAAATGACTTTTTTCATCCTTTCCTTAGGAAACATGCGATGAGTATCGGACATTGATGAAAAATGGAAAATTATTTTGTTCCCAAGATAAAGAACTTTTTCAAAGCTCTGATGGAAGAGACTTCATCAGTAGATGTGCCACGTGCAAAATGATACTGTGAGTAAAATTCCTCTTTAAGTGTTTGAGTTACCAGTTATTCTCTAGACTAGTAAATGTATTCTTTTTATGTTCTATCAAATATATCTTTCTAACTCGAAAAGGTTTAAAAATGCTTAGCAGATCACTCTGACCCCTCTTAAAGGCAAGTTGGATAAGTGCCACCTACCTGAAAAGATTTTAACAATCACTCAAATGGTATTCCAAAGCATTCCAGAGCGCCCAGGGTTAATACCTTATGCAATTAATAGTCTTTTGAGGAAGTAGTTCCAAGTTGAGTTTCCTGGCTCTGGGAAAAAAAGAATTCTTGGGTCTGTTAAGCCCTGACTCTCTTGTACCCTCTGGACTGAGAAAAGCCCCCTGGGAATGATGCCGAATTCTCCTTATGGCAGCCAGCCAATAGAAAAACTTAAGCAGGACACACCCTGATCCTGTGAATTGCCAGTGTCTTTAAACATTTCAGATTATGCTAGGAAGACATGGTCTAAAGAACTGATTTTAGCTTCTGCCTCCTGGCAGCTCAGGAAGGGTCAGTGTCCTGGGGGTTTACTGACGTCTATGCAATGCTTCTTAGCTTGATTTCCTTCTCTTCAGTGACACCCAAAGGTGGAAGAAGGCTTATTATCCATTGAAAATCCTCAAATCAAAGTGTTGTAATTGGTTTTTGAACAGGGAGGTCATCTTTAATGTCTGATCACCACCAAAACTTCAACACTGATACCAAGCCAATACTAACCTTATCCATTTAAGATAATTATGTTACTATAATTAATATTTTAAATGCTAGGGGGATGTCTCAGGGGACTTAATTTGACATGGTCAATAATATTGGGATAATGAAGCTGTGATCACATATTCTGCTCCTAGTGAAGAAATTGTGGGAGATGGAGGAAGAAAAGGCAAGATTTAAGGGGTGGGGATGGAGGAGACCCAGGGCAAGCTGAGCAATTTTTTCTTATTCTTAGTTTCTTGAAAGCTGAGTGTGAACCAGCAGATGTATTATTTACTATAAAGCTTCCTTCTTGTTATAGGATGTCTTGCTAGGAGACTGAAACTATGAATATAGTACATTTAGTGAAAAATAATTTAAAACAAAAGTAAAATCCCTTGAGACTTACAAGGCAGGTTATTTATCTCTTTGAAGTCACTCATTCAGTTATTTTTTTAGTCACCTATTTAAATTATGTTGGAATAAACTTGGTTTCTTAAATTGGTGAGGAGATGAACAAGGCAAAAAAGCTCTCCTTAAATTTCTGAATTTGCTCTGTGGGTCCTTACAGTTTAGAACCAGAACCAAAACAAGAAGATAGATTTTGGTTCAGTGCGAATATGGTATTTCAAAGAGACTATTCCAACGATGGCAGAGATGGCTTTTAGAGTTGGCGACCACCTGGATGTTGGAAGCATGAAAGGGGTCGGGGAGTATAGTCTGTTGGTTGTGCAGTTAAAGGTAGAGATTCTTGCCTCCTGTAGAGCCATGTCTGAGATATTTTTCAGCACTGAAATAGAATCATGTCTGAGATATTTTCAACACTAAGGAGAGATTTATGGTCTCTTAGCTAATTTCTGCACATACCTACCTCCACATCTGATATACTAGACTGAGCTGTGGAAAAGAATCAAAATTAAGGTTGATATGTATGCTATTATCCCCCAAACTGGGAAAGCATTCTCAGCTATGCTACTCCTTTCTCTCTTCCAGGGAAAAAGAAGCAAAATCCCAGAAAAGGGCTGGCTATTTAACAAGAGCCTCTCAGGCCACTGCCCCAGAAAAGGTGAGATTATTTGAAGTCAACTTGTAATTGCTTTCAAGATTGTGTTTGACTCTATTTAGAGCTACTTGTGTATTTCCTAATTACTAGGCCATACCTGTTGTGAGGCCAACTTCTTAGAAGGGAGGGAACATGGCTTAGTCCAGGGGTGGGCTAAATCTCTGGTATGTCTTGTCCATATGCCCAACCCATGACCCAACTCTCAGAAAACACTTTGGGCACTGACAGACACTACGAGGTGGAGTAAGTGAGTGTGATGTCTGCCTTCCATAGCCATTTCTCATTCCTCCTGTCCTGTCTCAGCTTCAACAAGAACCTTCATGGAACTATCAGAACTAATTTCAAATGTCAGAATTCTTACTTACTGTCTGTGTCACTTGGATAATTTATGTATCTCTGAGGTCTCAGTTTTTTCATCTGTGAAATGGATTGGGGATCAAATGAGAAACTAACTTTAAAAAGCCAGGCACAGTATTTACATATACTAGCAGGCATCTGATTCATTTTCTTTTTTTTTCCTTCTTTTCTTTTGCTTCCTACTGCATGTCCTTTCTGATATCTAGAGAGTTACCTTAACACAACTGGAGTTGCTTATTTACATCTATTTTGCAGTTTGGAAAACAGGCTAATACTTGTTTGAGAAAAGTATTGTGTGGTAAAAAAAAATGGTTTTTAATAAAAAATGGAATAAAATGAAAGAAATCGTACAGATGCAAGCCCCCACACAATGATTTCACTTTGTAATTTTTTTATTTCTACAAAATTTTTTTATTTCTATGAAAAAATAAAATACTAGACCTAGATTGAGGGAAATTTCTGGCCTATACTGTATCATAGTAAGCTGCTGACAAAGCTGGGGGTTACACTAGGAATCCTGACAAGTATTCATATCACTCCAGGTCTCCTGGGTAGTTTCTTCTCCAGTATCTTCTTTCTGTTCCTCCTCTCCTGTCCTTGACACATAATTAAAATGATCAGTCAAGGGAGACACACCCAAATTACTGTAACATCCCTGGTCTAACCAAGCTAAAATTTTCCCTGTCAGTGTTACTTAGAAATGTCTGAAAATCTTAGCCTTCACAGTAAATCTACTCAACCACACTCTTTGCTTGAACTCAACTGGTCTCACTTTTAAAACAATAACACAGTCACCACTCAGTTGATCAATCAATGCAAATCCTTTATCTGAGCAAAAGTGAGTAGCTTCTGTGCTCTACAAAATCTATGGAGATCAGAAAAGTTTCCTGGAAAATTCCAATTTTGCCTTTAGTTGTCACATTTAGAGATAGGTTCATTCAGTACGATCTATTCTCCTCTACCCTCTCCTCCCCATCTTTTTCCTTCATGAGAAACTGATCAATGGTGTTTTAAGATATAAAACACAAGCAAATGACAAACAAAAAAAAAAAATGAAATATGCACACATCCCAATTCTAACAAAACTGTTTCCAAATATTACTAGTCATGTATTTACTGAATTTTAATCAAATACAATTTTTAAGAAATAAAATTTTGAAATTCTATGACATTATACCTTTCTATTATCATTTTATACCTGAGTTATAATTTTTACCTCTTAAGTCCTTATGATTACTTGCCTTGCTACCTAGGAACATACTTACTTACAAATTAAGGTAGTCCATATTTGGCTACAGGCCCTTCAGGTAATTTCTGTTTAGATTTTTACTTGTTTCTTTTTGAATGGGTTCATGTAACCACACTGTTTTTGTTGTTACTTTCCCCCATAAGAGAGAAAAATCTACTTACTTTCTCTGCTTATAGTCCTCACATGAAAAATCAACCTGATGTTCACTTGCAGAATAAGGTGCTCTTCCTGTTCAAGAATTTTCCTCCTACAGACAGCATTTCTCACTTGCATCATCAATTTCTTCTTCACTAGTATGTCATTTTTTCATTTTCCAACCCTAATATCCAATCCATCTACAACTCTCATTGGTATTGTCTCCAAAGTTTATCTCAAATATGACTTCTTTTCACCATTTTCTTTTCTATCATCCATAGTTCAGTTCCTCATAATCTTTAATGTATTTGGTCCACGTAGAGACTTTTTACTTTTTAAATTGATTGATTCACTTGTTCAATGTTTCTTCTTGATGTAAGTTGCCAACTATGTAGGATATTAAGTTCATATGTGTGTGTATGTGTGTTTCTGAGCTCCCTATTCTGTTCAGATGAGCTCCTTGCTTCATTAACTAATAAGGCAGGTCCCCTTTCTTTGTTCATATTTTTCCAAGTTCATTTACCTATGCATAGATATATATTTTCCCATATACTAGAAATAAAAAGTTTGTTGAGTTTATGTAAACTCCAACTAGAGTTTGGGAGCCCAAAGTGATTAGGGATACAAAGAATTTATAAGCTAATTTGAGTAAAATTGACATTTTATAATATTAGCCTGCCCAACTCAAGAGCACAGAATGACAGCATTAATTCATAACAATTTCTGTCTACTTTATGAACTCTATTAACTATTCGCCACAGATTTTTATAATTTTTGCTAATACCTAGAAAATTTGTCATTTTATTGATATTTTGTTTGGTATTTCTATCTGATTATTGTTGGTACAAATTCTATTGATTTCTAAAGGTTGATCTTACATTAAACAGCTTTAGGGTATCTTGTGTTAATTCTGATAGTTTATTGATTCTATAATTTTTTCCTTGGTAGTTGATCACATTATCTGCATAATAGGAGAAAATAGGTGTTTTATAACTTCTTTTTCCATTTTATCACTCCTTTATTTTTTTTTCTTTTCTTATATCATTGGCCACAATCTAGAATTCCATAGTTAAGTAGTAGTGATGATAATGAACATCAGCTTGCCCTCTCTTCATGTATTAGAAGAATATATCTAGAGTTTCTCCATAACTATGCTTACTGTGGGTGTTTTATAAATAAACTTCAGCAAGTTTAGAAAATTCTTTTCTGTTCTTAATCTCCTGAATCCATTTTGATCATTACAAAATGTCTTTTCCACAACTGTTATAATAATTTTCTGATTTTTCTCTTTCAGTCTATTAATATAATAAATTTCTTGATAAATTTGCTTATGTTAAACTATTGTTTTCTTAAGGTAAATCATACTTAATCATAATATATTTTTAATATGCTTGAATTTGGATAGTTAGCATTTCATTTAGAAAATTTGAAACTATTTTCATAAGTAAAATGAAAACACTTCATTTTTTATTTTACTGGAGGTCTCATTGCATTGAAGGTTACTCATTTCATTTAAGGAGTCAGCAAATCCTTTATCCAAAAAACAACTATAAATTGAGACAGAATTGACCAAAACAACCATTATAGCATTCTGGAAATTGACCAATAGCCTGTGTCATTCTGACAACCATTTATGCTTGAAAAACTTCTAAATTTTTAATTGGAACAATGGGGCAAGGGGTCTGTGAGGTTCTTGTTTAGGGATACTGCCATCTCACTCCTGTTGCTTGGTTGCTATGGAGGGTCTACGTTCCTAGGGCAGGCTATGAGGGTCATCAACTGCACTGTCTTTATTAAAGTAATTTAGAGTAGTGGGCAATAATCATTTCCAGAGATGTTTTCACTGCCTGTCATGATCTTCATTAAGAGTAAGTATAGTGGCCTGAAGTTGTAGCATGGTTGAGGCAAGCCTATTTCTGACGGTGTCTTCACACATGGGCAGCAGGGAGTAAAGAGGGACCAAGCAATTTGCCAAGTTTTAACTGCATAAGACTGTGCACAAGCACTTAGAAAATACATGAAGCAGCTCTTTCTGCCCACAGGTTCTGTCCCTGTACTTTAATAAAACCACCTTTTTTGCACCAGGAAAAAAAAGAGGAAGAAAGAAAAAGAAAACACGTGAAAAAAATCCCAGGGGAAAGCAAATGCTGGGGTAGATGTAACTATATGCTGCAATTTGAATGCCCTCCCCGGTATATACAGGCCTATCTGCAGGCAATGGAAGCCTTATTAACCTGAGGTGTCTGAGCCCAAACTGTGTCTAATCATTGGCCAACCACTAAGTTATAGAAATAAAGAAAAACCTAAAGAGCCAGCCTTAAAAAAACAAAAACTATAAACAGTTTTCATAGCAGACACATAAACAGCTGTACCCTAGGGGACAGCAAGAAATCAGAGAGTTAGCCCAGCCAAAGATGCAAATAAACAATAAAATAGCAAAAATAATCTTTATAGTGAAATCATTATCCAAAATGTCTACTCTTCAACAAAAATTATGAAATATACAAAGTAACTGGAATGTATGACCTATACTCAAGGAAAGAAAAGCCAATGGAAACTATCTGAGTGTCTCTGGATGTTAGATTTCACAAAGACTTGAAGCACCTGTTTTTAAAATGTTCAGATACTAAAGAAAACCATAGCTGGATAATTAAAGGAAAGTATAATGAAAATGAATAAACAAATAGAAATTTTCAGGAGATAGAGATAGAGATGGAGATAGACAAAGGTATATATCTCAAATACCTTAGATATTTGATATATACCAAAAGGTATATAACTCAAATCGAAATTCTGGAGTTAACAAGCACAACTCAAATAAAAAATTCAGTGGGGAGGTTCAAAAGCAGCATTGAGGTTGCATAAGAAAGAATTAATAAACTTGTAGAAAGCTCAATAAAATTTAATGGGGCACCTAGGTGGCTCAATGGGTGAAGCCTCTGCCTTTGGCTCAGGTCATGATCCCAGAGTCCTGGCATTGAGCCCCGCATCAGGTTCTCTGCTTATTAGGGAGCCTGCTTCCCCTCTCTCTCTGCCTGTCTCTCTGCCTACTTGTGATCTCTCTCTCTCTCTCTCTGTCAAATAGATAAAATAAAATCTTAAATAAAAGTAAGATTAATAAAAGTTAAGAATAGATGTAGAGAAAAAAATATTGATAAAAAATGGAGTCAGAGTCTCTGAGGTAGCAAGCATGCCAAAACATGTGCTATAGAAATACCAAAAATAAAGGAGAGATAAAATAGAAAAATTATTTCAAGAAATAATGTTCTGAAATGTATCATATTTGATTTTAAGAAAATTATTACATTCATGAATTTCAGCAAGTCCCAAACAGGATAAATAAAAAGATATTGAAACTTGGGCCTATCGTGATCAAAATGTTGAAATCAAGAGAAAATTTTTACAGTGGCAAAAGAAAAATGACACATTCTTTATACTGATTACAATTAATGTCCGGCTTCTCATCTAAAATAATGAAGGCCAAAAAACAATGGAATGGCATGCTCAAAGTGCTGAAAGAAAAAAAATATTTATCAATATTCTATATCCACAAAAATTAAATCTGTAAACATTAAGTCAAATAAAGATATTTCCAAATCAATGAAATCTGAGAAAATTTGTTGCCTTCGGTAAGGGTAGTGTGTTAGCTGAAGGGAAATGATTCCTGGATGGTAACTTGAATTTACAGAAATAAATGAAAAGCACTAAAAATGATAAATATATGTGTTAATATTAACTACTTTATAAATATATTTCCCTTATTTTCATCTAGTTTCTTTTATTTATTTTTAAAAATTTTTAAATATTTTTTTTTCAAGTAATCTCCACACCCAATGTGGGGCTTGAACTCATGACCCTAAGATCAAGAGTCCCATGCTCTGCTGACAGTCAGCCAGGTGCCCCTCACCTAGCTTCTTTTAAAGATATAATATTATATAAAGCAATAATTACCATGCTGTCTTATTGGGTGTATGGATAAAATATTTAAGATAACTGAGTGCAAAGAGGAATAAAGGAAATAGGGCTGTATTGGGGCAAAGTTTCTATATTTTACCGGAATTAAATATTATTCTCGTAATTAGATTAATTTTTGTTTTTAATTTTTACTAGTAATAATTTACTAGTGAATATTACTAGTAATAATTAATTACTAATTAATCTAGTAATATAATCTAGTAATTAGATTAATTAGTAATTAGATTAATTAATCACAATATAAGATTGTGATAAATTAGGAGGCATATTGCAATTACTAGAGTAACCAGCAAGAAAATAACATATATAGTAAATATATAAAATCAGCACAAGAGTAAAAAAGACACACTAGAAATACTTAACCAAAAAGGAGGCAGTAGTGGAAGAATGAAGAAATAAAAAAGGTTAAGAGCATGTTAAAAAAAATAGAAGCATAGCAAATATAAATATATCAATAATTATACCAAATGTAAACAATTTAAATATTCCAGTCAAAAGGTGGAGATTTTTGTATGATTAAAAAAAGCAACTATATACTATCTCCATTAGATACTCCTTAAATCCAAAGACAAAAGTATGAAATGATGAGTGATACCAAGCCAAATATAACAAGAGGGAGCAGGATTTGCTATGTTACCATCTGACAAAATAGACATTAAAACAAATAATGTTATTGGAGACAAATAAGGACATTTTGTAATTTAAAAGTATGAATACACCAGGAGATATAACAATTATAAATGTATATGCTCCTAATGTATAAATGCACAAAATGTATAAAACCAGATATGCTATAATTGAATAAAGAAATAGATAATTCAACAATAATAGCTAGAAATTTTAATACTCTACTGTTAAAAATTAATAGACCTGACAAAATATGGTCAACAATATAGAATACTTGAACAACTGAATATATATAGAATATAGAATATTAGAATACTAGGAACTAACTGAAATATAGAGAGTGCTTCCCCAATGATTGCAGGAGGTACATTCTTTTCAAGGAACAATGAAGCATTCTACAAAATAAATACTGGGATATGAAATATATCTCAACAAATTTAAAAGAATTAAAATCATACAAAGTATGTTTTCTGAAAAATAGAATTGAATAGAAAACCAAGAAGAGGAAGAAATTAGGGAAATCCCCAAATAGGTGGACAGTAAGAAGCAGTATAGTTCTAAATAACTGATGGTTAAAGGAAACACTCTTGAGAGAAATTAGAATATAATTTGAACTGAATAAATACAAAAAACACAATTTGAGATTTATGAGTTTAGCTTAAGCATTGTACAGAGATTTAAATACCGAAATCAGAGAAGAAAGGTCACAAGTTAATAATCTTAAATTCTATCTTAAGAAACTTAGAAAAAGAAGAGCAAACTAAACCTCAACCAAGCAGAAGGAGGGACATAATAAAGATTAGAGCAGAAATCAATAAAATACAAAACATTAAAATAATAGAAAGTTTATAAGACCAAATGTTGGTTCTTTGAGAAGATTAACAAAGCTGGCAAACCTTTAGACAAATTGACCTTAAAAAAAATTGAGAGAGAGAGAAAACAAAAATTATCAAAATCAGGAATGAAATATGAAATATCAATATATACCCTAGAGAAATTACAAGGATTATAGTAGAATATTATGAACAAATTTGTGCCCAAAAAGTAGACAACTGACGTGAAATGGACAAATTCCTAGAAATACATGAATTACTAAAAACTGACCCAAGAAGAAATAAAAAATCAAAATAGGTATATAGCAAGTAAACAAATTTAATCCATGATTAAGTGAAAGAAAAGTTCAGATTTTGTTGGTGACCCCCACCAAATATTGAAAGAAGAAATAATATTAATCTTTTATAGACTCATTCAGGAAATAGAAGTAACACCAGCCAGTATTATTTTGATACAAAACCCAAAGGAAGATATCACAACTACAGAAGACTACTGCAAAGTGTTACTCATAAACATACATAGAAGAATATTTAACAAAATATTAGCAAACAGAATCCACAACAACAACAAAAGAAAGATAAAACCATGACCAAATAGGAATTATTCTAGGAAAGAAATGTTGGATTAACAACAGAAAATCTAGTACGCCATCTTGATAAAGGACAGAAGTACATCATTATTTCAATAGATACAGAAAAGACATTTAACGAAATCCAACAGTCATTCAAGATAAAAAAACACTCTCCCTGTCTCTCTCTCCCATTCTCTCTCTCTCTCTCTCTCTCTCACACACACACACACACACAAACTCACATGCACAAAACTACCAGTAGATTCACACTTCCTCAGCTGATAAAGGGTATCGATGATAAAGCAATAACTAACATACTTAATGGTTAGGGAATGAAAAAACTGAGAAGAAGTGAAGATGATTGCTTTTACTACTTTTATTCAACACACCACTTCTATTCAACATGGAACTGGAAGATATAGACAATATAATAAGGCAAAACTTCTTTTTCGTTTTTTTTTTTTTTAATTTTATTTATTTATTTGACAGAGAGAGAGAGGGAACACAAGCAGGGGGAGTGGGAGAGGGAGATGCAGGCTTCCTGCCGAGCAAGGAACACAATGCAGGACTCAATCCCAGGACCCTGGGATCATGACCTAAGCCAAAGGCAGACACTTAATGACCAGCCACTCAGGCACCCTGAGGTAAAATTTCTCAATTAATTAAAGACATTCTACTTGGAAGGAAAGTAATTGTTTTTCATTGTAGGTACATGATACTGTATTATAGAAAATCCTAAGCATCCATAAAAAGAAACTAGAGAATGAGTTTAGCAAGAAACTAATAAATGAGTTTACCAAGATTTCAGTATACAAATCAGTAATGCAAACTCAATCGTATTTCTATATACTAGCAATGAACAATCCAAAAATAACTATCAAGATGGCAATTTTCCCATAATTAATCTATAAATTCTACATATCCCTTATAAAAATCCTGGCTGAGTGGTTTTTATAGAAATCAACAAGTTGATTTTACTATTTATATAGAAATGTTGGGACACCTAACAGTAACTGATTTCAAAATGTATTATAAAATGATAGTAAACAAAAGAGTGTGTTATTGGTTCAAGAACAGGCATAAAGATCAGTTTAGTGAAATGGAATAGATATTCTTTACATTTATGGTCAAACATTTGATTTGTCAAGGTAAACAAATGCTTGGAAAATATAATATCCATAAAAATATTTAGATTCTTACCTTACATTGTCCACAAAAATTAACTCAAGATGGATTACAGTCTCAAATTTAAGAGCCATAACTATAACATTTCTGGGCTAAAACTTAATAGAAGAAATTTATGAGTTTGGGTTAGACAGAGTTTTTAAATATGAAATCAGAAGCATGATCCACAAATACAAAATTATTAAGTTGGACTTAATCAAAATTACAGGCATACTTCATTTTATTGCCCTTTTCGTTATTGTGCTTCTCAGATGTTTTTTTACAAATTGAAGGTTTGTAAAATTCGTGAAATTTTTTTTTCATAAAAAAAAATTGGCAATTTTTTTGGCCAAGTTTGCATCAATCTTATACCAAACAAGTCTATTGATACCATTTTTCCAATAGCAATTGCTCATTTCATGTCTCTGTGTCACATCTTGGTAATTCTTGTAATATTTCAAAACCTCATTATTATAAATTTGTTATGGTTATCTGTGATCAGTGATCTTTAGTGGAGAAGAACGTGAGATTAATGTTGTTTTCATGGCTGCTAATGTAACATCCATTCTGTAGCCCATTGATCAAGGAGTAATTTTGACTTTTAAGTATTAATGTTTAAGAAATATACTTTGTTAGGCTCTAGCTGCCATAGATAGCAATTTCTCTGATGGCTTCAGCAAAGTAAATCGAAAACCTCTAGAAAGGATTCCGTCTTTTAGATGCCATTATGAACATTCATGATTCATGGGAAGAGGTCAAAATACAGTCTCAACATTAACAGGAGTTTAGAAATTTTCTTTCTTTTTTTTTTTAAGATTTTATTTATTTATTTGACAGGAGGGAGAGAGATCACAAGAAGGCAGAGAGGCAGGCAGAGAGAGAAGGGGAAGCAGGCTCCCTGCTGAGCAGAGAGCCTGATGTGGGGCTCAATCCCAGGATCCTGAGATCATGACCTGAGCTGAAGGCAGAGGCTTTAACCCACTGAGCCGCCCCAGCGCCCCAGGAGTTTAAAAGTTGATTCCAACTTTCACGGATAACTTTGAGGGATTTAGGACTTCAGCGGAGGGGGCAGCTGCAGATGTGGTGGAAATAGTAAGTAACCTCCAGAACTGGAGGCTGAGTGTGGCTGAATTACTGCAATCTCGTGATGAAACTTGAACTTATGAGGAGTCACTTCTTTTTTTCATTTTAAGATTTTTATTCACTTATTTGGGGGTGCAGTGGGAAAAAGAGAATCTCAAGCAGACTCTTCACTGAGTACACAGGCCAACATGAGGCTCCATCCCGTGAGCCTGAGATCATGACCTGAGCCAGAAGCAAGATTCAGGCGCTTAACCAACTAAACCACCCAGGTGTCCCAAGGAGTCACTTACATGGTTTCTTGAACTGGAATCTACTCCTGGTGAAGATACTGTGAAGATTGTTGAAATGACAATAAAAGATTTAAAATATTCCATAAACTTAGTTGATAAAGCAGTAGCAGGGTTTGAGAAGATTGACTCCCAATTTTGAAGGAGGTTCTGCTGTTGGTAAAATGCAGTCAAACGGTATCACCTGCCACAGAGAAATCATTCATGAAAGGGAGATTTCATCGATGTGGCACACTTCATTGTTGCTTTATTTTAAGACATTGCAACAGCCACACCAACCTTCAGCCTCCACCACCATGATCCGTGAGCAGCCATGAACCTCAAGACAAGACCCTCAACTAGCAAAAAGACTCGGGAAGACTCATCAAAAACTCAGATGATGATGAGAATTTTTTAGCAAAAAAAAGTATCTTTTAATTCAGGGGTGGACATTGTGTTTTTTAGACATAACACTATTGCACACTTAATAGACTACAGGATAGTATGAACATAACTTTTGTATATACCAGAAAACCAGAAAACGCATTTGACTTGCCTTATTGCAATATTTGCCTTTGTGGTGGTCTGGAACCAAACCTGCAGTGTCTCCAAAGTATGCCTGTACAAACGTTTGCGCTTCAAATGAAATCATTGAGACAACAGAAAAACAAGTATGGACTGAGAGAAATACTCATATATGGGCCAAAAGACTTCTATCTACCATATATAAGGAACTCTTACAACTCAATTATAAGAAGACAACTCAATTAGAAATAGCCATTGCACTAAAAACATCTTAATGGCTAGTGAACACTTAAAAAGATGTTTTGTATTATTGTTACGTAGGCACGTGCATATTAAAATCACAATGAGGTGCCATTACACACCCACAAGAATGGCTGTAAATCATAAAAATGGAAAATACAGAGTGTTGTTAAGGTTGTGGACAAACTAAAACACTTACAGATGGCAGGAAAGAGTGTTCAAGAGCACAACTACATTGGAAGACAGTCTGGCAGCTTCTTAAGAAGTGAAACATAAATTTATCATATGACCTAACAAATTTGGTCCAAGGAATCTACCCCATTGAAGACGTATGTCCACTCGAAGCCATGCATGTGAATATTCATAACAGCATTCTTTCTAATAATCCCAAACTGGAAATAATCTAAATGTCTGCGGGTCCGCTGGTGATGGATAAACAAAATAAGCTCCATTTACAGAATGAAATTTTATTCAGAAATGAAAGTGCCACTGATACTGTTATGACATAGATAAACGTCAGAAATATTATGCAAAGTGAAAGAAGCCAGAATCAAACAATTGCATATTTATGAGTCCATTTTAAAGAAATATCCAGAAAAGGTAAATTTATAACCAGAAAAATCCGTGGCTGCTTAAGGCTATAGCTGGGAACTGGGATTAACTGTAAATGGGCACAGGGGAAACTCTTAGGGTGATAGAAGTATTCTAAAACTGGGTTATAGTGATGGCTGTACTTTACCATCTCTCTTTCATAAATTTACCAAAATTCATGACTTTTATGGTTTGTAAGTAAAACCTCAATAAAACTGTCAGTAATTATTTTTTAGTTTATGTACCTTATCAACTTTTTAATAACTTGTAAATTATTATTACTCAATACAAGTTTTCCTTTTTTCTTAACTGTTTAGAAAAATGGATTTTAAAGCTGTTAGTACTTGAGCATTTTGAGGAGGGAATATCTCAAACCAGTTTATCAATGGGATTAATGCTATCAGTCTCTTCCACTTTTCTTATTAAATTACTGTAGGTATTTTACACTTTTTTTGTAGCTATATCCATGTTTTGGTTTTCAGATGTTTTAGCATATAGATACTGATAATATGTTTTTGTTGTATGTATATGTCAATTTTTTACAGTTACTTATAATGTTGGCTGCATGTGTTTTTATTTCCGTCTTCTGTATCCCTTACAAATTGTCATAGAAATCTGAGTATCAGCTTTTTTGTTAATCTTCTCTGTTTTTGTTATCTGTGTCACTTGTTCCGATTTCTGTATGTTTTCTCTGCTGCATGTTTTATAATGGATTGAGCATTAAAATTTTTAATTTTAAGATTCCATGTCAAGGGTATGTAAAGATATTAATGATCATCTATCTCAAGATTTGTGCTTGAAGTGTTTCCGTTTGTCACTCTTTGCCAAACATTTCTTGGGCAGAGAACATAGACCATATGACATCCATTCTTTGAATTTCCTAAGACTTTTTTAGTGGCCTAATTAATATTCCACTTTTATAAATGTTTTCTGTGTCTTGGAGAAAATGTATTTGCTGTTTCTTGGATATAGTTTTCTATAAAAATCTAATGGCTTAAGCATATTAATTTTTTCCTTGATCTATCGATATCTGAGAAGTATATGCTAAAATCCGTAAATCCAGTTACTGATTTACCTTATTCTATCAAATTTTTTTGGTTGCAGTCTGACGAAGGTAGAGCCTATATTATTAAGTGAGTGAATGCTCAGTAATTATTATAGCCTTACGTTCTGTTTTTCCTTTTACTTTATATAGTGTCTTTAGTCACTTATGATGCATTTTGGGCTGAATTCTATATTTTTAGTATTAATATTACTGCATCTGCTCTCTTCTTATCCATATTTACCTCATAGCTTTTCTTATCCTATTGTCTTAATATCTGTGTGCTCTTTAATTTTAATTTTCTTTTATCATCCATACCTGTTTAATCCCGTTTTTCAAATCCAAGCACAAACTGTATTTTAATTTGTGTGCATAGCTCATTTACAGTTTGTTATTTCTGTTGTATTAGAACTTGGTTCTCCTGATTTTTCATGTTTTCAGTTACCACACTTTAAAAAAAATTACTTTAAAAGTAGTTTCTTCCTTTCAGTTTTTCTTTGATAATGAGTTAAAGGCTGCATTTCTATTTTTGCTCTTACTATGACTCCCCTTAACCAGATCTCCATATTTATAATTATTTATCATCACTATTACTAATGCCATTGTTTATTGTTAAATCTGTATCTTCTCCCCTATGTTAGCTTGCTTTTATTTTGTTAAAAAGCCCTAAACTTCTCTAATTTGTTATTGACTAGATTCCCTCTTTGAGTTGTTACACCTATTTCTCTATTTCTCTTGTTTTTTTTCCATTTTTCATTAATTCTAGCAATGTTCCCGATTTCCTCAAATATTTTTCCTATGTATGGTTGCCTCCTTTTTGGGACTTCTAATTCACCATGTTGTTTAGATTTTCTCTTCTATTCTAAATTCATTTTCCTTTATCATTGCTTCTCTGAGAATTTCTTGATCTAATCTTCTGGTTTACAAATTCATTAGGTATTTGTACCTGTCCTACTTTTCTTCTTTCTACTGTTCTATTTATAACTGTTTAAATATTTTCCATGTGTAAAACTTGCACTTTTTTCCCATTATAACTTCTTTTTTTCTCGTTTCATATTGCAGATATTTTCTCTTATCTCTCTAAAGCATAGTTACACTCTTGAAAAAATATTTTCTATGCATTCTGATAATTCTACTTCAACTGATACTAAATATTGCTCACATTACCATATTTCTTTTATGTTTTGTTCCTCACATATACAGGCATTTCTATTCTAAGATTCCATAATAGCTTTTAGTTATTTTTTTCTGCTACAGTGAGGGAGATGGTGTTCAAGGCTACGCTCAGTCTCTGCCTCTCTGGTGAATGTAAGGATAGGAAAAGGGATAAAGCCTAGATCGGAAGGTTCTGGAACCAGTGTTGCACCTCCAGTCTTTTGCCATTCCACCAGGTTGGGAATCCATCTGTAAGCTCTCAGAAACTGTTACCATTAGGAAGAGGTGTTCTCTCTAGGTTGTGGCCTACCAGCCCTTGGAGTTTGGCGGAGGAGGAGGAGGTAGAGTAGTAAATACCCACACCTGTTCTCATCACCTCACAGCTGGGCTTTTTACCTGCCCTGCCATTACCCTGCCAACACCTGTGACCTAGTATTCTGCTGTTGCTTTTGCTGAAGAGGGAGAGCAGTGATTGTCCCATGTTCATAAAATCAATCCATGTCACCCATGCTTCGTTAGTTTTTCTTCAGAAATGACCTTACAGAGAAAACCAGCAGCTCTCCTGCTTTTTCCTTATGCTTCAGCCACACTTCTTTGTGCCCCTTAAATAGGACAATCTAGGGGCACCTGGGTGGCTCTGTTGGTTAAGCAGCTGCCTTCAGCTCAGGTCATGATCCTGGAGTCCTGGGATCAAGTCCCACATTGGGCTCCCTGCTCAGCGGGGAGTCTGCTTCTCCCTCTGACCTCTCCCATCTCATGCTCCCTCTCTCTCATTCTCTCTCTCTCTCAAATAAATAATATCTTAAAAAAATAAATAAATATTCATCCTTGTCTTTAAAAAAAAATAGGACAATCTAGTTCCTATCACAAATCCTTTGCAATTGTAGTTCTCTACGGCTTGAAAATCCTTCCCTGAGATTCCTAGTGGCTGGCTTCTCCCCATTAATCCCATTTCACCTCAAATGTTACCTTTACAGAGAGCTCTTTCTTGACACTCTATTTAAAATAGCCATCATTCTAGTTATTGTTCAGGTTATTTTTAATAGCCTTTATTTTAATTTAAAATTATCATATTTATGGTCTTTAACTTCTCGTCAGAATATAAGTTCTTTAGAACATGTATTTCAATTTTTTTTCAGTGTCTTAGTCTGGTAGAAACCCAAAGCCTAGCAAATTTTGAAGAATAAACGAACCAAATAAGTGAACTTCACTCTATTTTAACTTCTTCCCAAACAGATGACATAAACAGTGGGTTATGTTCCATAGCTTTTTTTTTTTTTCTATTTAAAATTCTTTTTCCAGGATGCCTGTTTGGCTCAGTTGGTTAAGCGACTGCCTTTGGCTCAGGTCGTGATGCTGGAGTCCCAGGATCCTGTCCTGCAGTGGACTTCCTGCTCAGCAGGGAGTTTGCTTCTCCCTCCACCTGCCCCTCCCCCCTCTTTTGCTCTCCTGCGCACGCTCCCTCTCTCAAATAAATACAGTCTTAAAAAAAATAAAAGTAAAACAATAAATAAAATTCTTTTTCCTTTTTTATTGTCTTTTGAAAATATTCCTCAATGTAACCTTTTGGTTCACAAATTCACTATGTATTTGTATCCATTGTTCTTTTATTCTTTCTTTTGTATAACATACTAGGTCACAGGTCTATATTCTAAGTGTTCTATATCTATATTTAAAATGTTTGTGTTGTGACAATAACATCAAAAAATTATTTTGTCATGCAGTATAATAACTGAAAATTTCTCCAGTGTCATTCTTTGCTTTTAGATAGAAATTAAATTCACGTTAAGTCTAGGTCTTCTTTATTTGTTTTTTTAAAGATTTTTTATTTTATCTATTTGTCAGAGAGACAGAGAGAGAGCACAAGCAGGCAGAGGGAGAAGCAGGCTCCTTGCCGAGCAAGGAGCCTGATTCGGGACTCAATCCCAGGACCCTGGGATCATAACCTGAGCCGAAGGCAGCTGCTTAACCAACTGAACCACCCAGGCGTCCCTAGGTCTTCTTTAGTTAGCTCATGTCACAATAGTGTTGCCAAATAAGGTTTCCTAGGTATTTATTTGATACTCAGCACAAATCTGTAGGACAGATGGGGTGTAAATTGCCATTTGTCAGAAAAGGAAAGTAAGGTTCAAAGAGGTGGAGTGAGTGGGTGGTGGATGTGAGAATCAAACCGTAGTGTCCAGTTACCACCTAGTGTGGTTGTTTTCCTCACCAGACAGGTATGTCCCTAAGTATGTGTCATTATTTGAGCTGAGATTTGGGGATTTCTTCCATCATCCCCAAAACGTGTTTCATGATTGGCTTGATTGTCAGTGCGGAAAATGTTTAAAATAACAACAACAATAACAACAGTAAGTGGTTTTGATATGTTATCCACCGTTGTAAATGCTGTGCAGGTATTCGTACACTGAGACCTCTTTAAAATGCTGAAAGGTTGGTACTATTGTACACAATTTGCAAATAAGGACACTAAAGCGTGGAGGGGTTACGTAACTCCCACATCACCCAACCAGTATGTGGCAGAGTTAGAATTATGGGTCCTGCAATCTGACTCCTGATCACGATGCTAATCTATAATAATAAAAACTTTATTGCAGCTTAGAGTTTTCAGAGAGCTTTCCTTTCCATTATCTATTAGACCTCATTACGACTCTGGAGAGAAGGCAGGCAGGATTTGACAAACAGTATATACAAAGTTTCAGAGAAGAGACTTAGCCTACCTCACCAGATGGCAGGTGGCTGAGATCAAATAGCAATTCTTTGTCCTGAAATCTAATTACATCTCTTTTCTTGGGCCATGTTTTATTATCCATAATGTTATCCGTGCAGTCTATTTTGTTCTTCAGTAAGTTATATTGTTGTGGGTCTAAAATGTTAACCTATTTACGTATCTAAGGAATATTTTATCTATTTTGATCTTCCTCGATAATGTCTCTTGCAGTTGAATTGTGATGATTTCAGGAAAGAAGAGAGAAATGGGGATTTTATCTGTACTTTTGACAACGCAGCCGTTTGTGGCACAGATGGGAAAACCTACAGCAACAAATGTGCGCTGTGTGCTGAGAATGCGTGAGTATCTGCAGCAGGCTTGCTCCCTAACGCGTGCTCTCTGTAGAAGTACGTGACACATTTTTTTCTTACAGTCTTTAAAGTATCAATTCATTTTGGGAGAGTTTGCCAGCCATAAATTATTAGGACCACTCCTTTTACTATTCTTAAGGAAAAAAAATACGTAGTGCAACACTTTATATTCTACAAAGCACCTTTGTATGCAGTTTATCAGATAGTTATCAGTGTCTCTGTGAAGTAGACAGACATCTGATAGCTCTAAATCTGTGTATCTGCCTGCGTACGCATAGAAGCACACATGTATGCACATGCACTTAACATACACGTAACAGACATCCATCCATTTCTAGCTATCTATCTAGGAGTACATCTTTTTTCACAGAGAATTATTTAATCATCAAATGATTTTTTTATTTGGTGCTCCGTAATTTATAATATTAGATAGAAAATTGAAACTTTTAATATTGAACTTCTCCCCTTTGATTCGACCTTTGTCACATAGCTAAAACGTCTCGCTATCCAACATTTTGTCCCTGTTGCGTTTTGTCCCTGTTGCATTTTGTCCCTGTCCAACCTCAGTGCTAAATTTGATTGTCAGTTGTCTTCAGTCAGCAAGATGGCACACCTGCTTCACAGGTTCTAGCCTGCGGCCTCAGTCTTGAATTGTCTGATTTTCAGTTTTTGCAAATATAATAGCAACCAGAGCTTGAAGCCAATAAAGGATATGATAAACATTCAGTCTTCGGGTTTGTACAAGTGTTATTCCTCCTTGTAATAAGTATCTTTACCAAAATACAACTTAATCAAATCACTCTGATCCCCTTGCATTTTTGCATTTTCAGAGATACACTCTGAAATTATGCCTTCACCTCTCACCAGTGGTCAACATAAATGGAAAATACAAATAGACATACAGAGAACAGACAGGTTTTACTAGATAGGTATTTTGTAATACTATTATGAGCACACTGTACGTTTAATTACTACTATGTCTTATATGGGGGATCCTGTGATAGATTGTTTAAATCTCTTCAGGTCTAAGCTTCTCATTCCTAATTTCTGGTATACTTCCTACATTATGTGGTGAGAGCCATACTGCTCATTTTGTTTCTTCCTTAGCTTTGTCTAGTAGGAGACTCTGAAATAACTTTGGGATTCGATTTTTTTTGTTGTTGTTTCCCTCAGATGATATCTTTTGATATGACTTTTTTCTTATCACTTTTAATAGCTTCATTTTTCTCCTTATATTGTTTTTTTTTATTATACAAAGGCTGTGGTTTTAAGCTGCCTTACCTTTTTAAAAAGTAGGAAATATATTTTACATTTATGGTTCTGTTTTCAGATAGCATTAAAGCTCTATTAGACTGAATCAACTTAATTGTTGGGACTTTAGGTACTTTCCATGACAGCCAAAATATTAGTCAGCATAACCCAAACAAAGAATAATATAGTATGATGTTAGATCTATGAACTTGAATTCATATATTCAAAACAACATCATCAAAAACAGCAGAGTTCTTTGGGGTCATCCAATATCTACTTATGAAGTGTACTTTTTCCTTCTCTTCTGATATGGATCCTCTTTAGACATAGGAGAGAAAATTCTAGAAATAATATTTATAGATCTGTTATTATTCCTCCAAGATAAAATTCTATTCCTTCAACTCCAAGTTATAAACACAAGCTCTCATTAGAAAGAGTAAGTGAGGAAAAGAATGCAACGTGACATCTGTTTTCAAAGACAAAGGAGAATCATAATATAGTGATGATAAGTTTTTTTTTGAATGGTAAGAAGTTCTGTGATACTAAACTTCTGTGTCTACTAACTTCCAATTCCAGTAAAACCAGGTCCCAAGTTGGGATAAGAAGCGAAGGGGAATGTGAGACCAGTAATCCAGAGCAGGTGAGGACAAGTGTCAAAATGGTGGGAAATCTTGGGAGGCTGACTTCAGAGAGAAGATGCCCTCCTCTTCCTTCTTTGGTGGGGTGTTAGGAAGAAAGCAGTTCTTGCTTTACATAACATAGGACACTGCCTATTTAGATGAAAAGCTGTTGATTCCTAGAACTGGAGCAGGTGACACTGGTAGTTAGAATGTTCAGCTCTAATTCTGCTTTCTATGTAAAAAAAAAAACACCCAATCAGTCCATCCATCCATCCATCCATCCATCCATCAAAAGGAAAGTATACTTGTAGTAGAAAGGGCATTATGGGGCGCCTGGGTGGCTCAGTTGGTTAAGCGACTGCCTTCGGCTCAGGTCATGGTCCCGGAGTCCCGGGATCGAGTCCCATATCGGACTCCCTGCTCTGCGGGAAGTCTGCTTCTCCCTCTGACCTTCTCTCCTCTCATTCTCAGTCTCTCTCTCTAATAAATAAATAAAAAAAACTTTAAAAAAAAAAAAAAAGAAAGAAAGGGCATTATGAATCAGTCACTTAATCTGAATTGAAACCCTAGCACTGTCACTTGCTGTCAGGAGACCTTGGACAAATTACTTATCCACTCTGGTACCAGTGTTGCCATATCTAAAAATGAGATTTGGATTAAATAGCTTTTCCCTTTGCTAATATTCTGTGCGTTTGTGATGATAGAAGAAGGAAATGAGTATCTCAGACATGTCACACTTGACTTTTTCTAGCTGAATGTATTTCCTAAGTCAAGGTTTGGTGCCCTTTCTATGCTCCTAGAGCACCTACCAGGACAGTTGGCACATCATATTTTAAATGTCTCTCTGTGTCATCCAGTAAATCGTGAGCAAGTTGAGTGCAAGGACTATGTTCCGCCTTAAATCTAGCACTTACTAGGGTATCTGTGTTTACTAATAAATGAATAAGTAAATGAGCACCATACGTAACCTCATGAATTATGCATCACTTACTAAGCTACTTCTAGGCATTGCTCTGGGTGGCTAGTGTGCATGGGGCAGAGAAACACTGAGTACTATACGATTCTGAAAACTGTAGAAGGCATTACAATCAGGACAGTGAATTTTAAGTTCTTTTCCCTGTTCTTCAGGATGTATGTAGTGCTTTTCGGCCTTATGTGAAGGATGGAAGACTTGGATGCACGAGGGAAAATGATCCAGTCCTTGGCCCTGATGGCAAAACACATGGCAATAAGTGTGCCATGTGTGCTGAGCTTTTGTAAGTATCATCATCCCCACACAGGCCAAGTAGGTAGACTTAAAGAGGATGCACTTAGTTGCCTTCCTGAGAACCATTCCAGAGAGAGATACAGTCCTTTTCATGAAGCATACAATTATTTGTCTTCATAAGACAATAAAGAAATAGTCTTTGCTCTCTGAATAGCTTCTTTTCTTTTTAATTCATATCATCAGCTAGAGTTTGTTAAAAGGCATGAATAAAGTAATTGTGTTAGTTATTAAATTCAAGACTCTTACTTTGCTTAATTATAATGATAGGACAATGCACAGTATTTTATAAGGCACAATATTTTACAGTTGAGAAAACACTTTCCTGGAATAAACGAGATCAGTTGTTTGACATGCATTGCTTCATTTGAATATGTACAGAGACTCTTACTAAAAGCAACAGTCTAAAATGATAATAATGATGTCATGTGGCTGCCTTCGTTATTACTGTAAAAGGTGGAACTTTAGGAAAGAGAAGGATAGGGTTAACTTTCTGAGTGCCTGACATCTGTGAGTGCTGAGGCCCAGAAGTGAAGAAGAGCCAATAAGTAATATTCTGCTGTTAAGCAGGATATAGACTCTCTATATGTCATCAGGCTTTAAAGTGCTCCATTTACATCCATGGATCTTTAAAATCAGGACAGAGAAAGATCTAACAGATTAATAAATTTCACACCTGCCTTTGAAAATTACAGTGTGCTGCCAAAGAATTCAAGGGCACGTCCTATCAGGTTTACAAAACAGTGATTATATCTGATTTCCAGACAGGAAATAAGCCTAATTTTTACATTCTTATCTAGGAAACATGTGCGTTTAGTTTTCCAACCCACCCCAATTCTGTGACTTTCCATTTGTTCTCATGCACTAGCTAAAAAAGAGAATTTGACCTCCCTAACTCCTGATTTCTTCCTCTTTGGAACTAATAATACTGCCTATCTCCGGATGGGACTGTAATTAGGTAATAGACACAGAGGACTTAAAAGCTCAGTTCAGTGTTGCTTTTTTTGACTGCTCTGATTTTACATGAAGGCAAACAAATACTTTATAAGGTATAGAAAAGGTTTTACATAAGGGCGTGGACTGCAGTATTTCAAATGCTTAGTTTGGCTTCACTCTTGTCAAAGCATTGTGTTAAAAAGCTCTTGGTTCCGCCAGTAAAAGGAAATTTTCCCCAACAATCTTCTGTTTGTCAATCAAGGAGTCCCACCCACCTACTTTTACAGAACAAAGCCTCTAATTGACTGTGAGTCAGTTTCACACCCTGCCTTATCTTTGGCCATTTTCTGGCTTGAATTTGAGACAGGGAAAAGCTTGTCTCTAACTCAACAAGTTATGGCCAAGGGTGTGAAAGTGCCTAGCACAGTACTGGACCCTGAAAATATGATTGAGCCAGAAACTGACCAACCGTTCTCTTTCTTAACAGCTTAAAAGAAGCGCAAGAAAATGCCAAGAGAGAAGGTGAAACTAGAATTCGACGAAGTTCCGAAAAGGTAGATTCCTCACCACATAATTTGATCTTGTGGCAAAAGTATTAACAAAGTTAGGCTTGACTCTTTGAGGTCAGTCAATAATGTCATTTGTCCTTAATTTTTACAATAAATTGTTTCCCTTAATTCTAAACTTTGGCAAGTTGACTATTTCATTATATTAATCATTAGATTCAGATTTAAAATTGCATTTTCCCACCCGAAGTTCAAAATACACTATTTTTAAGAAAAAGGGAAAGAAAGAATATAAGTCAGAAAATATGCAAATTAAATTCTGCTTAATTTCCACCAGACATCTCCCTGGTATAGATTAATTTTGCTTTGGTTAATTTTTTTAATACAACATAATATAAATTAGACAGGAATAACTTTAAAATAATTCTAGAATTTTTAAAACAGTTTATCCACTGGTACATTTTATGTATCATCCCACTGATACAGATTGGAGTTATTTGTTATTTGTTATGTGGTAAAACCTACATTTATAAAGGTTTTGCTTCTGTTTAAATGAAAATATCAGACAAATATTGACACTGTGTTTTTTAAAGTGCCCTTTAAAATTAAGTTTTTTCAAATAATTATATGGTTTGTTTAGTGTAAAAAATTATTCCTTTTAGTAATTGGATAAACATTGTAGGTCATACAGCTTGGATTTCCTAAATCACCGAGGTTATTAAACCCTACTCTCACTGTAACTGATAGCAGTTACTTTACTAAATGACTACCTTTTCATTGAGAAGTCAGAACAATTTAGTTTTAACTAAATTGTTAAAATTTAGTTGTTAGGACAGCCCATAGTTTTGTTATGCTCTGGCTGTATGAAACTGACCAAGTCATCTCTTCTTTCTAGGCCTCAATTTCTTTGTCCCAAATTAGGGAGTTTGGATAAAGGACCTCAATTTTACTTTCTTGTTGGAATGTGATTCCACACTCTGTACTCTTTTGTGCTAATACAAGTATAGAGGCCTCTTTCAGGCCTGAGGCTTGAACAATGGAAACTGGATCAAGGCAAAAGGGCCCACAGTGATCCTGGCTGAATACAAACAGGCCCATCAAGCTATCACCTCAAAATATCTGTCAGCCCTAACTAACCAATGGGCTACTTACACCCAGACATAGGTACCAAAAAAGGAAAATTCCGTACATTCCCATACCTCCTCTCCTTCCCCCTTTAAAGCCCTTACTCACTGCATCATGGCAGAGCCTTTCCTTTCCTGTCCTTCCCACCCCTCCTTGTGGGGTATCCAACAAACTTTTATCTCTTTTGTTCTGCCTTGGGTGGATTCTTTCATTACCCATGCCACTGGCCCCCACTTCATCGGGATGCCCCACATTTGGGGGCCCCCATCCAATCAGGAGAGATGGCACAAGTGTACCAATTTTGTGGATGATGGGCATGTCTCTTCCTAAGGATAGACCCAAGTCCAGTTTTTGGTAGTCACAGACTAAACTTCTACTTCATGATGCTATTCACTCAAGCAAATTTCCCACCCTAATAGGGTATTCAACAGAGTTTCTGTGAAGGAACATGGAGCATTCAGTCCTCAGTAATTTGTTCAATACTAACCGAGATTTGAAAAGCAATTCTTTTGGTTGTTAAATTTCAGTCAAAAAGTTTGGGTCATCTTGTAATACTGAGCATTTTACTACTTCATAAACGCAGACAGTTCTTTTCCATTATCTATCCTCAGATCTTGTTTATTTTTCCCTCTTTTCCTCTGTGGCTGGGGTTGTTGTTTTGGTAGTGTCACGGGACATGATCGTGTTGAAAGCCACTGCCTTACCGTGATGGCTCAATATCTGCCCCGTAATTAACCTGTCAGTGGGTTGCTCACAAAAGCATTTCTTCATGAATCTCCTTGGATGAATCACAACTTATAAACTGAAATTATCATTGTTTCTCTTATGGGAACCATTGAACAGTAATTTCCCTACCATGCTATGATTATCAGGTGATCGTCTTCCGTGTCTTTATTCCTAGATTGTTACAACCAGGAAGTTTGGAACACACCCATTGCTCCTCCAAAAACAAATGTCTTCTTATTAGGAGTCAATTAGAATTCTTTTTTTAAAGTGTCCTAATGAAATATGAGTTTTTTTTTTTTAATTGAGAATATTACATCTGAAAAGGCCCTAAAGAGCATTATTCCAAAAACTTGATTGTGTGGTTGGTAAGAGAGAGGTGTCTAAGGTGATGGGCCTTTGCTGTGATTTCCCAGGAGTTAGAGGCACAGTCTAGCTGCTCAGGTCTTCCAACTTCAAACCACACTCTTTATGCTCATGTTTTCTTGGCTGAAATGGGAAGATGAAGGTCACATCGTTGAAAAAGGCTCAGAGAAGCATTTTTTTGTAGGTTGTGTTTTGTAGGTTATGTAGTAATATAGGCCATTACAAAACATGTTTATTGATTCCTAAAGTTGGAGTAATTTGGAGTAGATAGAGATATAAATATAGCTGTAAATATAAAGTTTAGCCTTCAATTCAGATAGTAGAATTTTCAAAACAGAGAAAAACCCAAAAGTCCTAAACCAAAGCATTGGGAAATCTGGATACAAACCTTTCTTGGGTTATTTGGGGGTGACTTAATTTAAAAGTCACCGCCTTTTAAATTAAATTTAAATTTTATTCTTGGGGTTTTACCTCTCTCCAGTAGGGAGTGAAGGAAAATTAGATTCACTCTCTGTGCTTTCCACCTGCTGTATTAGAAATGGACATCCATAAATGAGGCAGAGCACATTAAAGTGAATATCAGTGGGGTGCCTGGGTAGCTCAGTGGGTTAAGCCTCTGCCTTTGACTCAAGTCATGATCTTAGGGTCCTGGGATTGAGCCCCACATCGGGCTCTCTGCTCAGCAGGGAGCCTGCTTCCCCCTCTCTCTCTGCCTGCCTCTCTGCCTACTTGTGATCTCTCTCTGTCAGATAAATAAATAAAATCTTAAAAAAAATAAATAAAGTGAACATCAGTAAAGGAGGCCACAAATTCACAGAGAGGACAGTGGATGCCACCTTACTCATTTTCCTTGCAAACCAGACCAGATTATTCTTGATTTAAATATATTAAATAGTGCTTAATCATCTCATCTTAATGATTTTCTATTCTGCTTGTTGGCACATTTTTTCTTTTGTCTCGGTAGCTGCATTTTATTATGTCTTTCTTGGAATTCGTTGAAAGATCTTTTATTTTTTGTAATCCTTTTTTCATAGACTTGAAAGTTAATAAGAGTCATCTAGTTTTAGGAGATATTTGCTCAACCTTATTCTTTTTTTTTTTTTTTTCAACCTTATTCTTTATAAGGCTATTTTATGTTTTTTTTTAAAGACTAATTTATTTATTTTAGAGAGAGAGTGTGTGTGCAAGTGGGGGAAGGGGTAGAGGGAGAAGAGAAGCAGTCTCCCAGTTGAGTGCAGAGCCTGAGGAGAACTTGATCTCCAGACCCTGAGATCATGACCTGAGCCAAACCAAGAATTGGCCATTTAACTGACTGAGCCACCCAGGCAACCCATGGCTCTTTTATCTTTTAGTAAATATACACATAGTAAATACAGTGACCTGTAATTTCCTAACATAATTACTATTTTGTATTAGTCCTCATTAATATGTTATACATTTACCAACACCTTGTAGGCCTGACAGTCTTTTGGCCATAAATCCATGATATACGTTTTCTGTGTTAAGGAGTCGAAAAGGGCTAAATGTAATTACTTACCTTTCTGCAGGATTTTTGTAAAGAATATGAAACCCAAGTGAGGAATGGAAGACTTTATTGTACAAGGGAGAGCGACCCAGTTCGTGGCCCTGATGGCAGGATGCATGGCAACAAATGTGCCCTGTGTGCTGAAATTTTGTGAGTCCAGATGTGGGTTCTTTGGAGGGATGGGATGGGTAAAGTGGAGATTGATGGGAATGGTGAATAAAAACAATGTTGAGGTGCAGCTTTGTTGTTGAAAATTTTTGAGCAGTTTTCTGTCCTCTACAAATCATGATACCACCTAGTAAGTAGATCCTAATGATGTAGATCTGTTTCTGAATACAAATGGATTCTCTTTTCTAGTTAGAGGACTGGATTACAAAACACTTCTTACTGTTTCCTCCCACCACCTTTATAAGCCTTTTTATAAGATAGTCATAATACGGAATGAGGGTAAAAGGTACCAAGACTTTGACTATTTCCCTTCAGTAATTATCCTGTTGTGACAGAACAGGTGTTGTCTCCCATGAAAACTTCATGTTTACACGCGACTTGGATTAACTTTATCTTTTCATCTCGGGCTTCTGACCTGGGGGGAAGTGCATATCCCACAACATGTCAATTACAGCATTTATGAAAATGTCTTAGACCAGGTCTTGTCACTGTTTCAGATCCCTTAACTCTCGAAGCTCTCTCCTTTATGCTGTTATGTCCAGCATTATTATGTCCAGCATTATTATGTTATGTTATGTCCAGCTAAGTCTCTTCTTCTGTGGATTGCATTTCAAGATTATCCTTCTTTGGATAAGACTTCCTGAAATCCTTAATTGAAATCCATCTTTATACTCTTATTATTTTATTTCATAACAATCATCACAGCTGGTAATTCTGTAATTATTTCTATGACCATTTGTTGACTGGGTTCTAAGTTCCAAGAACACTGAGTATGTGTCTGTTTTATATATAGCACCAGGCCAGCACTTGACAAAAAATAGTTACTCGCCAAATATTGAATGAATGAATGAATGAATGAATGAAGATCCCAGCTCTCAAGAAGCTTAAAGTTAAATAGCAGAAATAAGTCATGGACACACACACACACACACACACACACATACACACATACACACGTTGCAAGACAGAGTAAGAACTATCCCATAAGAGGATAGTCAGCTGTGAAAATACAACGACAGATACACAGTTCATTTCCACTTTGAGATCTGGACTATCTTCTTAAGGCAGAATTTAAGCTGAGAAGATTTAAAAGAAGACAAGATGACAAAACGGTCATTGCATTGGAAAGAAATATCATACATGAAGGCAAAATAAAAGGAATTCTTTGGAGGAAAAAGTGAAGATTTCAATCTAATAAGGAGCCTTAAGATGATTGGAAAATGTTTTCTCTAGAACTCATGAACATGTGGCTGTTTTTCCACCTGCACCTAAATGACTATTTTATTTTTGTTAAAGATTTTATTTATGTATTTGAGAGAGAGAGTGAGAGAGAGAGAGAAAGCACAAGCAAAGGGGGAGGGGCAGGAGGAGAGGTAAAAGAGACACAATGAGAGACAGACCGAAAGCAGGGGGAGTGGGAGGGGCAGAAGCAGGCTTCCCGTGGAGCAGGGAGCCCCACGTGGGGCTCGATCCCAGGACCCTGAGATCAAGACCTGAGCTGAAGGCAGACGCTTAACTGACTGAGCCCCCAGGAGCCCCCTAAATGACTATTTTATAACATGAAGATTTGAAGTATCTGTAGTCATTTATTTATTTATTTATTTATTTTTTTCTCCAGCAAACAGCGTTTTTCAGAAGAAAAAAATAAGGCATATGAAAACCTGAGGAAAACTGAAGAAAAGGTCAAAGTTAAGAGAGAAATTGAGGTGATGATTAGTTTGATCAATTTAATTATGACCTTTGTGGGGTATATGTGCATTTTACTCTAGAATGTGTTTTCAGTATTGGTTCATTTTCCTCCATTACTGATGGATTTTCTGGAAAGTAGTTTTTAGTTATATTTCATAAGCTTTAGAAGAATAATTCAACATTACAATTTTTAGCTGTGTTTGGAGGAAATTAATCAAGTCATATTAGTAGAATAGTTCCTAAACGAAGGTAATATATCAAAGCATTATCTGAATTCAAAGTTTGATATGTGTGGTAGTGCTTTGGAGGTTTTCTATGTAACATTTTAATATTCTCCCTTTAAAATCATACCACATTCTACTTTCTAAACATCCCTTTGGTAGTCATTTGTCTTTTTTCTCCTGCTACCAACTTAGCTCATTCATCTAATAGATTTCCTTTGTGTTGATGCGTTAGCATTCTGTCTGGTCTCTGCTTCTTGCCAACATCTTCCTCAATCCTCAATATTCAGTTCATCCTCCACATTGTTTTTATAGAGTGGGAAATATTTCCATGACTTAGTGACCTTATGAAAAGCCAACATTTCTGAGTATTCTAGAGGATATTTGGACCACTTCACTCCTATTTAACTTACTTTTAACAGTGAGTTAGCTCCACTTCTGTAGTATGTGGTTCACAACTTCATAAAACAGCCTACTTCATTAGTTCCCCTTCTGACTTCATGTAATTCCATAATATTGTCTAGGCCTCACTTTCAACTGATTTGTTTCCCTCAATCCTTTTAATTTTATTTCTCAAATCAAAACATTCCTTTTATTATTCATTTCCAGTTTCTTCCTTCCTCTTTGTTGTCCTTGTTCTTTTTCCTTCCTTCTTTCCACCCTCCTTCCTCCCTTCCTTTTCTTATTTTCTTCTGTAGTTTCTCCACCTTTAGTCTCCAGTTACTCAAATCCTCACACATCTGGCTGGGTGGTCTTTCTAAAACAGACATTTGCTTATGATCTTCTCTTCTATAAATATTTATCATTTTCTAGTTTCCTAAGAGTAAAGTCCAAATTCCTTTCAAGGTTTGACGCTCTAGTTTTGACTTATCTTCAAGGTCTCCTTTTTGATCCCTTCCCAAACCTTCCTCTCTTTATCCAGCTAATTCTTTATTCCTGACAATAGTAGATTATCTCAAAATAACATGGTCTTTTATGCTCCTCTGTCTTTACATATATGTTGTAATTCCTCTTGGAGGAGCTTTTGCCACACTATTTACCTGGGCACATCCTAAAGATACAGAACTCAGCTATAAACTCTTCTTTGTACTTCCATGAATCCTTCTTCCATTTGTGCTTATACAGATTTAACTCAGACCTATGTCATATCTCTTAACTTTTTACATTGTAATTCTTTATTCCTGTCTACCTGAGTGATAAAAGAGTTAAATCAGATTTATATTTATATCCTCTTAATACATTTGTTGACTACTTAAGTGGGTGTCTATTACACTGAGAGAAATATCATAAAATTTTGTGATGATCCTAAATCCTATGAGTTTTATTTTTTATCCTTAGTTCCTCTTCTCTGATATCTCTAATTAATAGCGTCTAAAATGTATAAACAGAGGATACAAGGGTAGCTCAGCTGGGTAAGCAATCGACACTTGATTTTGGCTCAGGTCATGATCTCAGGGTCATGAGATCAAGTCCCACGTTGGGCTCCACGCTCAGCATGGAATTTGCTTGAGATTCTCTCTCTCCCTCTCCCTCTGCCCCCCCCACTCATTCTCACACTCTTTCTCTCTCAAATAAAATCTTTAATAAAATAAAATAAAATGTATAAACAGAATAGGGAACTATATGTAAACTGTCTCATTTTTATTATTTAGAAACTCTGCAGTGAATATCAGGATCATGCAAAGAATGGAATACTTTTCTGTACCAGAGAAAATGACCCCGTTCGTGGTCCAGATGGGAAAATGCATGGAAACTTGTGTTCCATGTGTCAAGCCTTCTAGTGAGTATAGAATGCCAGAGTGTCTAAAGAATTTCAGAGAGAGAAGAGACTTAACAGAGAGTCTAATAGAACTGGCTACTAGCTATGTAAATGGGAAAACTGTGACTCAAAAGAGGGAAGAGAGTTGAATAAGTGGAAAACTTACATTGAGAATGTTAGCAGTAGAGTTGGGAGAAGAACCTAGAGCTATTTACTCCAATATGTCCACTTCCCTGACACTCATTCTCTTACCACTGGAACATCCTGACCACCATGAGCTTGTGCAAATATCACATTCTCCTTACTGCTGAAGCTTCATATGTGAATCTGTTGTATTAGTTTATAGGCAGCTCATCTTCCATGGATATTGGGACCCAAACCAAGCACTTGATGCAAATACTGAATATTAGAGTTCATGTTGCCCATCAAACATTCATGAACCCTTACAAAATTAAATATTACTTTATATACCATGACATTTCTCAGTAAGTTAGAATTGGCAATTTGCTTTCAAAACTTAGAACTGCTCCCAGTTTATCTGATTGAACTCACATTAAGTAGTTGATTTATATTTTGAGTCTATGGTCTTTCGTTTTGATTGGCAGCCTTGTGTGGTTGAAGTAGCCTCAGTTAACCGTACATACCATGCAATTATATCGTGCAAAGCAAATATAGGTTCATTTGGTTTATCAGTGTATGAAAATTATTGGCTTTTTTCCCCCTGCATTCTATTTTGTCTTTAGATAATACAACCATGAATAAGCGATGCATTTAAAGTGAACTAATAAAGCTAGGGTGTGCACGATGTGATAGACTATAGAATTGAAAGACCTTGGATGATTATAGCCCTGTCCTAAAAGGATAGCCAAAGCCTTCTCTACCTCAGCTCCTCTCTGAAACAAGGGAACCAGTCAGTGTGCTTTGTGCTTTCAGTCTCCAGGTATAATGTCACAATGGTACTAGTTTTGATATCTCCTTGATGGACATTTTGGTATTTGTTTTTTGACCACAGGCAAGAAAGGTATTTTATAGAAAGCAAGCTTTCCAGATCCACAATCACTATCTTTCTTTCAATGTTAAGCAAAAGGTATGAAGAAGTTATGGTATCTTACCATTCTGAAGGCTGTTTGCTTTCTTCTCATTGGTATGTAGTGATAAAAGGACAAAATTGTTCTTCCTAAGGAGGGAGGACAGATTAGCAATGCAAAAATGTGGATAAATAATTGCCTGTACTTGGTCCAATGGATTCTTCTCATTTTTTCCTCTAATTTAGCCAAGCAGAAGCTGAAGAAAAGAAAAAGGCTAAAGCAGAAGCAAGAAATAAAAGAGAATCTGAAAAAACACCCTCATATGCAGTGAGTGGAATCCACCCATTGAGTCCTACTTGGCATTCTAATTTGAACGTATTTCAGAGTCTAAAGGGTAGAATATCGTCCAATAAAAATTGCCAGGAAATCCTGGCCCTTTAATCTGGAGATGACATTGACATGAATGCTATGGGAACTTGATCAATTCTTGCTGCTTCCAAGACTAACCCTGTAAAGTAAAAATTATTTGAGGTCTGAAAAAACTGGGTTCTAACACTGGTTTCATCACTTACAGACTGTGTTAGCTTTTGCATACCATTTCCCAGAGACTGTATGT
>CM052809.1:34729232-34784421 GCA_028533885.1 Nasua narica
GATATGTAACTTGGGGGAAATGTAGGAATTTTGTTGTAGGAAATGTAGGAATGTTTGTTACTAGGTAAATATGGGTTTAAATCCTGTTTTTTTAATGTTCCTCCTATATGAGACCTTTGGCAAGTCAAAGATCTGAACAAAGATCTCACCAGGTTATTGAAAATACTCAATAAATACAGAATTTTAAGCATTTGGCACAGTGTCTACAAACTAATGGCATTGGTTATTATTATTATCATCATTGTTATTATTATGCCAAAGAGACCAAAGTATGAACTTAGACAAAGAGAAGAGTTCATAGTGTAAACTTAGAGAAAGAGATCCTGGCACAATGCTTATGTATGTTTAATAATTAGAATGGATTATAGTTTGATAACCTTATACTTGTTGAAAATATATTTATACTCAGTAAAAAATGAAATATAATAAATTACATTGATTAAATAAAAATTTATTATTATTCATAACTGGTTTCACTTCCACTGCCACCAAAAGCTCTGGCAATAATGGAATTGGAGACAACTTGGCCAGATGTGGGGCTCCTGAGCAACACTAGATGAGAGCACATTCATAAGAACTACTCAGTGAAAAAAAAAAGAAAAGAAAAAAAAATGAAAAAAAAAAAAAGAACTACTCAGTGAATCTTGATATGGGACACTGGAAAAACAAGAGATGGAAACTGAGTGGTTTGGGTTTTACATCAGCAGCTAGAAGGTCAGATGGAGGAGGCAAAGTATTGGGGTGAACTCCGAAGACCTTCATCTTTCCTCCTGTGGGCCTGACAGGCATCAGTGTATTTGAGGTTTTTACATATCCATAAACGGATGGTATCACCTTTTGCTCTAGTCCCCATATTGTGTTTGCTGTTTTATTACATATAAATTCTTAGTGGTTTGCTCCTTATTTTATTAACAGAATATAGTATCCTTCCCACCTCACAAATATACCTGAATACATGTAACTCAGGACAGTAGGTAAAAATAATCTTTATGTGAATCTTAAAGATCACACGTTAGACCACATCTTGCTGTACTCTCATGTAGACAACTTGACAAAAGCTACTTTATCAGAAATTTGCCATAGGATAATACTAATAAGATGTATTTATTCAAATAAGGAAGAATCTTGACAGGGCTAAGCATAAAAGATTTTGTAAGAGAGTTTCTTCTTTTCCTTTTTCGGTGTTTTGATTCCACATATGGAAATTATGGTATTTATGTAACACATTATTTTTTTTTTTTAAGATTTTATTTATTTATTAGAGAGACTGAGAATGAGAGAGGAGAACGTCAGAGGGAGAAGCAGACTTCCCGCAGACCTGGGAGTCCGATATGGGATTCGATCCCGGGACTCCAGGATCATGACCTGAGCTGAAGGCAGTCACTTAACCAACTGAGCCACCCAGGCGCCCCCATGTAACACATTATTAATGACAGGACTTATTTATGGTGTTAGATGATGGAATAAATCATTAGAACAAAAGGTGTCCTGAACATGGATTCAGTTCCCTCTGTATGATTCGGGGATGTGATCTTAGATACACTTAGGTGGTACAAGTGGGTCGTGGCCCAGCATTGCTCTGATGACTATGATGCATGCATATCCTGGAGGTTGAAAGCGATTGCCTGAACTATATAGAAAGATTCTCTGAGAATCTGGAATCTGAAAAATGAATAAAGGCCAGGCAATCACAACTTTCCTAGAAAAAGAGACTGAGGATTCTAGAATGCGTACTCATGCTTAGTATCTAAGATGTATTTTCTATTATACAATAACTCCTAAGTTTTATGTAACTCAGAGTTTTATGTGCTCCTTCCTGTACGCATCCTCACAGTAGGCCTGTGATTAGGCAGGGATTATTATTGTTCCCGTTTTACTGAAAATCAGCCTAGGGGAGATCCTGCAATTATCAAAATTATTCAACCTTCTGTTTTGCATCTGGTATAGATCTTCTGGCTTCATGGCTTCTGCTCTGCCACCTTCCCTTAGTTCTCAGGAAATTCTGAAAACCAGGGGTTCCATATATCTCAATTAAATAAAAAGTAGCTACCTTGAAAGGACATTTCTCTTTTAAAAAAATACCAATACTATTTTGTGAGATGAATAAATGACTATTCTCAATTCCATGGCAAAGCTTTTCAAGATATCGCAAGATCATAGATGGCTACCCTCAAACCAAAGGAAATCTCCTGGGGTGGATGTGAGAACGAAAATGGAGGTCTGGGTTTGGAACGATGGTGCTCCTGGCTGACACTGTACGGTTATATGGGGAAAAACTTCCTGAGGCCCTTGCCTTCTTTTGCAAAATGTTTAGGTGTTGCTTTGATGTTTTAAATGTCCATTTCAAGAGTGTATGAATATTGGATGAGTCAGGCCAGGAAGTTAGCTGATGAAATTCTTATGTCCTCAAACAACTTATAGTAGTAAAGCATTAGTTTTGGAAGAATTGGATTTAAATGTGAGACCTTGGCAAGTCACTAACCTTCTCTCGAGCTCTGTTCCCTCTGTTCCCTCCTCCTCCCTCTGTGAAACGATGTTACTGACACCTACCTCTTTTCATTACCAAGGTCTGGTCACACATGATCACACATAATGATGAGGGCCACACGTGACCAAGGGCAGAATTAGTATTTGTATGTACTGCTGCGGGTAGTGTGTACTAGGTGCTCGGTACTCACTGAACCAATTGAATAAAATGTGAAAGTGATCGTAAATGGTGAATTCTTGGCAGACTGCAAGGATGTATGGGTTTCTTTGTCTACATTACACCTACAAATGCATAACCCACATTTCTGTAGTATCTTTCAGTTTCTAGCACCTAACCTATTCATCTTCTCTTCCAGGACAAATGATGGAAGAATTGGTGAAAGCCATGAGGGAAATATGCCCCAATTCTGAATCGCCTAACCCTCACCATCTGTATAGAGAAAGAATTCTTCAGAGCTTGTCTTATTTACTATAGAAAACCATACAAAGCTGTTGGGGGAAGGGACTCACTGACTTTCAGTCTTTCCCATCTCTTTCCTCCTAGATTCTGTCATCTGAGGGCACGGAGACACCTCCATCTGTCTGTGCTTGAAAACCTCCTGGTCACAATGCTGTCTGTTCAAATACTGGTTCAATAAAAGTAAACCCAGCAGAACACCCTTTCTGGGGACTCTTTCATCACTGCCTGGATAATAGGAACGTTTTGTTTGTTTGTTTACAGAAGCTGAAAACTCTACCGCTTGGCTTGCTAGGCTATTGGTGGACACAGAATGCTCACTTTTTTTCAGATTCAAGCTGCTGTCATAGTTGGGAAGACATATCTAGAAGAGAGGTAGGGAGCTATGAGCTTTCCAACTTTCAAGAGCTGTATAAGACCAAACCAGCTATGAATCACCTTGGTAGCTCTCACCTTACCAGCTCTCTTTACCTTCTTACTTCCGTAGAGCGTAACTCTACACAGATAGTTACACAGTTAGCATCCAAAGACATAAACCAGTAGTTTCTCGTATTCAGTCATATTGCCTCTTGACTATTTCCTCTATCAGGGCCTTGGACCCATGGTCTGAGGCAAGACTAAGGAAATGACAATTACCAGTGTGTCACATGTCTCTAGAGCAGCACTGTCCATTAGAAATAGAATTCAAATCACATGTAATCTCCAATTTTCTAGTAGATACAAAAGAAATGGGTAAAATCGACTTTAATGATATATTTTATGTAGCCCAATATGTCAGAACTATCATCATTACAAAATATAACCAATATAAACTTTTATTTTAGCCAGGTCTTTGATATTAGTATATGTATTTTATTTTTCCAGGATATCTGTTTGGATCGACCACATTTCAAGTGCTTAATAGCTACATGTAGCTAGAGGCCACTAAACCAGACAGTGAGCTCATGCACCTGAGAAATCAACCACGGAATACAAGCAGTAGGTAGGGGTGTGATGGAACACCTTGTAAGCTCCTGCCTCAGTGCTGAAACTTTGTCGTGCCGGTCAGCATCTTGATACTGGCGTCCTATGACCGTATCTAGTTACATTATTCGCTTACAGATACTGGGCGGGAGCTGAATACATCCCACAGGGAGAAAGCTATGCAGAATCCATCATGGTTGAAGTTGTTCTTAGCTGTAAAAGAACTGTACACAGAATGGCAGGTCTCCTTGGATTTGGGAAGTTAATTTTGTATTTTTCACCTCTGCCCTTTTCTTTTAAGTAAGTTGTCCCTAGGACAATTATAGTGAGATTTTGTGATCTTTGCCCTTTGTAACTGTGTGAGAAATCAATTCCACACTAGTTTTTTTTCTCTGTTATCATTCAGAAAACAGAAAAAAAAAGGCAGCTTCAAAAACAAAGTGAGAAAACAATGTTGCTATTTTCTTTGGCAATTCCAGGATGTAAGGGAGGGTTTAGGGAGTCTGTAACATGAGAGTGTATCTCCTTCCTGTGTAGTTTAGGAAATCCAGAAACTCTGGATGGCTAGAGTCTCCATGGCTAAGACATATTATTTTTTGAGAAGTAGTTGATTTTTTATGTCATTTTGAACATTTTATTGAGCTATAAACAATAAACCCTTTACCTTCTTTCAGTAGTACTTTTTATGATGATTATGTTTATTAGGTAATATGCACGGAAGACTTTGTTATCACATACTTAAGACTTAACCAGTCCTTTAAGGAATATGTGGTCCGTATATTCAATGGAATATTACTTAGCCATCAGAAATGATGAATATGCAACATTTGCATCAACATGGATGGGATTGAAGGAGATTATACTGAGTGAAGTGAGTCAAGCAGAGAAAGTCAATTATCATACAGTTTCACTTATTTGTGGAACATAAGAAATAGCATGGAGGACATTAGGAAAAGCAAGGGAAAAATGAAGGGGGCGGAATTGGAGAGGGAGACAAACTATGAGACTATGGACTCTGAGAAACGAACTGAGGGTTTTAGAGGGGAGGGGGTAGGGGGAATGGGTGAGCCTGGTGGTGGGTATTAAGTAGGACACGTATTACATGGAACACTGGGTATTATACACAATCAGTGAATCATGGAACACTACATCAAAAACTAGTAATGTACTGTATGGTGACTAACATTTTATTTATATATACCTCTTAACTAATCCTTGATAATCATTCTGAGCACCAGAGAAATTGTGGCTTAGGAATAGGGTGGGATGGAGGAGGATAGGATGGTCTGGAATGGGATGAAACATGGGGATGGAGAAAGGCCCAGGGACCCAGGGAAGGTCAAAGGTAAAGTGGAGGGTGCAGACGTCAGGAATGGGGTGGGGTCCAAGAAAGATAGACAGTGGACTGAGGTGCAGGGATTAGAGTTGAAATGTGAAGGTATTGAACACGTAACTTGGGATTTTAAAAAAGCTGAAAGTTGATTTTTTTTTTTTTTTTTGGCAAACACAAACTAGAGGTGAATACAAAATGTCATCAGTGTCAAAATGTTCACAACGAAATAGCTGCATTAAATATCAAGTAAATTAATTCTTGAGTTGCTTCTTGAGTTATGGCTCAATGGATGGGAGGCATATGAAACCAGACCTGTATCACTGAGATTTCACAAACCAGCCCTAAAATTCTAGCCCAGGAAGTGACAAATGATTCCGAGTTGGAACTGAAAAAGCAAAATTATATCACCTCGACTTGGTCACTATCATACATTTCTCTGTAACTGATGCTGTTTCAGATTCTGTTTTCAGAATATGGGTTTTCAGAGATGTAGCACTATCAAACTCCCTATTTTCTCATGTAAGGAACTGAAGCTTTCCACTCAGAGCTTCAAAAACACCCAAGGAGAGCATTTGTCTAGGCTATGGATAGGCAAACTTTTTCTGTAAACAGCCAGATAGTAAATATTTTAGGCTTTGTAGGGCATATAGTCTCTCATAACCACTCAATGATGCTGTTGTTTAAGGGAATGAATTTATATTATGTAAATAAATATACATGACTGTGTTCCAAAAGAAGTATTTATAAAAACAGGTGGTGGGCCAGGTTTGATCTGTGCACTCTACTTCAGTAGTGGGCAAGAATCTGACTCTTGTCCTTCTTTGTAACTTACTGGTCTTCTCTTTGCCTTCTTTTATACTCTTAATAAACACTAGCTACACTTCTCACTCCATGATAATAGAGAATAAAAATAGAATAGTTGAATAGAATTATAGAAAATAATACATGTTGCCATTTCTAAACATTTAATAAGTGCTTGAAACTGAGAAAAGCACATGGCAAGACTAAGATTTGTACCCCAATCCAATATTCTTTGTGGCCTTCTTGGTCGACGTTGACCAAGGCCAGTGTCATATATTGTACAGGGAGATAATAGTAAATAAAGTGAATATGTCCTGTGGCCTTTACAATGACAAGGCCTGTTTACCTCCTGGAAAAAAGCATAACAAGACATTCTTGTTCTTTCTTTGATGCCATTATGGCACACAGGTGCCTTTTTCTTTCCAGTACTGAAATTAAAGTTCTATGTAAATAACATGTGACTATAAATCACTCTTTGAGCATGAGGAAAGAACAGAGAGGACTTTGTTAAATGAGGATTAGTCCCAGGAAAACAGTCAAACAAAATATTTGTCATCCTTGATGGAAATTTCATATGACCGTAGAGCTCCTTCCAGATTATTTTGAGGAATGATGTGCTTTCTTCCTCAAGGTAGTTCTGTGCCATTAACTAGTTTTACTTGTATCTTTCCTTGCCCTCTATCACAAAGTAATCAGAAAGCAGTGTGTGGTTTAGCCATTCTAACCTGTTACAGCACTTGTAATATGTTTTTTATGAATTTTAGACCTTTTTTTTCTCCAGTCAACTTTTCTAATGGCCTTTGAACCGACTTGTTGGTCTCCATCCTTTACAGCTCTCTCTTTTTTAAAACAAATTTCCAATGACCTCTTCAAAACACTGATCTGTTTAATTCCCCAGTTTAAATTGTTGAAAACTCCTACTAGGCCCCCACAGTGTACTAGAATAAAGCAAAATGAGACAAACCTAAAGTCTAGGCATTGGTTTCTGTCTACCCTCCCTTCATCCTAGAGTCAATCACCACCAATAAACTCAGATTCAAGCCATCATCATTGCTTCACGATCATCACTTATAAATGATCTCTTTGCTTCGGGCTTCTCCCTTCCACTGCATTCTTCACCGTAAGCAGAATAATACTCGAAATCCAGGTCTGATAGCGTTATTCTTAAAACCTGTAAGCGGCTTCTCTAGCCCCCAAGATGAAGTCCAAACTCTTCCTGACATGCAAGGCCTCTGTTCACCCTCCAGCCTCTACTTTTATGTTGTCCTCTTTCTCTTGAATGGTTTTCTTGATTTTCTTCCTATATGTCCCCTCCTTTTTTTTTTTTTTAAGATTTTATTTATTTAATTGGCAGAAAGAAAGAGATCGCAAGTAGACAGAGAGGCAGGCAGAGGGAGAGGGGAAAGCAGGCTCCCTGCTGAGCAGAGAGCCAATGCAGGGCCCAATTCCAAGACCCTGAGATCATGACCCGAGCTGAAGACAGAGGCTTAACCCACTAAGCCACCCAGGCACCTACATGTCCCCTCCTGACATACTCTTTTCATCTACCCCCATGGGCCTCTCCCAGTTTTTCTTCCATCTCCCAAGGTCCATCCCTCCAAACTCTAATTTGTTATTGCTCATTGAAGTTACAGCTTTTTTTCTGGAAACCTTCCATGACCTCTTTCCCCTTAGAATATGTTTAGTTAGGGGCACCTGTGTGGCTCAGTCAGTAAAACGTCTGACTCGTGATACTGGCTTAGGTCATGATCTCAGGTTGTGAGATTGAGTCCCATGTTGGGCTCTGTGCTGGGTGTGAAGCCTGCTTAGGTTTCTCTCTCTCCCTCTCCTTCTGCCCCCACCCTGCTTGTGCATTCTCTCTCTCTAAAAATAAATAAAATTTTTTAAATTTTATTTTTTTATTATTTTGTATTATGTTATATCAGTCACCATACAGTACATCATTTGTTTTTGATGTAATGTTCCAAGATTCATTGTTTACATGTAACCCCCAGTGCTCCATGCAGTACATGCCCTCCTTAATACGCATCACCGGGCCAACCCATCCTCCCACACTCCTCCCCTCCAAAACCCTCAGTTTGTTTCTCGGAGTCCACAGTCTCTCATCGTTCATCCCCTCTCCTCCAACTTCCACCCCCTTCCTTTTCCCCTTCCTTCCCTAATGTCCTCCATGCTATTCCTTATGCTCCACAAGTAAATGAAACCATATGTTAATTGACTTTCTCTACTTATTTCGCTCAGCATAATCTCTTCCAATCCTATCCATGTTGATGCAAATGTTGGGTAGTCATCATTTCTAATGGTTGAGTAATATTCGATTGTATATATGGACAACATCTTCTTTATCCATTCATCTGTTGAAGGGCATCTCAGCTCTTTCCACAGTTTGGCTATCGTGGACATTGCTGCTATGAACATTGGGGTGCATCTGGCCCTTCTTTTCACTACATCTGTATCTTTGGGGTAAATACCCAGTAATGCAATTGCTGGGTCATAGGGTAGCTTTACTTTTAATAAATTTTTTTAAAAAAGAATATGAACTAGTTATTCCTGTCATGTGCTCCCATAACATCCTTTCCTTACTTCTACATGGCCAGCTATCACTGTTGTGTACTTGCTTATTTAGCAGTCTATCTCTCTCAAAAGACTGACTTTTTTAAGAGAGGAGACCATTTAATATTCATGTTTAAATCCCCAGTACCTGGTACAATACCTGACATGGAGAGATTGCTTATTAAAAGTTGTTGAGTAAAACAAGGCCCTTGAGATAAGAATTTTAAAAGGGAATATAGGACAGAAACTCTCAGTTCTGGTCAATGACATAAAGTCTAGAACAATGGGGAGGACCATTATTTTTCATGGAACTTGAAGAAAGAACTGCATTTCCTTCCTGGTACAAATTTTTTAAAAAGCTGATGCTAATAGCTGGAAACAAACTAGTTACATGAAAATATGAACTTATAAGATGTATCTTCCCTTCTCCCTGCTCCAGAAGGCTAAATTCATGAGGTATTTCTCAGAAATACTAGCAAAAGCTGTAGCTAAAGAAAAATGCAAAGAGTAGCATGATCCCAGAAAAATATGCTGTGAAGTGTACTATTGTTATTGACATTGTACTTTGAACTGATGAATTGGTTTTTATCAGCTAAATATGTAATAACATACTTAAAAGGTCCCAATCGGGAAAAGATCATTTTATTTCAAGTTGATAATATCCCAGGTTGACAGGGCTAGAAAAAAATTAGAGATGATTTATCCAGGATGTTTCATATACAGGAATCCTGAAACCAGGAATCCTGATTTTCTAAGCTTACCCGAGTGGGTCTAAATCAGAAATACAAATTCAAGTACGTGTATTTTAATCTTATGTTCCTTACTCCACTCCCTCTGGCTTTATGAATCCCAGTTCCATGCTCTTCATACAAATAATATTATCTATCTGATTATATTTACAGACAAAAGAAATGGATTTTGCATCTAGTGATCCTGAAAATTGCTCATTATCTACAGAAATGATCACTTCTGTTTATTCATGGAATAATTCAATTCCAAATCTATGGAACATGTGGCAGTAGAAAGTATGATGTGCTGATCTTTTAGCATATAGGAATGGGATTTATAATGAAAAATTAATTCCAATGGCTTGACTTACATGGAAGAAGTCATGGGAGCAGTAATAAAATGAGAAATTTTCAGCTATCATGTTTTTACCTCTGGATCCATTTTGCTCCTGGAATTTTAAGTGAGAAAGTTGCCGGAACTCCTGTTGCCAACGTCTCTAAAAATGAGTTTATGAACGAGTTGTGTTCACAGGGGATATTTGCTTAAGTCCCAGCTTTTGGTCACAGGGCATATATGGCCATAGCAATGAGGAAATGCCACATCCTTCTCCACCCAGAGGCTGTTCCTATGTGCTCAAAAGAGGAGTAGGCATTTGAATGGGTTCCAGTTAGGGGGCCCACTGAAGGATTGCTGGTGGAGCTGCATAACCCCAGATTAGCACTTACCTAGAAGCACAAGATAATTTTCTAAAGAAGAATGGAATGTTGATAGTCATTTTAATGTCAATGTGTAAAACATGAAATAATAACAGTATCAACAATAAAAGCAATAGTTCAAAGCTATTAACTACTCTTCCCTGTTTCCTCCCCCTCTATCACAAAGCTGTAAGAAAACAGTATGTGCATTTGCCTTAGAGGATATTTGAGTTAAACTGAACAAAAATGTAAATAATGGGCAAGAAATTATTCTTAATGGCTTGTGTGCTTTGGAAAGTAACCAAAGGAAAAGCAATAAAATTTTCAAGAGAAATGAAAGGGACCAAGTTCTAACACTGACATTGCTGCTTGGCAGCAACCTTGAAAGGCAAGAGACTGCTGAGTATATACTATAAAAGGTGTCTGCCAAACCCAGGATTCAAGAGTTCTCAATCTCAACTAAAAGTCACCATGTCGCATAGGTGGCACAGAATCAAGGAACTGCCTCAGGGAAGGGAACCATTTACAGCTGGCTTGGACCAACAGGATGCAGGCAACAGCCGTGACTATCCAGAGATTAGAGGGCCTCTCCTCATTTTCTTGCACACTCCTTAACCATGTCAGATCCTCATCAATCTCCATAATGAATGATACCAACTGTCCGTATGTCCACGTCCATATGTCCATACCAGATGTCCAATCTCCATAATAAATAATACCAAATGGGCCCCTGGGTGGTGCAGTTGGTTGAGCGACTGCCTTTGGCTCAGGTCATGATCCCGGAGTCCCGGAATTGAGTCCCATATTGGGCTCCCAGCTCCATGGGGAGCTTCTCACTCTGACCTTCTCCCTTCTCATGTTCTCTCTCTCTTTCCTAATAAAAAAAAAAAAAAAAAAGATTTAAAAAAAAAAAAATACCAAATGACACCAAAGCCCACAGAAGACTTGGCATCAGACAGAATTTTAGTTAGAGAAAAGGAGGGAATAGATAATTTCGTACATCTACATTTATTGATCAAAACTCAAACCTACTATGTGGGAGATCATACTGGGGGGGTTGCTAAGAATTCATGTGCAGTGCACATCCACCTCGAGGGCTGGCTGCCCTAAAATCACAGCCAATCAATTCTTTCTGAGATAAAACCTTAAGCCTGTTAAGGAACTGGTAATAGAAGTGGGAATGGATCTGAAGTCGCTTTGAAGTAACTTTTGATCTGGGCAATGTGTTATGATGGTATTGAGTTTACATAATCCTACATACTGTTTTTAGTTTTTATTTTTATTTAAATTCAATTTAATTAACATATTGGGTATTAATAGTTTTTGAGGTAGAATTCAGTGATTCATCAAGTTGCATATAATGCCCAGTGTTCATTCCATCAAGTGCCCTCCTTAATGTCCATCACCCAGTTACCTCATCCCCTACCCACCTCCCCTCCAGCAACTCTAAGGTTTTTTTCCTATAGTTAAGAGTCTCTTATGGTTTGTATCCCTCTCTGTTTTCTATGTTCATCTGTTTTGTTTTTTATATTCCACATATAAGTGAATTCATATAGTATTTGTCTTTCTCTGACTGACTCATTTTGCTTAGCATAATACCCTCTAGTTCTATCCATGTTGTGTCAAATGGCAAGATTTCATTCTTTTTGGTGGCTAAGTAATATTCCATTGTGTATGTATACCACATGTTCTTTATCCACTCATCTGTTGATGGACACTGGGCTCTTTCCATACTTTGGCTATTGTGGACATTGCAATAAACATTTGTGTGTATGTGCCCCTTGAAATCACTTATGTTTGTATCTTTCAGATAAATACCTAGTAGTGCAATTGCTGGGTCATAGGTTAGTTCTGTTTTTAATTTTTTCAGGAACCTCCATACTGTCTTGCAGAGTGGCTGTACCAGCTTGTATTCCCACCAACAGCGTAAGAGGATTCCCTTTTCTCCACATCCTCGCCAACATCTGTTGTTTCCCGAGTTGTTAAATTTAGCCATTCTGACTAGTGTGAGGTGGTGGTATCTTACCGTGGTTTTGATTTGTATTTCCCTGATGCCAAGTGATGTTGAGCATTAATCTTTAGACAGTTACTGAGTAGTGGCAAAAGGAAGAAAGAAAAATGCAGTCTTAGTAAAATCTGGTTTTTTATTATGTTATGTTAATACAGTACATAATTAGTTTTTGATGTAGTGTTCCACAATTCATTGTTTGTGTATAACACCCAGTGTTCCATGCAATATGTGTCCTCCTTAATACCCATCACTGGGCTAACCCATCCTCCTACCCCCACCCCTCTAAAACTCTCATTTTGATTCCCAGAGCTCATAGTCTCTCATAGTTCATCTCCTCTGATCCCCCCCCTTCATTTTTCCCTTCCTTCTCCTAATGTCCTCCATGTTATTCCTTATGTTCACAAATAAGTTAAACCATATGATAATTGTCTTTCTCAGCTTAACTTATTTCACCTCACATAATCTCCTCCAGTTCCATTCATGTTGATGCAAATGTTGCATATTCATCATTTCTGATGGCTGAATAATATTCTATCTTATATATGGACCAGATCTGCTTTATCCATTCATCTGTTCAAGGGCATCTCGGCATCTTCCACAGTTTGGCTATTGTGGACATTGCTGCTATGAATATTGGGGTGCATGTGGCCCTTCTTTTCACTACATCTGTATCTTTGGGGTAAATGCCCAGTAGTGCAATTGCAGGGTCATAGGGTAGCTCTACTTTTAGCTTTTTGAGGAACCTCCACACTGTTTTCCAAAGTGGCTATACCAACTTGCATTCCCACCAATAGTGTTAGAGGGTTCCCCTTTCTCCACAACCTCTCCAACATTTGTTGTTTCTTGCCTTGTCAATTGTTGCCATTCTAACTGGTGTAAGGTATCTCAGTGTGGTTTTGATTTTAATTTCCCTGACAACTAATGATGTTGAACATTTTTTCATGTATCTGTTTTGCTCTTTATATGTCTTTTTTGTAGAAGTGTCTGTTCGTGTCTTCTGTCCATTTTTTGACAGGGTTAAATTCTCTGTCACTCCTGTGGGAATTTCCAAAAGAAGGAGATATGCGCTAATATTCTTGAGCTCTGAATTTAAAAAAATAATAAACAACACTTATATTCTTCCCAGAGAGAAAGGCACACACTCAAATTAAAACCTAGTTGGTGTCCTGGATATTTACCCCAAAGATGCAGATGTAGTACAAAGAAGGGCCACAGGTACCCCGATGTTCATAGCAGCAATGGTCACAATTGCCAAACTGTGGAAAGAGCCAAGATGCCCTTCAACAGATGAATGGATAAAGAAGATGTGGTCCATATATACAATGGAATATTATGCCTCCATCAGAAAGGATGAACAGCCAACTTTTGTATTGGCTGGAAGAGACTGGAAGAGATTATTCTGAGTGAAGTAAGTCAAGCAGAGAGAGTCAGTTACATATGGTTTCACTTACATGTGGAGCATAAGGAAAAACGTAGAGGACATTGGGAGAAGGAAAAGAAGGGTGAATTGGGGGAAATAGGAGGGGGAGATGAACCAAGAGAGACTGTGGACTCTGAGCAACAAACTGAAGATTTTGGAGGGGAGTGGGTGAGGGGCTGGCTGAGCCTGGTGGTGGGTATTGAGGAGGGCACGTATTCCATGGAGCACTGGGTGTGATACATGAACAATGAATCTTAGAACACTGAAAAAATAAAATAAATTAATTTTAAAAAAACCTAGTTGGTGAGAGATAGGATGTGAGTGTGAAAATCAGAGAAGAAATGAAGAGTCCTAAATTTTCCTGGATTGGGTTGCCATTGATAGATATTTAAAAAGCTGAACTGGAGAGAAGCCACTAAAAATGAGATTTACCAACAATGTCTTTTAGGACTGTGTTTAACTGGAAGATCCTTTGGAATGTCATAAAGGTGATATCCAATACACAGTAGTGAATTGAGTCTAGGACCCAGGTGCAGATACTTGCTCACGTTTTCTGGGAAAGGAGGTAGGGGCAGAAATCCCATGTTGACATAGGGCTGTGTAACAGTGTGTGAAGATATGGCATAGCAGAACAAATCTTGTATTAGAATCTGGGGATCTGTCCCACTGACTAGTCTTAGACAAGATACTCTCCCCCCCAGGGCCTCATTTCCTTTTGCATGGAAACTTATGGTATGTGGTGGAAATGCAGGCACTCTTGAATCCTGTCTTGTTTCTGTTTAAGTGACTACCTTTTTAAAAATCTGTTTCATTTCGTGCTTGCCTCATAAAATTACATTCAGGGAGGGAGAAAATACCATTTCTTAATTAAATAACGATAATGAAAAGTTTGAAAGCCACAGACCCAGGCGCTTGCTCCTGACCTCACCAGCTCTACCATCACTGAGCCATTTTTCTCATTTCTGTCCTACATTCAGAACTTGGTCACTCTAATCAGATGCTCCACTATGACTTAGGAAGAAGACCACTTATCCCATTAAGAAAAGTTTCTGGAGCACATTTCAATGTAGTATACATATTTCCAAATGCTGAAGAAGCACTGAAATATGGGTGAAGTGTAAGTATTCAAATTTCACAATAGCATAAACCAAAATTGTAGAATTATCTCTGAGAAAAAGTGGTGGTATTGGAGAATGGAAAGTATGAATGGGAGAGGCATATCTTAAAAAATTAGAAATAGGGGCACCTGAGTGGCTCAGTGGGTTAAAGCCTCCGCCTTCAGCTCAGGTCATGATCTCAGGGTCCTGGGATCGAGCCCCACATCGGGCTCTCTGCTCAGCAGGGAGCCTGCTTCCCCCCCTCTCCCTGCCTGCCTCTCTGCCTACTTGTGATTTCTCTCTCTGTCAAATAAATAAATAAAATCTTTAAAAAAAATTAGAAATAAATACAACCAGTTACTGGGAGATCATAAGTTCTGAAATTGAAAGATCTGGTTTGGGTCAAGATTCTGTCACTCATTAGCTGTCTGCTTTGGGCAATTTGCTTAACTCCTTCAATCTTAGAGTTTGTCCTTTGGGAATTATCTTTAGCTTAACTCCATATTAACTCTATCCTCTGGAGAGCTGATGTCTTCACATGACGTAGTGTCATCCACGTGAGAGAGGTGAAAGTGCTAAGTAATTGGAAATCGTTAGGCCTGTATTCTTAAAATAACATTGGTTATGTGGATGGACAGAACATATATAGATATGGGCACAGAAGAATGTCGAACAGAATATCGTGGTTATAATCTAAAGAAGCATGGGACATTATGCTAAAATCTGGATTTTCAATATAAATATTGGTTGTTATTGAAGTAGCATATCTTAGTAAAAAAAAAAGTGAGAGGTATAGGTCAGGAATTCTGGAGAACTGGCTCTTTGAACGGTTCACTCTGTGACTAAATAGAAGCCACTTAATCTTTCTGTGTTTTTTGTCCCAGCTGCTAAGGGACAATAACACTGGTCTGCATATTTCATAGATTTCTTTTAGTCCTACGAAGACTTAACAAGTCTTCATAGAACTTTGTAAATTATCTTCGAACTCTAGAAAAGGTATTATAGTGCTAAGTATTCCTGTTGTGTACTACTGTGCATTTGCAAGGAATGTTCCCGTTGCTCCTACTTTCTATTTCAACTTTTCTGCATTTCATATAATCTTGAAACCCTTTATACGTGTCCTTTTGTTTATTTCTCTTTACTGTACCTATGGTTTTATTTGTTCTCAAATATAGAACTGTTATATTGAGGAGTTTATATTTGCTAAGAAACCGGAGGATGATTATGCAAGACAGTTCTGGTAGGTGAGTTTCAGGGTACGACTGTTCCAATTATAAGGAATAACTGGAAGGGAGCAAGGGAGCTTTCCTTGGCCAATGGAATTAACATCCAAGCTTGGATTAACGACCAATCATCAGTGAAAAGGTCAGCCTTGAGGAAGGTGGGACCCTGCCTTATGCATGTGTGTATATATACGTGTATGTGTGCCTCAGAGCAGCCACCCTCGCTCATCTTCACTATGGAGACCTTCACTGCTTTTGCCATCTTTGCTCTTGTAGCCACCACATGGGCTACCTCTCCACCTGGTGAGTTAGGACTCCTTTGAATTGCAATGTCTTTATGTTAACTGCAGTTTGTTGAACATTCAGGGATGTTAGAATGTAACGTCAGAAGAAAAATTGAGATGTTAACTATTTGGACTGGCCTGATTAGCCAAGAGGGGGTGCGGGTCAGACCTTCTAGAAGAGGAAGAGATACTGAGAAGAAGAATAAAAAGATTGTCATGGGAATAAAAGGTACAGCATAGGGAATATGGTCAGTAGTACTGTAATACTGTATGGTGATACATTATGGGAGCTACAGCCTAATGTGGGGAGCACAACATAATATATAGACTTAGGGGGTCACTATTTTGTACACCCGAATCTAATGAAACATACTGCCCCAGCTATAATTCAATTTAAAAAAAAAAAAGAAGGAAAAGAAAAAAAGGACTGTGGGCGACTTGCTCAGTTCCTGATCAAGACTCCAGGCTTCAGACTTGCCTCCCAGAAACAACTTGTGTAGCTTTGAGAACTTCACCCAACCCTACCCTGGCCCTGCTCACAGGAATTCCTGGATACCTGTGACAGCCCTTTCTCCCGTGACCAGGGATTTCCCCATGTTTGTTTTTGTTTGTTTGTTTAAATCAGAATCACATACAGTTCTGGCTTCATCCTGAATTGGCCTTGAGTAAAGAAGTGACCTGTCTTAGGTCTGGCTTGGGCAAGGGATGGCAGAAATGGGTTTTAGTTACTGTGAACGATGAATTCAAGCTTGCATCTCTAACTGTGAAATTTGCTCTTTCTCTGATTCCTTCTGTTCACATGCATCTCATGCCACTCTCTTCTGGTGATCAAGCATGGGGAAGAGAGGTGAGTGTAACTTTCTCTGAGAGATCTTGGTAAAAATGAAATCAGAGCTGATGTGAAACGGAGCTGTGAACGTAATGAAGCTGGCTCACTGTGGATGGAAATATTTCCTGGGGAGCTAAAACCATTCCTACTCTGCTCCTCCTGGTGGTGGCTCTTTCTGTAAAGGTCGCAAAAGGAATCTCTTTACAAAAGTAGAACAACAGATAAACTGTTAACTTTAGGTGACATTTTTAACTTTTCTGAGTATTTTTCACTTTCATTATTCCAGTGTACTCTCACTGTAGCTCGAAAAGGAGAGACTAATGTTTCCTTTGTAAACAGCTAACTCTAATTTTATTTGTGGAATGTTTCATGTCTGACCTAGCTGCCCATAGCACGGGTCCTGATCCACATAAGGTCTTCTAGACATATTTGCTGAAAATTTGAAGAGGCTGGAACTCTTTCCACTCTCTTCTCTGTCTTACCAACTTGATACAAGAAAGACTACAGAACTGAAGGAAGACAACGTAGGCCATTCTTTTTTGTTCCAATTATAGGCGGACTGTTCCAGATACAACACAAAAGGCTCTCAGATTGCATGCCCAAGGCACCTGGCCCCAGTATGTGGCACAGATCATAACACTTACAGTAATGAATGCATGTTTTGCATGCAAACTCGGTAAGTATCATACTCAGTTTGGATCCTCTTTTTTTTTTTTTTTCTTTAAAGATTGTGAAGTCCACAATGGCCAAAATCTGCTTGGTTTCTAACAACATGGTTTGATCAACCCCACATTTTGTTGTGCTCCTCCAATACCCTTTGGACATTGTTTTGTTCAAGTAAAAAATAAATACATTTAGCTGTATCTCTAAGGAGATATGTATTTTTTTGCTATCCAGCCAAATTCTCATTCACATTATACACCATTGCTCAGGCATTATCTGTTACTTATAGACATTTTTATGCCCACATTACATTTGAGGAAGCTGAGACTCAGGCAGAAAATATATCTTGGTTAAAGTTCCATCATCTTCTGTTACGTCTTTCTTATTGCATAATGAGAGCTCACAAAACAGCTCTCTCTATGTAGGCCCTTTGCCACAGGTGCTATTACAAGACTTTGATCTATCCTTCCTCCCCCAGAGAAAATCCGTGTTGCTTCTTATGATTACCTGGAAAAGTCTAGGGAGGAGACTGAAAGTACAGATGGGTATTTGGGATCCCCACCACCAGCAGCCCACAAATTACATATGAGTTCCTACGGTAAACATCTCAGCTTCTAGGAGAATGAGAGAATGGTTATTACCAGCCATTCCTGGAACTGAAATTCACTAATTCATGATTAGTGATTAAAACTACAGGCTTTGGTGTCACACACCTGCATCAGAAGGTGAGGACTGCGCTGAGGAGATTGGTATACATGTGGTTGTTTCCTAACACTGCAACTAATTAGCAGGTTAAGAAGAGAACGTTAGGGACTCAAGGACACTCTCATAACAATAAAGGAAGTTATTTTTTTTTTAATTCAAGAACATTGAGCAGATATCCAATCCACCTCATGCCTCAATATTCTCATCTGTAAGATAGAAATTAGAATAGTGTTTAGGATCCACGGTAATAAAATCCATCAAATCTTAGCCATGCAGCTAATACAGACTGAATACTTACAGAAATGAGCTCTTCTCAATATTTTCTCCTTCTTTTCTAATCCTTCTGAAAATGTATAGTCAAGTGTGATAGCAAGTGTTATTCAGAATAAAGTCTTTCAGGATACACAAGCTCATGCACTAATAAAAACAGAAGAGACTAAAGACGAGATTTTACTGATTTTATCATTTCATAACCTCTTTTTAGAAGACAGAAATCTTATAGACAGAAGTGCCTGTAACAAAAATTACACAGACTACAAGTGCCAGAGATAGATTTGAACATATTTTCTTTTTCTTAACTGCAAAAAATATTCACACTATATTATGCCTTTGATTTTCATCCGAGTATTTTTGGACTAATTTTTTTTAAGTTCCCAGTCTCCTCTTAGTGTTGATCTTATTTTCTTGTATTTTTATTTGTTTACAAAATGATCCTCCAACAAAGGTTTTAATGGTCAGTATTAACCAACTTGGGTAGAATATTAACCAGAGCTCCTCATTCTCAGTATAGAACAGAGGATACAGAATGACATGACTGTTTTTTACCCTGTGGATTGTGAAATGTCAAGTAATACATTACTCATTCAATAAAATCTTCTCTTTCAGAAACAAAGGATTTCCAGTCAGAATACTTCAAGATACTTATTGTGTAAGTATACACAGAAATTTTATTTATTCTTAATATAAAATGTTACAACAATTCCTCACTTTATGAAAGTTTTAAAATAGACATTATAGAAATTGTCCATGAGTATGTAGTCATAGATAAGTCATGTGGCCAGCCTAAACAGAAGACCTGAGCACAGTTAATTTACTTCTCCCCAGGAAAACTCCACAAATTCTACTCATCGCCCTTAATTGGGGCAGATTGGTATACATGTGGTTGTTTCCTAACACTGCAACTAATTAGCAGGTTAAGAAGAGGACATTAGGGACTCAAGGACACTCTCATAACAATAAAGGAAGTTATTTAAAAAAAAACTCAAGAACAAATGTAAGACAATTCAGGAGTAAAGAGCTATGTGAGTGGATGTCAGTAATTTTAATAGAGCTTGAAATGTGACAAGAGAAATAAAAACATAGGGTTGTGGTAGTAAAGACAGTTCATTTTAAGGAGTGGCATCAGACCCAGTTTGAGGAAGAGAAATGTTGTCATGAAACTGTTATAAAAAGAGTTAAACTGATTTCTAAGGAGGACTCAGAGTCTTAGGAGTTGTTCTGATGGGTACAGCGGGTGATGTCAGGTAAGACAGGAAAACAACCTAAGCAAAGGCACAGACATATATAGGGGCAGGAAACACTCTGGGAAAATCAGTCAAGTTTAGCTGGAGTTAGAGGCAGGGCAGATGAGAGAAGTAAGCATGACTCAGGAGGGGACTTTCTGTAGATGGGGAATCTGTTAACTAATCAAAAAACAAGAACTGATTTGGTTTTTAAAAGATCACTCTGACATCAGTGTGGAGGATGACTGAAATCTTAGCTAAGCATGGACGTTGGGCAGCAAACTGGCAGACACATGCAAATACAGAGGCAAGACATCCAGAGGGCCTGAATAAAGTAGATAAGTATGTGGCGGGGAGAGAACTGGTTTGGAAATTAAGCAGAAGATAGAATCCACTAGATGTACTCTATTCACCAGTTCCCAGTGGAGAATAAGTGAGAGGGAAGCCTCAACCTCAAGCTAAGCTATCTCTTACTAGGATGAGATTAGTACCATGGTTGGATCAGATTTTGTAAATTGAAGAGGATATGTCTTTTTGCATGTGCAATTGAAGGCTAAATGACCTCTCGAGGCCTTCAAAAAAATAGCTCGTTTTCTATAATTTAACAATTTGATGTTATTCTTTCTTTTTTCCCTTTTTTCGGGCTGCAGGATATTGAGTGCACCCAATATTCTGATGTATGTACCATGGAGTACTTACCTCTGTGTGGATCTGATGGAAAGGATTATTCCAACAGATGTTTATTTTGCAATGCTGTTGTGTAAGTGCTGAATTTAATGTGATGTTTTCAGAAATAGCCTTTCCCACAGAGCCAGAAATGACCATAGCTACCTAATAAGCAAGATTCTCCTACAAAGTATAAGAGTAAGATGGTTCACTGAAAGTCATATTTTACAAAAAGAAGTAAAAAGGGGAGGGCAAGAGAACGAAAGAAGGGGATAGCGGGAAGAAACTAAAGCTGGAAAAGGAGATTTGATCAACATCATAATATTACTAAGTGGAGAAAAGAGATATTTATAGATTTTTTGGCTCCTAACACTGGCTTTGACTAGAACATTGAATTACTTTTTCTACCATGCTGGAGCTCAGTTACTAACTACTTACCTTTCATGCTTTGTGCTCATTTGGCTGGCTTGATCTAAGAATATTAAAGTTTCAATTTAAGATCTTCAATGCCTTCCCTTAAAAAAGAAAAAATGATTTCTCTTGTAGGAAGAGTCGTGGTGCAATTTTTTTGGCAAACCACGGACAGTGCCAGTCTCCCTGATACTCAAGGGCACGAGTTCCCTTTGGCAAGTTCCACACAGAGAGCCAGTCCCTCGGATGGCTGTCAGAGCAAATCCATGAATTTGATTCTTCAATAAAAGATTCTCAGCAGAAAGCTTTCAGGTTTGTCTCTGGATGTGACTATCTTTTAAGGAGAATGTCTATGGCCATTTCCCTCAATAGATCACACTGAAAGGTTTCCTCTATTTCTATTCAAGTTGAGAGCTGGAGAGAGTGTGTTTACAAGAAAAACACTTTATCGTTCCAATTTTAGTATATGTGCTGCCAAAGCGAGCACACAAGAAAAACACTTTAAAAATAAAAACACATGGGGTGCCTGGGTGGCTCAGCTGGTTGAGCAACTGCCTTCGGCTCAGGTCATGATCCCGGAGTCCCGGGATCGAGTCCCATATCGGACTCCCAGCTCTGCGGGAAGTCTGCTTCTTCCTCTGACCTTCTCCCCTCTCATTCTCAGTCTCTCGCTCTCTAATAAATAAATAAAAATCTTTAAAAAAAAATAAAATAAAAATAAAAAAAATAAATAAAAACACATGGGCACCCAGCTGGCTCAGTCAGTAGAGCATACAACTGTTCATTTTGGGGTTGTGAGTTCAAACCCCATGATGGGTATGGGGATTACTTAAAAATAAAATATTGAGTAAGTAAGTGACCAAGTAAGTAAAGGCACAAATAGAATAAAAATAAAAGGATAAAATAAGATTTACCATGTTAACATTAGTCAAAAGAAAGCTGGAGTGGCAATGTTAATATGAGCAAAATCAATTTTTTAGAGCAAAGAATAATTGGAAGGATGAGAATTCATTTTATAATGATAAAGTTGCCAGTTAAGGAGATATAAAAATCTTAAATGTTTATGAACTTCGTAACAGAACTTCAAGATTCACAAATCAAAAATGAATCCAAGGGGATGCATGGGTGGCTCAGTTGGTTAAGCAGCTGCCTTCGGCTCAGGTCATGATCCCGGGGTCCTGGGATCTAGTCCCACATCGGGCTCCTTGCTCAGCGGGGAGCCTGCTTCTCCCTCTGCCTCTGCCTTCCACTCTGCCTGCTGTGCTCTCTCTCTCTTTCTCTCTCTGACAAATAAATAAATAAAATCTTGAAAAAAAAAAAAAAAGAATCCAAGGAGTGCCTGGGTGGCTCAGTCAGTTAAGCATCTACCTTTGGCTTGGGTCAAAATCACAGGGTTTTGGGATCGAGCCCCACATCAGACTCTCAGCTCAGCAGGGAGCCTGCTTCCCCCCCCCCAACTCTCTGCCTACTTGTGACCTCTCTCTCTCTGTGTCAAATAAATAAATAAAATTTTTTTAAAAAAATGAATCCAAGTACAAGGAAAAATAAACAAATCATCAGAGATTTCAATACCCATCTGTCAGAAATTAGTAAAACAAGAATATTAGCAATCATGTAGCAGAGTTGAGCAATACTATCAACCACATGACCTGAGAACACCCCCCCAACAACAACAGTGTAAAAATTCTTCTCAAGTACACATGAAATATTTACCAAATGGACCCCTTTCTTGGTCATAAAACAATTATCAATAAATTTAAAAGAATTCAAGTCACATGGCATATGTCCTCTGAGCACAACTAAATTGAATAAGAAACAAAACAAAACAAAAATCTCTGGAAAATCCCTAGTATTTGGAAAGTGTATATCTCAGCAATAAATAAACCCTGAGTCAAAGAAGAAATCAAATGAGAAACTAAAAGTATTTTGAGTTGAGTGAAAAGAAGAGTAATATAATTTCTGGAATCCTCCTAATGCAGTACTTAGGGTAAGATTTATATTGCTATATATCAATATTAGGGGAAGAAATTACCAAGATGGGGCATATCCTATGCCTTAAAACAAGGATAAATACATTTATCCAGCACTAATAATGCTAGTACTTGATTTGAAAACCCATTTCCCTGGCACATTTTGAATTACAATGTCTCGTCTGCTTTGTTCCTCTGTGCTAACTCCACTAGACTATACAACACCTGAGGGCTTAGGCTATTCATAACATCACTGTGTCATTTGAAACACTTTACTTTTTTCAAATGTTGGTACAGGTTAGATTGATTCTGGGGGATGGTGTGGTATGTTGCAACTAGAGAAAGTTTTCATTCAGTCCTTCAAGAAACAAACTTATTAAGTGCCTCTTATGTGCTAGTAATTATGAAAGGGAAGACAGAAGGATTCCAAGTAGGGACATAAGAAATGTTTGTTGAATTGCTAAGAACAAAGCACTATATCAGGCTTTTGCCCAAAAACATGAATAAAAACTTATTTTCTCCTTGCAAGAGGTACCAAGCTTGCAGATAGCAAATACTTGTTTCCCTACCTGTTGGCTTATTCTTAGGGTTTTGAAACTTCATTGACTGTGACTTCCAGTGGAAAAAAAATTTTATTCTACCTCACCACCTAGAAACGCACACACTATTGAAGTTATACTGTAATTGTTATGTTATTCTATTCTATTCACTCCATTTTACTGTATTTTAAAACAGCGGTGGTAAAATAAATTTCACAACCTACTAAAGGGTCACAATATAGAATTTGAAAGCTTGTACTGTATCATCTGAGAGTTAATGCTGAATTTTGGTGAGCAGAAGTATGTGTCTGTGTATGTGTGCTCATACCTCTGTGTCAGGTGCAACCCCAAAAAGAAAGTGGGATGTATGTCTTCAACTCACACTGATCAGAGAACATTGCAAAGGAGAGTTGACTCAAAGCGCCCACACTTTACTTGGGCCCTCATGATTTAGATAGTCAGAGCTCTCCTCCAGATATCCCATAAGATATTGTGGGCAGGATTTGCTGCCTCAAAGTGAAACAGAAAAAAGCAAATCAGTCTTTGAAAAGAAAGAGAAGCCTGAGGGAAGAGGAATCAGATCAGACACTGGCTGAGCTCACCGTCAGGACTTCACCTTAAGAATTTCTTAATTTCCTTCTCCTCTTTGAAGAGACTCATCTCTAACTTACCAGCTTTTTACTTTCTCCCCCTTCTCAGTAATCCCCTATAAAGATTTCCCTTTCTCCACCCTTTTAGTAAACAAATTCGTGTATATCTGTACAGCCAGGGATGGGAGTTTTAGGGAGAACAAAGGATGAGGACAGTAAAAGGAAAGTGTGACTCGTCTCAATTCCACTTGGTTAATCCTAGGGGACAGGTAATAGCAGCCAGAAGTTACCAACAGGGACCAGCAGACCAGTGAGTGCATAGTGAAGGGAGGACCTCTGAATGTCAGAGAGGAGTAAACAAATGGGCAATTAAGGAAAGAAGTAGGGTTAACAAGAAGTAAGTGCTTCCATTTTGTGCTAGAATTGTATGTCTGCAAGATAGGAAGGCCAACACTGGAATTACACAAGGTCGAGTGTGTTGAAAAGAAGTATAGGAAATAGCAACAAAACAGTGTTTCTGTCTAGAGACAAGAAAACTTGTCTTATTGGGCATGTGGGATGCGCCTCTCAAAACGAAAATTACCTCAGGTAAGATTAAATGGGCAAAGAAGACCTCAATGCTAATGGGTAAGAGAAGCCAGAGCTGAGAATGAGCTTAATGCTGCTGAAAAAAAAAAATGGAGCAAGATTTTTAAGGTCTGGGTGAGTTTCATCTAAGGACATATAAACTTGGCTTTCTGTAAGGAAATATAAACTTCTCATACCTTTATGACAGGAGGTAGTTTTGCAACTTAGAGCACAGTGTCATGAAAAACTGGGCTCTTGCCCTTGCAAAGAGACTAGAGATAGCCTGCACGGTCTTTCCTGAGGGCTACATTTCAAAGGGACTCCTCCTGGGTCATCGAGAAAGACGTTTCTGGGTTGTAAAACTAGTGAGGGACTCCCAAAGAGAATTCTGTCTCAAGGCACCAGAGAAAGAATTTACAGTTATAACATTTCTAAAGTAAATGTTCTAAGATAAGGGAAGTCAGGCGCCCGGAGTCAGGTATAAGCCCGTCTATATTTTTGTCAAGCTGTGGGGAACTTGAAGGCCATTGAGGCCATCTTAGTCAGGAGAACGGGTCAGGAACTGTTACTCAAATCAGTGCTCAAGACCAAAGCAGAAGATTTTGCAATTGCTGCTAATGCTGTTCTATGGCTTCTATTAAATCCTTGGGAAGAAAAAGACTTTCTCCCATAGCCTGTGTGGTGGCTATTCTGTGAGGGAAGGACAACTGTTGGGACATAAAAGCAGGCAGCTCAGTGCTCTGGTGGGAATATATTTGGTTAACAGAATGGGCTACACAAGAAAGCTCTGTAATTTAGGCAGTGGAGCTGAAACTTTCCTTTGTGCAGGAAAACAGCTCAGCTGTAGATTAAACCTTGTAGAGGATATTGGTATCCCTGAAAGGTGATAAGCACCTGCTTTGGAATATAGAGTAAGGAGTTCGTTTTTGAAAATGTTGGTTTGAAGTATCATGAAACATACAAATCAAATCATTTCATAGCGAGGAAGAGGAGCCTGCCATCCAGGGAAACAGCCCCAAGTTACAGATTTTAGCAGCGAGCCATGGATATGATCAAAAATGAGGAAGTCATAGACTAAGGATTCTCTGAGGGAGATGTGATTCCTTAATCTTATTGATTCTCTTCACCCAATATTATTTATTCAACTGGAATTTGGAGAAGTTTGGAAAAGCTATAGCTATTTTGGCCTTATTTCTTTCCTATGATGTTTTACTTTTTCTTCTAGAATGCTTTCTATGCAGTGGAGTCCTTCTATCTCTCTGAGCTAGGGAACAAATGATTCACATAGTAGGGTGGCATTGTATTTTCAAAATGTCCCACCTTAGGTTACAAGCACAGAGCCCACAAACTGCGTGAAAACTACCTCTTTAATATCTAGCTGACTCAGGTCCTTTCTGGAAGTGTCTAGTAGTTTTGTTTTTAGACACTTACTAAAGTTAATAAGAAATAAAATAACTGAGGTAAATAACAATTTGTTCATTCTAGCATTGTCAGTAACAATGAAAATTGGAATCAACCTAATTGAGCAACAGTGGAAGAATATTAATGTAATAAAAACTCATATATGTAACAGAAAATGGCACCAGGCATCTAAATTCCGGTACTGTGTGACTACACTTAAAGATCAAGAAAACGTCACAGTACATTTCTAAGTGAAAAAGGCAGAAAATAATATACAGTACTACAAAAATTTGATTTTTAAAAACTGGAACAATGTAATTCAATACATGATTAACAGTTATCTCTAGGTTTGGAGATTTCGCGTCTTTTTATTTCTTTTTTTAAATTTCTATTCTCCCTAATTTCTCAAGTTCACATATTTCATAATTGGTTTAAGAACAATTGTTCTTCACAGGTGGGAAAACGGAGCCAAGAAGTTCAGATAACGGGAGGCAATTCAACCATGACCACAGATCTTCCAGGTCACAAAGCTGCAAAGCCTCCGGATTGGCTGGACCCGCTGCAAATGGCGCCTGGAGACCTCATTCAGCGCCCACCTCCTTTCTTGCACGCTGACTAGAGGTACTAATTCTTGTTGTGGAACGTATTCTGCTCTTTATGCTGTGCTCTTTCTCACTGTGGTACATTCCCTCAAGCCATTGCCTCTTTGGATCATCTGCCAAGGGCTGTCCAGTGTCCAGTGATCCATTCCCACCCCCAAGTCTCCTAGGCAGCTCTGTGTTTCCTTCCCCAATGCCTCCTGCTGAGGTTTGACTTTGATTTACCCTGAACGTGGGGCCTCCAGGGCCTGCTCCTCCCAGCACACAATGCCTCAGTGCCTTCTCTCTCCTACATAGCTGTTCTACCCTCTCCTGCAGCCCGAGTACCTGCTCCTTAAAGGAGGCATGAGCTGCGAAGGAGCATATTACATCTCTCTTCCTTTTCTCCTCTTTCTGAGGTAGGTCGAAGGGGACCAATGTAGCAGGGGGAGTGGGCACATGGCATCCTGCTTTCATGCCACTGCTGCGGCTCTGCTCCCGGAGGAAGCCAGGGATGATGTCAGGAAGAGATGGGGTGTGCTGAGCAGAAACATGTCCTGGATTGTCCCAGGAGCAGGCAGGGTAGGCAGCTCGGCAGCTCGGGACACTGTGCCAAGAACCTCCAGTCCTCTTGGGGAGTGGAGTACCCTGGAGACTTTACCGGGTCTCAGAGATCACATATTACACCAAAGCATCTGGGAAAGAGTACATGCCACTTGCCTTGTCACATATGCTACAGAGCAGAGATGAAGGCAGCACATAGGGAGGACCAGGTCACTTTTATAGGGTTAAAAACATAGGGTAGGCCAATGTGGTCCCACGGTAAGGCCTGGAACCTGCCTCTACCATTATCTACGGTCAGAAAGGCTGCTAGAGGGGAAGGCAGTCCCGCAGGAGGATTTGCTCACTGACTTCTCCCCTTCCGGGTGTCTAGATGTAAAAAACTTTGGGGCGCCCATGAGATAGCATGGAGTGGTATTTCTCCCTATGTTCTCTCTCAGAATGCTCCAAGAAAGCTGAGCATCAGAAGATTCTTAGCACAGCCAAGTATGCCTAAAATATTCAAATCTTTGCCTAACTGCAAAGAGGTATTCTCTGCTTCGTGAGCAGGCACAGACCTGCTTCCTCTGTTGAGAAGGTCTTATTGTCCTTAAGCCTCTAGTGGCCTTGTTATTTTCTTTGTATCTCCTCAAAGAAAAAAATCTGGGTGAATCTTTAGGTAAGGGATTTCCTTTTCAAGACCTGTATGATACCTCCACACTAAAATAATATGATTCTGTCCAAAGAGCAACTTCTGATTTACTTCTGTCTTCTAAGTAGTCACAGATCTGTCACTGAGTTCTATACTTTATGACTAACCAAGTGTAGGTTTTTCTGATCATTTGTTCTTAGGGAAGGGTGAGATAATAGGCTTTCCAGATATGGCATACAATGGTTTCAGTGGGAAGGCTAGAGATGGATATTCATTTCAAAGATGATTTCAATATCGTGATACCTTGCTCTAGTGATTGTACTAGAGGGGAACATCCCGAGGCAGTATCTCGGAGCATCATTCTAAGGACACACACACCAGGTGGAAAAATGGCCAAATATCGTCTAGTATTCTGCTCACTTTTGTTCTTCATCTTGATACATTGGACGTTACCTGCTGGTGAGTAATTTTTTTTTTGTAAGATTTGATTTATCTGAGAGCAAGAGAGCACAGCCAGGGGGGAGAGGCAGAGAGAGAAGCAGACTCTCCGATGAACAGAGAGCCAGATGTGGGGCTCAATCCCAGGACCCCAGGATCATGACCTGAGCCAAAGGCAGACGCTTAACTGACTGAGCCACCCGGGAGCCCCTCTGGTGAGTGATTTGACTGGTTCTGGCAGTTACGTAGGTTTGATTTGTAAGCTCTGACGTTGTAATCTGAAAGAATGCTTTGGATTTATTTTCAATTTATATATGTAATGATATCACCTTACTATATACATCTGTATCTGTAGAGAGAAAGGCAATGGAGTGTGGTCCCCCCAAAAAAGCTCCCAGCCTATGGGCAAGGGCCTTTGTTTTCCCTTCTATTAACGCACATTATGAAACCTAACTCATGGGGACTCAGGGAGGTGTGACGGGACAGTAGTGGGCAACATGCTTGCAGCTCAGCACATCCCAAAGACCCAAAGCTTTTGAAAATGCCTTGCCATAAATTTGAGTGGGTGTTACCTTTTTGTCCTCTTTTAGAGAAGAGCCCTGTAGAGAGTTTTAAAGAGACCTAGGCTCAAGGACCGAAGAGCTCGAATTTTCACCTATCTACCATGAATTCTTGGGCATCAGCAAGTGTCTTTCCCTCTCTGTAAAACACGGGGATTGGGCTCACGGTCTCTTTAAAGTTCTAGCATTTCTTCATGTCTTTTACATGTTGGCTGCCAGTTCTGAAGTGTCTCAAGCACAAGTAACTCCTATTAATCAAAAACTCATTTGGTACACTGGACGGGCAACATTTACAAGAGCAGGGATTGCTTGCTCATTCTCTATCAGGAGTAGAAGAATTATTCCACATTTTTGAGGGGGGAAAAATGAATGCATGTATAAATAAAAGAATGTGTTCATATTGCAAGCTTCCTTGGTAAGAAATTAGAATTCTTTAATTCGGCCAACAGGTTAAGGTAGGATTTACCAGATATCATACTTCTCATGTATGTCTTAGTTTCAGGCCGTCGAGAGTGGTGGCCACCACATGGAGCTATTAAGGTAATCTTTCACTCTATTTCTCAGGACTGATATTCTAATCTGAGTTTTCTTTGGAATCGTTGTGTTAGAACCTTCCTTCAGGAATGCCATCTGTGGCGTTCTTCAGAATCCACTCACAGGAACGTGGCATGTACACTGTTGGTACAAGAGCCCCGAGCAAAGTGATCCAAACCGGGAACCAAGCCAAGATTTGGTCATCTGACAACCAGAGAATGCTCCCTCCCCAGTGCCTAGGAAGTGTTTATGAACACTGACAGTTGCCAGGGGCATAGAGGAGATGGAGGGATTCATTGGGTGACAAACATACAGGATAATGGGGCCTGGCCATGGTGGTGACGTGGGATAAGAAAAGAAGAAGAGTTTCTAAGCTCGGATAGGATCCCTCTTTCTCTAAATACTCAGCCAAAACTCTCTCCCACCTTGTATCAGAGGCACATTATCAATTTATCTATGGCTCTCATTGAGCTCCTGAGACCACCTCCTCGAGTTCCAGGAACCCCGAGTCTCTGCTTCAGGCTGCCTCTGACCCCAGCCATGTGAGTGCACGTGGATTCTCCTCCCTGACCGGACATGTCCCTTCTTTTGTTTTTCACATGCCCTACAAAGTCAGGGCATTATGCTAAAGGCTTTCGCATTTCACAACTTCAAGAAAAGAGTTGACTTGGGGATTTTGAGAGTGGATAAGCTATGGTACATATTTTAAATCAAAGCATATGAGTTTCAATAAAGCATCTTCTCCAATTACGGGCTTTCGGATGTTTTTGCCCAGTTGGCACAGAAAATCTCTAAGACTATTCCCATGTCTGATACTCTGGGAATAAAGGAGGTCGAGAAAGAAGCTAAATTTCCCAAGTACCAGCTGTTCGTGCACTCTACCTTTTCCCACCAGAGGGTAGCAGGCCTCTGTGCCCTGTGACTGTCAGGACTCCTTGTGAGGAGGGCGTCGTGGTTGTCGGATGGGGTAAACAGAGGTTCGGCCTCCGCTGCTTTGTGGAGGGGCAGCTGTCATGGCTTTTCCTCATCAAGTCCAGACGTGACCTACCTGTCTGTGAGCGCGATTGTAACTGTATCGTTCTTTTCAACTGAATTTCAGGTGAAATGTCCATATAAGAAAGTAAACTTGAGTTGGTTCACTGGAACCGTGAACCCCTGCCCTGGTTTACATCAACCCATCTGTGGCACTAATTTTGTAACCTATGAAAACCCCTGCATCTTGTGTGTTGAGAGCCTGTGAGTACTCTTTGTGGGGGAAAGAAGAGAACAAAGACAAGCTTAGCCTACAGCAATTACTGTGTACCTCTTCTACCAAGTGTGTCAGCCTTGAAGCCAGGAATTTGCTCCAGTTTGCACTGATACTAATCAGTCCCCAGTCAGAAGAGCATGTGGCAATAGAAAGCCCGCTGGAGTGGAAAGCAGACTCAGTGTACTCTGTGGTATTTCGGGCCTTTCTGGCTGAGCCCTCACACTCCCATATGCCAGGCGATGTCAATTCCCATCGGCCAAATAAAGCTTCACTTACTACATTCAGCCCTGAAATTCTTTGATTAGAAGACAAACTGCGGTTTTGCCTTCTCTCAGGTACCTTCATTCTCTTATGTGTCTGAAACTCTGAGCTAGGATGAGGTGACTGCAAAGATTGGGTTCTTGTGCTAAGAGTCAGTGTTTAGGTTTTTGGGCCTGTGGGACATGATTACCAGTGATTAGACACTGGGGTCTCCCAGAACGATGGCTTCAGCTTGATCTCTGTGTAAGCCAGTATAGTTCACAGGGACTAAAATTCTGCTCATGGTATCAGACTGGAGCACTCAACTCAATAGTCATTTTGTAGTTTTGTACAAGGAGCAATGACAGAAATGTGGAAATCCCACATCATCCCCGCTCATGAGGAATTGGGCCAAAGCATGAGAGTGTTAAGAGAATAAGAAGACGATTGATGTGCCTTAGAGAGCACAAGTTCAGGCCTGACTGAATAACTTATTTTCCAAAGAGATTGTAGCATAGGTCATAATATTGTCATAATATTGTCCATGGCATCTTAGAATCATGGAAGGGTGACTGGGTAGGAAGTCCAATAACCTGACTTTTGTATGTAGTCAGTTTCCTTTGTGCTCTGGCTCTTAGTTTCCAAATGTAAAAAAAGGATGATAGATAAAATAATTTAAAGAGTTTTTGTAGTTCTGACTTTTTATTCATGAAATGTTGATTCTGTATTTTTCCTTTAGGAAATCTCGTGGGAGAATTAGGTTTCAAAATGATGGAGAATGCTAGCTGAGTGGATTTGGATGCCCAAGAGGATATCTTTTTTTCTCTCCATCATGATAATCCTTCTCTTGAAACTCGTCCCTCTTCCCATGTGATGGTGGCAGAGACCTGCCCCAGCTGACCTTGTATCAGATAACTGATAGCTCCTTAGGCCTCTTCCCTCCCTAATAAATAAACTTTTCTGAAAGCCTGCCTTACCTTGGTCCTCAGATCTGTGTCTCAGTTCTCAGAATTAGAACAAAATGAACATTTGAGCCAAAGGTCAAGGACAAGTACTGGGATTCATCAGCTCCTGATACTGTGAGCAGTGAAATGATCTATAACATAAGTGCTCCAAGTTGTCTTCCAAGGAACACAACAGAAATTTCTTCTATATTCCTATGGCATTTCTTGAAAACCACTTCCCAGGAACTACGGAGTATTGTGCTCTTCCTGGCCATCCCTGCTGCCCCCGTGCTGCAAGCCCCTTGTTAAACAAACTCGCTTTTAGACTCAGCGTTGAGACAGGCATTTACACACACCCAGTCCTTCGACCCCACTTTTCTCCATAGAAGGAGGCCTGCCTCGGTGGTATCTGTGAATGTCCCTTTTTTTTTTTTTTAATTCTCTTGACACATTTTAACCTCTGAAATCTCTCAGGACATGTTCTTTTTTGGGTTATATTTCTTCTCTGTGTGTGTGTGTGTGTGTGTGTGTGTGTGTGTACACATTCCTAATATAGAGAGAAGAGCATCTCTTCTGCCTCTGAATATCCTTATAAGACTGTGGTCAAGACCGCTTACCTGTTCTGTTGGCTTTTTGACCTTGACTGCTAATTACAAGGCAGACCCAGGACTCCAGCAAAAAAGGGAAAGATCACTTTTGGTCTATCAGCTGTAGAATATGAAAAGAAAATGGCTCTAGGGGAAATGAAATATTCACCATCTTGATGGTATGTCTATTTCCACTCTTCTATCATCGCTTCTCAGCCTTTTGGCTAAGATCAAGTGTATTTCCACTCTTCTAAGTCCTGTGGGTGCAGGGACAGCAAGAACTGTGGGGAGGATTGTTTTCTAACACTACTGCCTTGACTTCATGTTTCCAAATCTCTTCTGTAATGATAAAACTGCCATGGGTGTCCTGCAGTAGATTTTTCATCTCAGACGTTTTCATTTTCATCTCTACAAGTTTGATCTATCTTTCATGTTTCTGACTTTTTTGACATCTGGAATAGAGTTTTAATAACTATTTTTATGACTGCTAATTCAAATATTCAGGTCAATTCTGGGATAGTTGATTTTCTTCTCCTGATGGATGTCATCCAAAGATATGAATTTCTGTGAATGAACTTATGAATTCATAATTTTATGAATTTTATCTTATTTGATCCTGAATATTTTGATATTTGTAGAAATAGTCTTGAGCTTTGTTCTGAGACACAGATCAGTTACTTGGAAACAGTCCAATCCTCTGGGATCTTACTTTTAAGACTTGGTAGGTGGAACCAGTGCAGTATTCACTAAGTGGCTAACTGTTGCTCATTACCGAGGCAAGCTCCTCTTGGGTACTCCACTCAATAGTCCATGAATTCTAAGTTTTTCTAGTGTGGCTAACAGGAACAGGTACTATTACCGGCCCTCTATGAGATCTGGGCTCTGTTATCTCTAATCCTCGTTGGTGGTTCTTTCTTGGCTTTGGGTAGTTTCCTCACACATGAGCACTATCAGCAATAGTCTGAGCTTTCTTCAATAGCCCAGCTCTTTCATGCTGTGGTCCTGCGAACTATAGCCACATTGGTCATATGTTTTAGTGGGTTATTTTTATATTCTTCTTAACTATTACCTCCATTCTATTCTCTCAACCATAATCCTGCCTCCCTTCTAGAAGCATTTAAACACGACGTGTTTTTAAAAAAGTATCTTTTGTGAGTTATAATACAAACATCCTAGTATGACTTGTAAGGCATTTATTTCACCTGGCACAGGCGCACCCTAAAGCCTGACTACGCATAATAAGCTCTTGTGGGACTTGTAACACACCCTATTTTCCCAGAAGGTGGCAGTAGAGCACTGCCGTTTAACCAGTAACTGCGTAGCCCTAAGACCAGCTTAAACTGTTCCCTTTAATTAGGTTCAGAAACAGGGATTCCTAGGCAGGCAGTTGAGGAGAACTCTCTTGCTTCTACCTAAGGTTTTGCCCACATTTGTTACTCACCTGGACATCCCTATTTAAACTTTTTTGGAGTGTCACTTCTCAAAATCAAGCAATGTTTTGCTTGATTTTACTTTTTAAATTAAGATCTACTTTTCTGTATTTCAAAGCAAAATAGTTTTAAAATACAAATTTGAAATTTACGATAAAGAAAATGAACCATGGTGTAAGGTGGTCTTGTGGTTTGCATGAAATTTCAGTGAACCTCTTTGGCAGCCTACACATATCCATATTCCATGTAATTCCTAGTTTTTGTGTATGTGTACAATGGAATATTAGCCCTAAGAAAATGAAGCCTTGGGTATACCTGGGTGGCTCAGTTGGTTAAGCGTCTGCCTTTAGCTCAGGTCTTTATCCCGGGGTCCTGGGATTGAGCCCCACATCCGGCTCCCTGCTCAGTGGGGAGCCTGCTTCTCCCTCTGCCTACCGCTCCCCCTGCTTGTACTCTCTCTCTCTCTCTCTGTCAAATAAATAAAATCTTTTTAAAAAGTAAAAACTAATGAAGTGGAAAAACTGAAAAGTTTGCCAGTCTCTGACTATAATACGGCCAAAAAAAAAAAATAGAGCAACATATCATATGAAAGAAACATGAAGACTGTATGAAAGTAAATATAATCAAATTATATTTTTCTAAGTAAAAGAACAGGATTTATTATAACATATTATATATATGTGTGTGTTATATATAACATATATATATTATATATATGTTATAATATATTATAAATCAAAAACTAGATAATGAAAAAACAAATGAAATGTAAATAAAAATGGAGATAATCTATTAGCTTTTTGATAACTTCTTTATTTTGCACATTTTTTCATTGGGCTGTTGTATTTTTCTTATCTATAGAAGTTCTTCATGTAATTCTATGAGCCACTTGTTGGATATGTGTGTTGGAAATATTTTCTCTTAGTAGGTGGTTTACCTTTTAATTTAGTAGTTTTAGTAGTGTAATTTACTAATTTTCTAAAATTTTGATTAATATTGCACAGTTTACTATAATTTTATTTATGCTTTGTGCTTTCTTTTTTACTATTGCACTACTGGGTACTTACCCAAAGAAAACCAAAACACTAATTCATAAGGGATACATGCACTACCCCTATGTTTATAGAAGCATTATTTACAATAATGCTTCCAAACTATGGAAGCAGCCTGAGTGTCCACCGATTGATCAATGGATAAAGAAAATGTTGTATATGTACAATAGAATATTGTACAATATGTACAATAGAATAGAAAGAGTAAAATCTTGCCATTTGCAACAACATAGATGCAGCTAGAGACCATAATGCTAAGCGAAATAAGTCAGAGAAAAACAAATACCATGTGATTTCACTCACATGTGGAATTGAAGAAATAAGACCAACAAGCAAAGGGGGAAAAAAGAGAGGAGCGGAGACACAAATCAAGAGTCAGACATTTAACCAACTAAGGACCCAGGTGCCCTTCTTTTGATTTTCTTTTTAAAGATTTTATTTTATTTATTTGACAGAGAGAGAGAGAGAGAGAGAGATCACGAGTAGGCAGAGAGGCAGGCAGAGAGGCAGGCAGAGAGAGAGGAGGGAGCAGGCTCCCCGCCGAGTGGAGAGCCCTATGGGGGGCTCGATCCCAGGACCCTGAGATCATGACCTGAGCTGAAGGCAGAGGCTTAATCCACTGAGCCACCCAGGCGCCCCTTCTTTTGATTAGGCGCCCCTAAGTTCTCTTTTACTCGGACTACTCTCTCTACCCTGTGGGTGATTATAGTGCTGTGTTTCGGAGAAGATAGCATTTGCAAAGAGTCGTAAGGCATTGTGATTCTTCAACATATGAAATATTTATGAAAGCCTCTCTCTGAATCCAATTTGGACCTAGACTTCTCCTTACTCTTGTGGTTTGATAGATGTCCAGAGAAATAAAATGACTTAAGTTTCTTGCCTGCAGAATATGTTTCCACCATCATAATAATTACTTTAGGAATTTGAAACACCTATTGCTAATGTGAACTAAAGGTCAGTGGAACTACAACACATATCTTGTATCTCAGTAAACTGCCGGCAGTAAGAGACTATTGAGACAGGAACAAGGAAGAAAAATAAGGAAAGGAAGAGGAGAGAAAAGAGAAAGTATTATGAAGGTGTTAAAATACATGAGTGGGGAAATGATTCGAAGGGAGGGTGAGTTGGAGTGTCTAATGTGCGGACTGAGGAAACGGATGGCTCTGCTGCGTTCTATTTTGATGTAGTAGCTTCTGAAATATTCTGTATTTCATAATATATATAGGACTATATATTCAGGAATATTGTGTCTATGTGTATGTGCATGTCTGTGCAGTTATAGGTAGGAAACTTTATGAAAAACAGAAAATTTGCAGTTGTATAGAAAAACTTGATCAAAACAATGAAAGCACTAAATTATTCCATTTTTAAAAGGCAAAACTGCAGGGGCATCTGGTTGGCTCGGTAGGTAGAACATATGACTCCTGACCTTGGGGTTGTAGGTTCCAGCCCCACCCTGGGTGTGGAAATTACTTTAAAAAATAAAATCTTTTTTAAATTTTTAAAAATTAAAAATAAAAGGCAAAAACTGGAGATATCTAGCATGTGAAAGAGAACATTGATATAGAACATGAAATACAGGAAGGAAGGAGAGAAACAAAGGACGAGGGAGGGAGGGAAGGAAGGAGGAAGAGAGGGAAAGATCCTACGAAGGGACAGAGAAGTACTCCACGATTTGTGTGGCTTCAAGGTGGAAATTAGGATAATTGAATCATCAGGATGACAAGTCTCAATTAAAATTAAGGAGATTTTGTCTAACTGTGTAATTGAACAGTGGAGTGGACTTCCCTGACAAGGAGTCCCATCCCTGTCTTAACAATACTCAAGCGAAGGTTGAATGACTCTTTCAGGGGTTTCAGGGAGATTGTAGCCAGGTGCAAGCTTTGTATATCTAAAATATTTCTCAGCCCTTAGAAATTATGTTCATCTTCTATAAGCATGCAACTGTGCCACCTGAAGCAAAACTTTGGACAACCAAGCACAGAGCAAACATTTGATCAGTGACCTGAAGAGGACAGATTCTGTAGCTATCCAATTCTTCCCATCTCATACCAGCCCCCGAGAGGCAGGCTCTCAGGAGGAGCTGGGTGGGAGAGGGATCTCATAGTGCCTGCTGCTAATTTAGGGTTCATGTCATACCTTGGGTAGGAACCAGGGAAGGCAGAATCATGTGACTCACAGCCCGGTTCCTAGAAGAAAAAAAGCATAGATCTGGGAAATAAAATAACACATAGATCCCACATAGATCTGGGAAATCAAATTGCAGGTTACAATATTTTTGCTTGTAGCTACAGAGAGGGAGAGGAGGAGCAGTGTGAGATAGGAAGCTTTTTCTCAGGCTTCCTTTTCTTCATGAATATTTTTCCTGAGTCCCAAACTATATCTCAGCTTATTGTGCCTATCATAGTGCTGACTGCCTATATTTCAGAAAATTAAACATGCATTACAAGGATAATTTTACTAACCTCTTTTTCCCTAACTAGACCATGAGCTACAGGGGAGCAGGAATATTGCATATCCGCATTTATGGTTAAATTCCCTATTCCTGCTCTAGTGCATGACACAATGTAGGTGCATATTCAACAAACGAATAAAAAAATAAATGAAAAGGAATCAGCCCCTAGAGATCTAGCACATCATTGAGGTCGTAAATACCAATATAATATTTGGTTCTAAAACATTTCCATCATGTATTTTACACTCAGACATGGCAGAACCTTCTCAGATTGCCTTGTGTTTCTTATCCCGTTGTCGTGATGACAACTGCATAACAACAGGAGTAGGAAGGAGAAACTTCCTCAGATTATCTGGTCCTTGTTAGATGGAGAACTTTAGCTTTATATTGTGAAGATTTCAACTATCTGTCACACGTGCTGGTAAGTATATCAGGCCCTTACTAGCAGAATTCAGGAGATGACAGAAATAGCAATAGTTTTCAAAGAATGATTATAAAATTGGGGAAGCAATTAAGTATTTGGAATTGATTTACAAGTTATACAATACTTGTGTTTTCAGAATTTTCTGTGTTATGTGGTGTATTCGACATCTATATTATTACCATCAGATCTTTTTTTTCTCCCCAAATATGTTTATTTTAATTTTTTAGTGTTACAAGATTGATTGTTCATGGAGCACTGGGTGTGGTGCATGTACCATCAGATCTTTTAAATTATACCTTTGCAAATTTCATGGCTTATGATTCCTCCTTACTTAGAGAGCCTATTAAGGAAGAATATGCCATCTTAATTACTGGATAATGTATAGTTATAAAGACAAGGTAGAAGTCTGAGATGAATAATGATACTGCTAAATCAAATAAAAAGACACAGAAAAGATGCAGATTCTGTAGCAATCAAGAGGGATTTAGTTTTTGATATATCTTAGGAGCCAGGGCTGGCAAATAGAAGGTATTTATACACTGACATGACTAAACAATTTTTAATTTCTCTTTTTGTTGGAAAAGCTGTATGACCAAAAGTAAGAATGGAATGCGTATGTTGCTGTGGTAAAGACCTTGTTCAGTTTCCTCAGTTTGCCAAACATTTTCTGGCATGCAGAGAGGGACACGGAAGACAGCTCTTAGGGAAAGATGAATATAATATCAAAGCAAGACTTTCATATGTGTGTAATAATAACTTAGCTGCAAGGATTACACATTTAGTCAGCTTCCTCCTATGTCAGCATTCCAAGGGAAATTATGACTTGTTATCATCATGACTAAGTTTTAGGAGAGGAAAGGTCCCCTATTGCCGGGTTACATCCTAAGGAGTCAAGCAGAAGTTTTGTGTCGTATTTTCAGAGAAGCTCTGAAGAGTTCACTCTTACAGAATAACTCCTGAATAAGGGGTGGAAGTCATTATGCCCTTCAGAGGAGCTTCTACTATACTTTCTAAACATATTCGTTAAGGGACTACATGTTTTGTCTTCCACAGAAGAATTCTATGCAAGCTGATATTGTATCAATGTAGTGCCCTTTGGGCTGACTCTAGGAAATACTAGGTGTTTAATGTCCATTGTTAAGCTATTTACAATCTGGACAGTCAGTTATTGTACATGGTTGTATCACGTGTATAATGAGATAGTACCTTACTTATTGATAAGTACCTCACAGCATTGTGAGGTTCAAAATGAGAAAACCCAATGAATGGGCTTTTTTAATTTAATTTTTTTTCATCATAAGTATACTCTTTAATCTCCATCACCCATTTCACCCATCCCCCACCAGTCTGACCTTTAGTAACTATCAGTTTGTTATCTCTAGTTAAGAGTCTTTTTCTTAGACCGTTATCATATGGTTTCACTCATATGTGGAATATAAGGAATGGCACAGAGGACCACAGGGGAAGAGAGAGAAAGAGACAAACCATAAGAGACTTTGGACTCCAGGAACCAAACTGAGGATTACAGAAGGGAGGAGGAGGTGGAAGATGAGGTAACCAGGTGATGGGTATGAAGGAGAGCATGTGATGTGATGAGCACTGGGTGTTACATACAACTAATGAGTCATTGAACACTACATTAAAAACTTGATGTACTATGTTGGCTAATTGAACATAATAAAAGAAAAAGAGAGAGAGAGAAAGAAAGAGAAAGAAGAAAGAAAGAAAGAAAAGAAAGAAAGAAAGAAAGAAAGAAAGAAAGAAAGAAAGAAAGAAAGAAAGAAAGAAAGAAAAAGAAAATCTGTTTCTTGGTTTGTCTCTCTTTGTTTTCTTTGCTCATTGGTTTCCTTTCTTAAATTCCATATGTAGACGAAATGTGGTGTTTGTCTTTCTCTGACTAATTTTGCTTAGCAATATATTCTCTAGTTCCATCCATGTGTTGCAAATGGCAAGATTTCTTTTTCTATGGCTGAATAATATTCACTGTAAGTGTATACTGCATCTTTTTTAACCATTCATCTATTGATGGACACTTCCATAGTTGGACTATTGTAGATAATGCTATGATAAACATAGGATTGTATGTATCCTTTTAAATTGGTGTTTTTGTATTTTGGGAATGAATACCCAGTAGTATGATTATTGGATCATAGGGTGTTCTATTTTTTTTTTTTTTTTGAGGAAACGCCATACTGTTTTCCACAATGGCTGCACCAGTCTGCATTCCCACCGACAGTGTAAGAGGGTTCCTTTTTCTCCACATGCTCACCAGCACTTGTTTTTGCTTGTGGTTTTGATTTTTTTGTGCTTTTTTCAAATGACATATATAAAGAAAGGTGAGTGCATAAAAATACCTTATTTTAGGGAGAAAGACAAAATAGCAGCTCTTCTACTTTTCTCACATTTTCACAAGTATTCTTGTGTTCTGAAATGTGATCTTAGGTCTGAGCTACAACTTCTGTCTAAAATATTCAAACTCAAATCATTCAGCTATGACAACCAGAGCACCAAATCTGATTTTTTCAAAATGTAAATAGTTGAAATAACAGAAATAATAAAAATAGCAATCATTACAACAAACATAGTACTAGAATCTGTCCTTGTTACAAAAAGATGAAGACTGTTAAAAAGTCACATTACAAAAGCAATATAAAGATTTAACAAAATATTGAAAAGCACAAAGTATGTCAAAACTATAACCATCAAATGGGAAAAATAAATAAATTGCATGTCGTTAAGGTCAACGTTAAACAAAGCTGAATTCAAGTTAGAAAGCACTCTGCATCTTATTCAACATCCTCACTCAGAAACTTCCTCCTGGAGAAAGTAAAAGCAATCCTGAAAGACCCAGGCTAGCCTCCCACCGTCAACCTACAGATTGCACTCTCTCACATTACTGTGGTAGAACACTCTACCCGATCCTGAAAATTTTTTTCTTTTATTGAAAGAAAGAAGATCTCAAGTCAATGACTTCAAATTCCACTTTGCAAAACTAGAAAGAGAAGAGAAAACAAATAAAAAATAAGTATAACAAAGGAAATCATAAATACCAAAGTAGAAGATAATGAAGCAAAAAAACAAAGTCAATACAGAGAAATCGGTGAAACCAAGAGTTACTTCTTCGAGAAGATTAATAAAACTGGTAAATTTTTTGTCCCTCTGACTGAAAACAAAAAGAGAAAAGACATGAATGACCAATATGAAGAATAATAGCAACAACACGTTGTTGAAAATGACAGGATTTCCTTCTTTTTTAAGACTGAATAATATTTCATTATAAAAATCCTTACTTCAGTGCACATATCAATAGTATTTCATTTGCTTAAACACTCCCTCCTCTAAAAAGTACATTTTTCCCCCATAATGCTTCCAAGATGATCCATCTTAACTTCTGTGGGTCCCCTTCCTTGCGTGACAATTGCAGGTTTTCAGCCTTTGGAACCATTCTGGATTTTACCCATACTTCTTCTCTTAGTGATCTCCCTGCTACCAGATTTGAACCTCCAATCTGTACGTCTTCCCCAAAATCCAGAGTCTTGTATACAACAGCCCACTCAGTACTTTTACTTGAATATCTAATCAGAATCTCAAAATTATGGTGTCCCACACAGAGCTACTGACATTCTTTCCCTCCACAATTGTTTCTTCCTCGATACTCACGAGATCGTAAGATGGTAACTCCAGTTTTTCCAGTCGTTAAGCCAAAAACTTTATAATCCTCCTGACTGCGCTCTTGTTCTCACACCCAGTGTCTGATCCATCAGCAAAGTCTTTGGGCTCCATCTTCAAAATATACCCCAAAGCGAACTACTTTTCATCACCTCTTGTTAATTCCTCACTGTGGCCACTGTCTTATTTCACTCGAATTATTACAATAATCTTCTAATTACCATCCTTGCTTCCACTCTTTCAGTATGCATTCAACATTCAGCATTACATGTCAGCATGATACATTCAGCCAGTATAATTCACCTAAATACACTTTTTAGGAGTGCCTGGGTGGCTCAGTGGGTTAAAGCCTCTGCCTTCGGCTCAGGTCATGATCTCAGGGTCCTGGGATTGAGCCCCGCATCAGGCTCTCTGCTCAGTGGGGAGCCTGCTTCCCCCTCTCTCTCTCTGCCTGCCTCTCTGCCTACTTGTGATCTCTTTCTGTCAAATAAATAAATGAAATCTTTAAAAAAATATATGCTTTTTATCATGCCTTTCTTCATTATAGATCTCCAGTAATCGGACACAAGTTGCTAGTTTTTGATAGGGGCCCCACACTACTACCTGGAAGTAATTCTGGTTTCGTTTTTTTATTTTTGTTTTTTTTTAAAGATTTTATTTATTTATTTGACAGAGAGAGAGATCACAAGCAGGCAGAGAGGCAGGCAGAGAGAGAGGGGGAAGCAAGCTCCCTGGTGAGCAGAGAGCCCGATGTGGGACTCCATCCCAGGACCCTGAGATCATGACCTGAGCTGAAGGCAGAGGCTTTAACCCACTGAGCCACCCAGGCCCCCCAGTAATTCTGTTTTTAGTCCTGTACTCTGGTATCTTGGTTATTCACTCCAAGTTACCTTCTCCCCGTACCCCCACCCTTCAAAAACACACACCCCATAAAAAATGGCCTATGTTTACAGCTGAACAGTTTTCTGAGCCTGCCTCCTATCCATAGATGTTTTGTGTCATATTGCCCAAGATAGCCTCTTCATTTCTTACTGTCTCTTTCAGTCGAGGCTTGTTTCATTTCTTCAAAAATGTTCTGGGTTCTTTACCCATCATTTTGCCTAACACGTTATTGAACAAAAGGCACACTGCAAATCTATTCAACGTGTGCACCAAGAAGGAACATCCTAAGAGTAATGCATTCCAAGACAGCTGGGTGCACACTGTGGGGACTTCTATGACCTACCTTCAGAGCTTACACAGCCTCACTTCCAGCATACTCCAGGGACTGACACAATCCCAAACCTGCCCAGGTTGAAGGAGATGGACTGTGGACCTCACCGCTTAATGGGAAGGGTGTGAACGGCTTTGAGACTGGATTTTACAACTGTCACACCACGATGAAGCAAGAGCTACTCCAAATGCCTTCTGAATTTGTAATTCTGGGGGGGAAGATTGGAAGGAGTCACAGCAAGAATATGTTCGGGGACGCCTGGGTGGCTCAGTTGGTTGAGCAACTGCCTTTGGCTCAGGTCATGATCCCGGCGTCTTGGGATCGAGTCCCGCATTGGGCTCCTTGCTCCGCAGGGAGCCTGCTCCTCTCTCTGCCTCTGCCTGCCTCTCTGCCTGCTTGTGTTCTCTCTCTGTTAAATGAATAAATAAAATCTTAAAAAAAATAAAATAAAAAAAAGAATATGTTCGAGTTTTTCTTTTTTCTTTTCTTCTTAAGATTTTATTTTTTTATTTTATTTGAGAGAGAGAGAGACTCTGGGCAGGATGAGGGGCAGAGGGAGAGAAAATCTTTTTTTTTTTTAATAGCTAGTTTTTTTTTTAATTTTTATTAACATATCATGTATTATTTGCCCCAGGGTACATGTCTGTGAATCATCAGGCTTACCCATTTCACAGCATTTGCCATAGCACATACCCTCCCCAATGTCCATAACCCTACCCCGCCTCCAACTCCCAGCCACCCTTAGTTTTTTTCGTGAGTTTAGGAGTGTCTTATGGTTTGTCTCCTTCCCCATCCCATCTTGTTTCACTGGGAGAGAGAAAATCTTAAGCAGACTCAGTGCTAAGCACAAAGCCTGATGCAGGGCTGGATCTCATGACCGTGAGATCTTGACTCCAACCGAAACCGAGAGTTGGATGCTTAACTGACTGAGCCACCCAGGAGCCCCCCGGTTTTTATTTTCTTATTTGAACGTATCATGAAAAAGATGTGAGTTGAGAAAAGTATTTGGAGGCTTACTAGTAGAAATTAAAGGGAATATAGGGAACATCCAGATATGTGGGGCTTCTGAGGAAATTGAAAAGCTTTTTGCCTTCTAGATCCCTCAAAGTAAGAAACAGACTGAAAAAAAACCACTAGTAACAAAAGTCACATGCATTGTCTCCATTGAAAAAAAGTCATTCAGGTTTGTTGCCAAGACCATATTAAAGATGTTGCTTTCCCACCTAACTAAGCTGATTATTTCAGATGGCCACATACAATCCATCCTTAAATGTAGAGCTAGAGACTGGAGATCAAGAAGGAAAAGACTCAAGGTGGCCTTAGAATTACAGCTATAGGAAAAGACTTTGAAGGTAGTCCCCAAAATGAAACAAGTAAGAGGAAATCGTTCAGGAAACTTCTGAATTTTGAGGATTTGTATTGCCGGAGAAACTATTTTTCTCTTCGTTTCTTTTTTTTTTTTTCAAATGGAGTTGCCAGAGAAACTATAAGCCAAGATAAAAGAACCACTTACCTTAAATAAACTTTAAGCCCCTGAACTTGACCATGAAGGAGTTTGATAGAAATGTAGCCGCAGGGTTAAAGCGTTTCCAAACTCTATCTCAGGTTGATTCTGGTCGGAAATAAGGCAAATAAGATCCTATCAGAGGGCAGAGCCAGAAACTGCAAAGAACTAGGGAAAAGGATATTTCTCTAGGTAATAAAATCAGAGTATTATCAAAGAATGTGCCCCATTACCAGGGCAGGAAACTTCACTAGTCCATGTTAGCAGATTTTGTCAGTGCTGCGTGCCAGTGATGGGCTTGTGTATCTCATCTTTTGTTTTCAGAATGGGAGCCTGAATCATGGTGACCCTGTGCAAGCTCCTCCATTATGAATTATTATGGGGGAGGAGATGGGTGCTGGCATCATTCCTTACAATGTATGGGTCTCCACAGAAAGCTACTCTCAGAAATCAGGACTTTTTGCTGGTAGCAATGAGCGTGTAACACTTTAGATTGCCTCTTACGAGAAGTCAAATGTGTATGTCCTAAGAGTGGGAAGAGGGGTGTGCATAGTTATCTGGTAGCCACGGGGACTGGTTATCTACAAAATTCATACTCCACTGTATGAATATAGAATATAGAATCATTGCTGGGAAGTGAAAGCACAACAAGGAAATTGGTTTTTCTCCCCTTTTTGCATGTAAGTGCGATCACATGACTAGTTCTCAACAATGGTGTGTGGTGTTTCACTTTTAAGCCAAGTTGGTGAAGAATCAGGTGTGAACCCTTCACAATATTTCTCTCTCTCTCTCTCCCTCTCTTTTAAGACCGTGTTTATCTATTTGAGAGAGAAAGAGAGACAGCATTAGCAGGCGGGGCAGAGGGGGAGGGAGAGAGAATCTCAAGCCGACTCTAAGCTGAGCACGGAGACTGAGGTGGGGCTCCATCTCATAATCCAGATATTACGAACTGAGCTGTAATCAAGAGTCAGATGCTTAGCCAACAGAGCCACCCAGGTGCCTCACAGTGTTTGTCTTCTTCCCATCACCTTGATGCAAATGAGCATGGCAAATTTAAGCCACATATGGAAGCCCAAAATGAAAGGAGACTGGGTTCTCCGTCCCTGCTTGGAGAAAAGCTGTCTGGAAATTAGACAGTCACCAGGATATTACACAAGTGAGAAGCACTTCCTCTTGTGTAAATTATTTACATAGAGGTAATGTGTTATATCAACTGGGATTATCTTACATAAAACAATTTGTAATAAGAGGTATGGCCCAAAATTTACCTGCATCAAGGTTATGAGAATAAGAGAGTCACTGGGCTGTGCTCTCTGATAGATACAGGTTTCTCTTACACTCAGGCATTGAGCCCAAGTCATACACATTGCCCTCTGTATGCAACATAACCAAATAAAATAAATCTTGCTTTTGAAAATTGAATCCTACAAACATTGATTCTTCCACCTGACATATTTATTTAGCTTCTCCTATTTTTTTTTTTACTATTATTAAACTCTTATTTATAGTTCCTACTATTTTTGACTGGCATATGTCAAAAAAACCTTTACTCTCAAAGACTACATAGTATCTTAAGTAATAATGAGTAACTTCTATAAGGTAGATATAGACTTATACCATGTGCTATATGCCATGAAATTTTATTTATTTTTATTATAAATAAAATGCTTATATTTTAATATAAGTTAGAAGAGAAAGATTGATTTTTTCCTAGGCAACTGTAGAAAACATTTTAGAATAGGCTTTACCATAGCTTAATCAAGGAAGTTGAGTCAGATTGTGATAGGCAGAGGTAGCAACAATGTGTTTTAGGCAGAGAAAATATTAGTGGGCAAAGTATAGGCAGAGAAAAATGAAGATTACTCGGGATTTTAGTGGTTTGAGCCTCTGCTATTTGGAAAGGACCTGGGAGATGAAGTTGAGACAGAAGATACGCCAGATCACAGAAGAACTTTGAATCCCTAGTTAAGAGCTCTTTAATTTTATTGGCTAAGCTTTATTAAGCAATGGGGAGGCTCTCCCTCTTATTTTTCCCTAGGGTAGCTGTTTCCCTGCCCTGAATTGATAGTTTTGGGAGAGAATGCAGAAAATGGAAATAATGGGATTGTAGAATCTAGAAATAAAAATCTTACAGAAGCTTTCCCCCCAGATTTAGGGCAAACTGAATAATGATTTGTTTGAACTAACTCACCCAGGCAACACTGCTTCCTTGTGATTTTAAGACTTTGGCGAACTTCCCCCTTGTATTATACTGTTACCAAACAGTAGCTTCAGAAGCTTCTTCTGAAGGTTATAATTAAGCTTCAAAGGGAACAGGCACAGCCAGACTTTTAGTTGGGCTGAAACTGTTTCTTTTTTTCCATTGTTACCAATGTGCAATTCACCCTAGCTTGTTTTCCAGAGGGTGAATGTTTCAATTTAGGGTGGTAGGAAAAGTCAGTGTGCCAGCAAGAATGTTTATTACCATCTGATTCAGAGCTGGCTCTAATTTACCTTGGGCTAACGCACGCTCTGAAAACACCATGACATTCCAGGAACTACTTGGTCCTGGTCCCGTTTTCCCAACTCTTCAGCCATCTTGATCAGGGAGCTTGTGTTTCAGCCCAAGAGCTATTTGATGTTCATATGGTCAATAGTCTTCCCTGTGTGTTTGCCTGGATTTTAGTTAAGTTGTACCCATACCTGTGTCCTCCTCCTCTTCTTTAGCATCCCACACATCTCTCCCCCCCTCCACCGTCTTACTTTGCCACAGAACTCTTAATTATCCTCCAAGACTCATGGTGGGCAAGTGTATCTTTTTTTTTTTTTTATAAACTCTTCTCGATGATACAGTCTTAGAAAAATTAATTGAATCTTTATGCACTCACGGCACTTCAAAAACAGTGTATTTTCTAGAATGTTACTCCATGAAACTTGAATTGTATTGTATATATCTTACTTGCTAAACTGTGAGCTCCTAGAGTACAGGGGTAACACAATGTTGCTGGCACTATATTCAGGATGCAAATCGCTGTAAGAAGGCAGCGGGAGCAAAACCAAACCTATAGAAACCATTGAGGAACATCAGCTTCAAAGAATGGCAGCGTGCCTGGGTGGTTTACTTGGTTAAAGCAGCTGCCTTTGGCTCAGGTCATGATCTCAGGATCATCAGATCAAGCCCCATATCGGGTTCTTTGCTCAGCGAGGAGTCTGCTTCTTTGTCTCCCTCTCCCTACTCTTCCCCCTACTTGTGCTCTGTCACTCGTGTGCTCTCTCTTTCTCTCAAATAAATAAACAAAATATTTTTAAATGAATTAATTAATTAATCTGTGAAGAACTGAAGAATTAATTAATCTGTGAAGAACTGATATTAAGTGGCAGACTGTCTAAATCAACTGTCTAAATGCAGGACATTTAAAAAAACGGTGACAGAGAAAATTAGGAGGCCATTTAGATAAAAGAACCAAAAGATTAATAAGAATGTAAGTAAAGATTAAAACCATTTGTATTTTTTCATTCAAAATATATCAGTAGGAGAATTTAAAAGAGAATAAGATAAACCCCTGTCTTGCTTTCAAGATCATTATAATCTCATGTTGTAGATAAAACTACAGAACAAGACTCATTCATCTATAACATAACATAGCAATCCAGTACCAGTTTCCATGGGACAGATTTATAGAAATTCTAAGAAGAGAGAGATGAATGACCACAGGGATGGTCTCCAGCCCTGACATCTTGAACAGTTTAAGTGATAACTTTGATACAATCAGTGAAGGTGATACAGTGATGACCGGCCAAAATGAACAAGATGAAGTGTTCCCTATATAAGTCAAGGAAATGAACCACAGAAGAAGAGGACAATAGATAACTTCATATTTAAAGGGTGCTTTCTACATCTTCATTGTAGTTACGAAAGTATAGACTGGGACAGTACTCTCTTCTTCCCAGGTGTGTTAATTCATCCATCAGCACCTTTTTGTTCGGTTGTTGAACCAGTTAGAGTCTACTCCTAATTCTCTGTCCTTTCACAATTCTAGCCTGAGAGACTGTCTCACGCCTTGCCACTATTCAGTCCACTGTGTCTGCTCTATACTCAAATCTACCAGTCTAGTTACCTTGTCAAAGAAGGAAACAAGGTGACCCTGACCTTTTTTTAGGATGCCTAAGGAATAGTGTCACCCTTTCATAGTGTTCCTAAATTTATGCTGTGGTAATCTCCTCTTGAATCGTATCCAAATTGATGTGGAGCTATGACCCTTAAGTTTAAATATAAGACATTTGAGGAGGCTTAATATAAAAACACATGCAAAATTCAACCATAAAAGTGAATTCGTGAGAAATATACAAAAACTTGAAAAAGAAAGAAAATCAGGAAGACAGAAATCTTTGAATGAAATAGAAAATTTCCAAATACTATATCAAGAGTCATTACATCAGTTAATTTCTAAAAGTGTACTTGATGACTTAGTTTGATTTCTCTTGGGGCTAAAGTGATATAAAAAAGGTAATAGCTGGGGCGCGGGGGTGGCTCAGTAAGTTAAGCGTCTGCCTTCAGCTCAGGTCATGATTCCAGGGGCCTGGGATTGAGCCCTGCTTTTCCCACTCTCTCCCCCTGCTCGTGCTTGCTCTCTCTCTCAAATAAATAAATAAAATCTAAAAAAACCAAAAAACAAAACCCTGATAGCCTTGGTCATAACAAAACGGTTTATGAAGAGAGTGTGGATGGTGGAGCAAAGGCAGTGACTGGAGGTGATATGAATTGAATAGACAGTTGCCACTCGAGGATCTGCAGGTTGCAAAATCTGACCTCCAATTATGTGATTGACCGCCTATGTGTTCTTGCATGAGAGTCAGTGAGTATTAGGATGTAGTCTCTGTATCTTATTAGGAAGTAGGTAAGTATGTAGGGGTTTGTAAGTAAAATTACGGTCCTGTTGAAATATAGCTGTAGGAAATCAAAGAAGCGAAAGAAATGATAGGAAACTAGAGAGCAAACATCTACATGTGTAAAAGAAGGAAGAGGATAGATTTTGGAAAATGTTGGCTACAGAAAAAAATGTTGGCTACAGGTAATTAATGATCTCCGATGGATATATAATGCTAATTTTAAAAAAAAAAAACCTTATTTGTATTTTGAATAAATGTGGAGTAATTGCTAAACACAAAACAAAGATTTGGAGGATAGAAGACTAGTAACATAGAGATTCTGTTCACAAGGAGCATCTAGACAAATAGAGATGTCAGATGAGCATAATTTTACAAAGTAGAACACAAGAAAAGTAAAGATATGTGTCAAGAGAATTCAGAAGAATAAGTAGTATTACAGTCAAAGGACATGATTCTCAAACTCAAATGCCTTCTAGGGCCAGCAGCAGGTAAGGCAAATAAGTGAACCAATGACACGTGCAAATGAAGCAGTTACCCCTAAACTTCAGCTGACTTCGCCCTGGCAGTGAAGGGCCCCAAAAGTTTCAGAAATCTCGCGTTTAACATTTTGTTAGATATTCAAATTTTAAAAGCTGTGGACTAATTGAAATTTTTTTAAACCACTAAAATACAAATAAAATACATCGATAAGTCAGAGTCTATCTTCATGCTACCAGTTTAGGATGTCTACCTTAGAGGAATTAAGATGTGTTCTGTGAGGGGCACCTGAGTGGCTCAGTCAGTTAAGTGACTAACTCTTGATTTCGGCTCAGGTCATGATCTCAGGGTCATGAGATCAAGCCCCACATCAGGCCCTGTGCTGTGCTTGGAGCCGGCTTGGAATTCTCTTTCTTCTTCTCCCTCTACCCCTACCCACTTCTGCTTTCTCTCTGAAAGAAAGAGAATGAGAGAGAGAGAGAGAGAAAAAAGAAGAAGAAGAGAAAGGATAGAAAGAAAGAGAAAAAGAAGGGGAATGTTCTGTGAAGATTATTATAACTTAGACTTCTCATTGTATGATATGTAGAATTTAGACATGTAGCAATTAGAGAAAAGGACATCCCAGGCAAAAACAACCTCATTACTTAAGTTAGGAAAATACAAGTGTAATGCAAATAAATGAGAAACCATGAAGAACTGATTTTGAAAGTGGTGCCAAATCTGTAATGGGAGTAGCAGGAAATACGATAATATGAGCATTTAGGAAAGAAGGTGAGGATGACCAGGGGTGTATATAGATTCTTTAAAAGCAAGTCATGCCCAATATGCCTCGCTGTATTTCATAAAGGTGAGAGCTTGCTACCATGCCAAAAACATGAACATTGATTTCAGTAGAGTAACCTTGGAGATAAGTTGGTGAAATATCTTCAACCCTGTTTTGTTCAACACTTTGTCAATGATATTGATGATGACTGAGAAAAAATTTACTGGATTTGTAGTTGACACAAGCCTGAAAGGGATCAGTAATATGATGATAGGCTCAAGCCTAAAAGATTTTGAGAGTGAACGCAATTTTTTTTTGTGAATGCAAATTTTTGACAAAACACTGAAGGTGTTTCTGAGCCAAGAAAGTGATAGAGATAAGTACAAGATGCACGAAAAGAACCCAGAAAGTCATCTTATTAAAAAAATATTAAGATTCAGAAAGGTTAATTAACATCCCTCAAATCATGCAGTTCATGGCAGAAGAGGAATGCGCATTCCAAGTCTATCTCTTTCCTACCCATCACAGAACCAGTAAGTGTAAAAGTACTAAGTACTTCTCTTAAGAGAACGTTAGCTTGTATTTTGTATTGAGTGGGAGATTGAGGTAAATGTCCTTGAAGGTCATAATTAATTATAAAATCTATTTTTTATTTTCTTCTGATAAAACATTAATGAAGTTTGGACCTAATATACTGAGTAGAGTGAACTCAATTTTATATAAGCTAAGATTTCTGTGTCAGAGAATGAAATTTTATTTTTATTGTTCTTTTCTTCATGTCACAATAATAGCAGAATACATTTGTCTTGCCAGTTAATTTCAATCTCAGTTATATATCAAACATTTTCTGAGCACATATTAATTGGTAAGAATATTTGGAAGCCACAAAATTTCTTCCCATTAAGTGTTCAAGAAAAATTTAAATACAGCTGTTAAGATTGTTCATTAGTTGTCTTTGAAACTTTTAGTGACCCATCTGACCCATGACCAGCAAAGGACTTCGAGATGATGTATATGTGAGCACATACGTGTCTACGTTTGTGTTACACCACAATCCTTAGAATGAAAATAATGAATACTCTGGGGCACCTGGGTGGCTCAGTCGGTTAAGCATCTGCTTTTGGCTCAGGTCAAGATCCCAGGTCCTGGGATTGTGCCCCACATTCGGCTCCCCTTGCTCAGTGGGGGGACTGCTTCTCCCTCTCCCTCTGCCTGCTGCTCCCCCTGCTTGTTCTCTCTCTCTGTCAAAGAAAGAAAGAAAGAAAGAAAGAAAGAAAGAAAGAAAGAAAGAAAGGGAGGGAGGGAGGGAGGAAGGAAGGAAGGAAGGAAGGGAGGAAGGAAGGAAGGAAGAAAATAGTGAATACTTGCCAAGCACATACCTTTCTTCCCTTCTCACTCCTTTCCTCTCTTTCTTACCTGTACGCCTCACCCCCCCATTCCCTCTACCCTTCAAGTTCACATCTTTCTTTTTATTTTTTAAAGAAATTCTTTTTTTTAAAGACTTTATTTATTTGACACAGAGAGAGAGAGAGAGAGACTGCAGCAGAGGGAACACAAGCAGGGAGGGAGAGGGAGAGGGATAAAGGAGTGGGAGAGAGAGAAGCAGGCTTCCAGTGAACAGGGAGCCCCATGCAGGGCTAGATCCCAGGACTCTGGGATCATGACCTGACCCAAAGGCAGACGTTTAACGACTGAGCCACCCAAGTGCCCCAAGTTCATATCTTTCAAAATTGTCATAGAAGCAATTAAAAGAAAATAATTATTTTTATTACAGCCATGCTTCATTTTTTATTAAACAGCAATATTTTATTTGATTACCAAATTCAATGCAGTATATTCGCCATTTCCAAAGACAGAAAACACATCCTAAATTCTGAGATGAATCAAATTAATATTCCTAAAAATATTTAAGTTTACAAAAAGAAAGGAAATATCCCGAAATAAAAGGAACAATATCTGAACTATGTATATATTTTCTCAAAGTAGTTACTGGAAAAGGAAGCCCATTGTTTAGAAGTATAATTTCCGAGTTATTTGTACATATAACACATTAATCACTTGTGTTTATTTCTTTATTCTTTTGATTTTTTAATTGACTATAGTTGACATACAGTGATAGTTTCAGGTGTACAAAAGGGTGACTCAGCCTCTCTCTACCTTGCACTATCCTCACCACCAGTGTTTGTCACCATGCAATGCTCTTACAGTGTCATTGGCTGTATTCCCTCTGCTGTGCCCCCATGCCTGTGACTTCCTCATCCATAACTGGAAGCCTATATCTCCCATGCGCCTTCATCCATTTTGTTCAACTCCTCATCCCGCTTCCCACTGGCCACCATCAATTTGTTCTCGGTCTTTACAGGCCCAATTCTGCTTTTTGTTTGTTTATTTCTTTGTTTTGTTTTTTAGATTCCACATAGGAGTGTTTAAACTATGGCACATTTTGCATGTTCTTCCAACATTTTAAAGTCCTCTATTTTTCTTCATGGTATTTTAAGTAGCTGTTTGTGATTTGAGACATACTTTCTCATTATCACTATAACCATTGCCTATTTTTGTTGTTGTTCCCACAAAGAAAGCTATGGACATCCTACTCTTTGATATCTCTTGCAAATTCATTGGCCATGCTAGTTAATGGATTCATCTATGTATATGAACAGTATATTTTCAAGGAGCTAAAACAAAAAGTTTTATTATGACTACTTTTTTTACTTTACAGAGAAAGGGAAAATAGTTAATATTCCTTATTTTAAATATCCCTCGATTCAGTCACTTTTAAAAATAATTTTTTAGCTTTTTGTTTAAATTCCAGTTAGTTAACATACAGTGTAATACTAGTTTTAGGTGTACAATATGGTGATTCAACGCTTCCATACACCATCGATTAATGAATGGATAAAAATAATTTTTTTACAAATAAAAAATACATCGATTCCCTTCTTCATTTTGACTTCAGAATTGAAAATCACATATGATATACTATATGTTGGCCAACTGAACATAATAAAAAAATAAATTTAAAAAAAAGAATTGAAAATCCACTGGCATTTGACTACGGTAATGATGTTTTAAATTAACAGGCTGACTCCTCCCCAGAAAATGCTTTGCTAATGCAGTTCTGGTGACAATGTAGAATACCTTTTTCTTTGGGGTACACCTTGGATTTCATGGACTCTGAAAATCCAAGTTACACCCTAGATTTCATTCCCCTGTGGTTACTCATCTGGACCACAGACACGCAGGGCCTGCCTGAAAGAGACCTAGGCATCTAGCGGGCTCCACCAGTGATTCATCCCTTTCATGTAGCAAAACCTTAGAGGGAAGAGTCGGGAGGATATATTGGTTGTTAGGAAAATGTGGACTACAAGTAGAAAATAACATCCTCAATTAATAAGAGCTAAGGTGCGACTCACATAATTGTTCTAATTTTTAAGAACGATGGAAAGCATGAAGCATTTCTTTAAGTTGGTAAGAGGTCCCAGTAAATGACTAAATTGTATAGATTTGCATGCGGTTTTAGAATGTGATTTACAAAGAAGGTGGAGATCTCAGCTCACTTAATCATGTCTCTCTATATATCCCAGTGTGTGTTTTAGTACCCTGGGAAGTGTCTTGACACAGAACCTGACCTGGACAAAGGAGCCTTGATCTGAGTGAACTAACTGGAACCATGAAAATACTGAGTGTCTTTCTGCTCCTCTCGCTGGCTCTTTTCAGCATTTTCTCAGGTGAGTTCTTTTTTTCCTTAAAATTATAATCCAGTATTCATACTAAACCGGAAATAACTGTATTTATCTACCCTACTTTGAAATCCTAACAATTTTGATATTAAAGGACAATTCTGAGATCATTGTAATGGTGATAATGATTGTGATGATGAGAATGGATGATGGTAATGATACAAATAATTTTTTATTGAGCATATACTAGATTCTAGGCATGTACTGAGGGCTTTTCTGTATCATTTCCAGTACGCATGGCAAGGTAGTCATAAAAAAAACTCTGGTACAAAGAACTTAAGAAAATTGCCAAAGAACTTGCAATGAGGAAGTAGAATTTGAAATTTGAATCCAGGACTTCTGAACATTATAGATGCTTGTTCCACAGAACTAGTCTGGAGGGTGAGTGATTGTTATCATTAGTAGTTTGGCCTCCAAGACAAAAGAAAGATTTCCTGTCCTCATTATTCTTATAATGGGGATTCAAATAACTGAAATTGAAACAAGGAGGAAAAAGGCAACTCAGAGAATGTTTCAGGAGAGTTATGGAATCTTAAAATGCCAAAAACATACATGCTGATGGTGAATTAATTCTTCAAGCGGGGGAATATCTTCAGCCACTGTAGTGAGTAAAGAGTCATATATTCTATCAGGTCAGGTTGTTCAAAGGATAATTACAGTTCCACCTGATATTTTTCATCACAGGATCATTTGAATGAACAGATTGACTGTATCTATTTCTTTCCTTCTTTATTATTCTACTCTTTGTTGTTGCAGTGGACAAAGCACATGCTGGAGACTCTAGACCCAGCCCCTAGGCTCACTTCTTCCACTAATGACCTGTGTCACCTGGAGAAATAGCACAGCATTTCAGGATCTCTCATTTGTAGAATGCCAGAAATGAGACTGTGCCCTGGGAACTTCCATGTCGAGATATAGCACTTGTGACAAAAGTAGTTGAATTTTGCTGCTGTCAGAGATTTTAAATGGCTGAACATGTAAAAACAACAATTTTTCATTGAAACTGAGCATTGCAGTTCATTGTTTGTTGGGAACTAGTCATATTTACATAAACAAATACAATTGGAAATATCTTTTTTTAAATTGGAGAAAGATTTTCAGTGGTATTATAGAATAAGTTTGACTGCTAAAACCAAGTAACTTGAATGAGTTGTTCAGTCAGCTGCTGAGGTGCCATAAAAAATGGATCTATAACTAACATTAAAATAAAATATCATTAAGATGCCCCTAGGTGGCCCAGTCAGTTAACTGTCCAACTCTTGATTTCAGCTCAGGTTATGGTATCACGGTCATGAGATCAAGCTCTGCATGCTTAGATTCTCTCTTACCCTCTCCCTCTGCCCCTCCAACCCCCACCCAACCCCATTCATGCACT
>CM052809.1:34784921-34881303 GCA_028533885.1 Nasua narica
ATTTTCACAATATTTGTTCTTCCAATCCATGAGCATGGAACGTTTTTCCATTTCTTTGTGTCTTGCTCAATTTCTTTCATGAGCACTTTGTAGTTTTCTGAGTACAGATTCTTTGTCTCTTTGGTTAGGTTTATTCCTAGGTATCTAATGGTTTTGGGTGCAATTGTAAATGGAATCGACTCCTTAATTTCTCTTTCTTCTGTTTTGCTGTTCGTGTGTAGGAATGCAACTGATTTCTGTGCATTAATTTTATATCCTGACACTTGACTGAATTCCTGTATGAGTTCTAGCAGTCTTGGAGTGGAGTCTTTTGGGTTTTCCACGTAAAGTATCATATCATCTGCAAAGAGTGAGAGTTTGACTTCTTCTTTGCCAATTTGGATGCCTCAAAACAGGATCCTTTACAGACATATCAGTATTTTGGAAGGTACAGTGCCCAAGAGCCTTATGTTGAGACTAAGAGAAATTAATTTATTCTGGTATTTCCATTTTATAACTGTGTGATAACGTTTTTACCTTTCATTTTCCCTATCTATAAAATGGGGGTATAAAAGGACTAGCCCTGTATGGAGGTTTAAATGAGAAATTGCATGCAAAGTACTTAACATAGTGGGTGGGACATAGTAAGAGCTCAGCAAACATCTATAATATTGCCATTATTAAAGTTTAATGATAAGAATACTAGATTGTACTCATACTTTGTATATATGAATTCTGCTTCTGCCTTGACATTTCTTACCTATGAGACTTTGGGCAAAATCCCTCCTCTTCTGACCAGATTTACAAAGTGGAGAAATGACTAAAAGTTGTAACAATGTATTTTCATAAAAACACTTGAACTCGTTGTAGAAATAGAGGCTTCCAAGCCCTATTCAATCTTTTTCTTTTTTAAAAATGATTGATTGATTGATTGATGTATTTATTTATTGTGTGTACGTGAGAGCATGAGGTAAAGCAGGTGGGTGGGAGGGTGGGGAGAGGGAGAGAATCTCAAGGAAACTCCCCACTGAGTGTGGAGCCTTAGGCGGGGCTCAACCTCACGAGCCTAAGATCATAACTTGAGCCGAAACTAAGAGTGGGATGCTTAACTAACTGAGCCACCCAGACACCCCAGGTCCTATTTGATCTTATAGAATGAAATTTTTGAGTGATTGTCCTAAGAATCTGTATTTTTTGGTTGTTGTTGAAATTGTGATTTTTTTTTTTAGTGGAGAAATCCTTTTTTTGTTGAACTATAGTTGACACAGAGTGTTACATTAGTTTCAGGTGTACAACATATTGATTCACCAAGTCTATACGTTCTGCTGTGCTCACTACACGTGTAGCTTCCATGTAATAACCAACCATACGGCGGCAGTAAGGTTGGGAATCACTATAGCAGTTGTTCATTAACTTCCTTTTAAATTCAAAAGCCTTGTCTCTCCTTTCCCCTTGAATAGAGAGTGCAGCTGAGGTATTCCCAGGTGTTCTCCCGCAAGTGCAGGTCACCACGAGAGAAGGATGGCACCCATGCCATTCTGTCATCAAAGCGCCCTTGGGCTTACACGTGAGAAGTGTTGGCATTAGGAGTTCCGCAGTCATGGCCAGATAAGATTCAACCGCTCGTACCAGAATTCAACCCGAGACTTTTATTATCAGTATTTTAAACCACCGAGCTAATTAGTCACAACTTAATATCACACACATAATCCTAAAGATGGAGGGAGAGAGAGAGAGAACCAAGACTGTATTTATGGACTTTCTTTCTCTTTCAGGAATTTAGAAAGATGTAGCAGGAGAATTAAGTCACAGAAAAGAGAATGAGTTTGTCCTTATGAGTCTATATTTGGGCCAAGTCTTTAAAGCTGGTTGAGTTTAAAGGGCAGAAGAGCTCTTTGGAGCTCAAAGAACAAACAACAAATGTAGTGTATTCCCCAGCTGCCTGGGACAAAGGCTTTGGGGAGGATCTGCATGTGCTGAATCCTGAACATCAAAGCGAGAGAAAAGTTTCCAAACCAACTTCTCTATCGCAAATCCAGAGATGACCTGGTCATTCCCATAGTAAATTCATGACTCGACCAGGACTGTTACGTGAATCTCCAGATCCTTAAACTATTTCTAACATCCCCCCTCTAACTCCTCCCCAAACCTCCAAGAAATATTACCCATTAGGGGTCCATGTCCTTACATCACTTTTGAAGTTTCTGCGGCACCCTGAGAAGTGAACAGGTGTAAACAATAAAACTACCATGCCATGACTTGTTCACGTGACCAAGAACCAAGAAAAGGTATCATTCCCAGCTTGGGGGGGGGTGTCATAATTTTGCAAATCCTGCTTTTTGCACATTCACAGACTACATTGTTAGGATTTTGTGCCTTTTTTTTTTTTTTCAGGTGTCTTCAGTCAAGGAGGACAGGTCAGTGTATATTTTTTATCTCTTCTTCAGACCTGAGTGGCGGTTGGCACAGAAGTTTGCCTATGGGTGAAAGAACAGAAACAATGAACAAGGGGCCCAAATGCAGAAATCAGAAGTAATTCGTTTTCTTAACTACAAAATCTCCTTGAGTATACTGTTTTCAGTTTTAAAGAGACTAAATGCCCATTCGCAGATTTTGGTAAAGTGAAATGAGTATAAACAAAAAGCAGGTGACCCTGTGATAGCGCTAACGCTTGGTCACTGATTTCACTGTGTGATCTTGGGTGAGTTACTCAGCTTTTCTGAGCCGTAATTTCCACAACTATAGAAAAGTATTAATATTATTCACCTTATAGAATTATTTTAAGTTATATAAACTATGTGGGAGCATTTGGTAACTATAGAAGGATGACTTAGTGATCGATCATAAGCAGCTTCTAAAGGAGCTATTCAGCCAGAGGCTCTTACTTCTTGCTAAGAGAGCAACCTTGTTCAGTGACTTGGGGTGAGTATATACAAACAGATTTACTCAAGCTTAAATACAGTTGGGGTTGAAAATTGGAATAAGCACAAGTTACCTTCTTTATCTGGCTGATTTTTTTTTTTCCAAATTAATGCACCACCTTTTCCCCAGTTTTCTTGTTCTACCAAAAGACAACACAAATAAGTGGGGTTTGTTCTGCCAATCCTGTCCCTGTGTCTATACCAAACGTGTTTACTTGACTTTAGCCTTGGTTCTTGGTTAGCCTAGTTATGCTCAAGAACTCTTGGCATCAAAAGTTCCCAGACACTACTGCCAACTGATTGGAGTTGGCAAAGGAGCTAAAAAATATTTTCCAACTATAATATACAGACCGCTTACATAGGACTTTTTTTTTTTTTTCAAATTTAGCATCTCAGAAATTTAGGTGCATCTCACAATGGATGATGCCTTAGAATTAACTGTCAGTGTGTTGTGTGTGTGTGTATGTGCATGTGGGCACGCATGTGCACTTGTGTCCTAGTGCGTGTACAGGTGTTTATATTGCTATATGTAATTATACATCTTAAAACAGATTTATTCTTATGTTTAAATGTATATGGTAGCATAGTCTATGTTAAATATCAAAACAGAGAAAGGACATGAGATCCAAACAAACATTCCATATTCCAATAAGTAGTAAAATATGACAAGGCCATTACACAGATATTTAAAACAAATGGAATTTAATCCCAGTTTCCTCATTAACACATAAGTTGCTTTCTTCTTTCAGCTTGGGATTCCAGATTGGATTTTTAGGTTTTCCTAGGGTTCACTGAAAATCTGTTTACTGGTTCTGTTCCTATAGATGGACCCAAGTCTTAGAGTCTGCTTGCCTAAGGATCCTGGAGGGTGCTTCCTAAATATGCAGAGCCCCAAGCACCATGCCAGGTTTACTGAGTAATAATCACACAGCTGGGAATTTTTAATCTACATTCTAGGTAATTCTCTGATGCTAGGAAGCACTGACTTTGGGGCACTTAAACACCCCAGAGATAGTATAGATGAGTCCTTGTTTGAATCTTTACTGGCTGTATGATCCAAGGGGCATCTCTTCCCTTCTCCTTGCCTTTGTTTCCACATTTCTAAAATGAAAATACAGATTCAAGGGTCTCGAGAGCCCCTTTCTGGCTTTAGGTATTTAGATTTGTATGAACCAATCCTGCCTGGCCAAGACTGCTGTCTCTTTTGCATTCAATATCAAGGGCCAGGAGGATGCCTCCCACCTTTCAGATGGCACGAAGGCTACGTTTCTCTTCTGTGTGTCTGGAAGGATGATGGCAGTCCCAACGAGAGGCAGAAGTTGAAACTATCCTTGGGAACATGCCTACTCAAGTCTGATCCAGCCGGTGTAAAAGAGAGAGAGTTTTCTATAGCACCAAAGTCAATCTTCTCATGCAAGGAAGTCTCTTCACGATGGAGCACCTGAGGGGAAATTAGAGTGAGCAGTTTAAATTATTAATTTGTAAAAGTTTCACATTCTTTCAAAAAGAGTGTTCAAACTAAACCAAAAGCATGTTCCTGGACTTTGGGGATTCATAGTCCTGTAAAATTTTCTCTGTAAATGTAAATGACTAATACACTGCCAACTCTTTAATTTGCCAAGTAGGAACATTAAGTAACATAAAAATTAAGATATAATAATAATAATTAAAAATAAAACTACTGTTTACCATCATCAGCCTTTATTAAAGAAATTATAGTATAATACCAAAATGCTTGAAAGACATAATCTCAAAACAAGGATAGTTTTTTGGTCAGAATACTCACTGTTTTGTCTTTCTTTTTCTTATTTCCTTATCAGGCTGGGTATTTGAGAACCGTATCCTTAAGGAGCTGTTTAAACTAATATTCCAGTTCACAATTGACATAACAAATTCGTCAAAAATAAATAATTGTCGACAGTTTGCATTTACAATAATTTTGAGATATTTAAGTTTGTTTTTGTTGGCATTTTAAGATAAATGCATGGTGGATTATAGTATAGTTAGTAAAATAATGCTCCATGGCTAAGATATGTTTGGGGCTATCCATTTTTCCTAATTAGCTTGCATTAACTTATAACTAAGATACTGACAGGATACCTAAATACAACTTGGCCATGTTAACCAGCATCTACACTTTAACTACAGATAGGGAAACTCAAGCTTCAGAAAGAGGACCTGCCTCACTCCAAGTTACCAACAGCAGTAAAGCTATGTTGTCACCATCTCAGGACGCCTGGCTCCATGACGAGTGACCATCTGTGGCTCCATGAGGATTCTTTTTTTTTTTTTTTTTTTAATATTGGTGTTGAGGGGCAGAAGGAGAGGGAGAGTGATTCTTAAGAAGGCTCCACACCCAGCATGGTGCCCGGTGTGGGGCTCCATCTCAAAACACTGAGATCATGACCTGAGCCGAAATCAAGAGTCTGACGTGCACCTGACTGAGTCACCCAGGCGCCCTTCCACCCTGCTTCTGATCGGCAACAGAAAGCCCCTGTGCAAGGCGTGTGGACGCATATTGAGTGGCATGATTTTCTGAGCAAATATATGTTAATGTTTACTATCCTCACTTCTTAAGCAAAGAAGTGCTATAATGAAAACAGTAGTTTAAAGGCGCCTAAACTAGTATTTTTCAGTAAAGGGGAGAGTAGATGAAGTCCTATACTCTAGGGTGTTTGAGTGTGTGTTTGCAAATTTTCATTGGCTTTATTTGTAGAACTAAAATGCTAGACTAACATGTCAATGATCCTGACTTTTTAGTTGAGTAACCATACAAGCTCATTTTCCAGACAAGTTAAATAATTTGGTAGTCCCCATTAGCAAAAAAAAAAAAAAAAAAAAACCACTGATCTCGGTACCAAAACTGTCACTCTATTCCAGAATATTTTAGAAGGCACAGTTCTGTGAAGAACCACAAGAGGTCAGGCTGATACCGAACACAGGCACCCAAGTGCCTAGACTTGGTCTTCAGAAGCTGAACTCAGGAAATAAGGAGGGGCTTGTTAAACCCAACACCAATTTTAGAAACATCGAAAAATTCACTAAAATAGGAAAATAAATAACGGGCTTCAAAAATTGTAGATTGTGATATAATGCCCATTGTTAGTATTCATAATAGCAATCTTGCACATACTTGGAGCTTTACAAAGTGTTTTCAAAGGATTTATTGCTACGATAATGCCACAAGACAGGCATGACTAGCCCCGTTAAAGTTGAGGAAACTTAATCTCAGAGCAGTCAAGTTTTTGCACAAAGTAAGGAGCTAATGAGTGAAAGAAGCAAAATTCAGACCCAGGTCTGTCTAGTTCCTTCTACAGGACAGTCCCCCAACATAACAGAGCAGTAGGGGGTTCTAAATGATTGGAGGAGTGGAGAATTTCAGCTCTCCTTGGTTTCCTAAATCCCTCACGGGGGAAAATTTCAAGGAGGAAAAAACAGTCCTACCATCCCCTTAGTCTAGACCCGCTTTGACTTCCACTGAGAAGCCAGTTATTTGGATTCCACGTATAGAAGTCTAAAATAGAAACAGAAAAGGGGAGCGAAAATGTAGGCCTAAGAAAAACATGACATTCAGAAGTCTTAGCCACTTCCCCAGTTGTGAAAGCCCTGGCCTCTTTCTAGTCCCAGCCCTGCTGTGCCCCCACCTTGCTCTTCGCCTCATAGAAGGGGTTTTTGGCTGTCCCTGCAAAAGCATCCTTCACCTTCCCTGTCCTCCCAGGCTCTCAGAGTGGTCCTTTTCTGTCTTCAGTCACCATGCAAAAATTTCACACACACTGAGTGAAGAGGGTCCTCAAGATATAAAAGAGGAAGCATTTGGGCAAAAGTTGTTGTTTCTCCCATCCTAGTGAAGAACTAAGGACTCAGCTTTATTTAAGCCACTTTATTGAGAGAGGTCGCTCACTGCTCAAACTTAAACCACCAAAGGTGGAAGGGTCTTCAGAGACCGTCTAGTCCGATGGTACAGTTCAAGCAGGCCTGCAATTGGAAGCTTATTTTCCACACTCCTTGCCCAGGGCTATACAAATATTCGACCCTGACTTTACTGCAATTCTTCTATGACCACCTTTGATCCTCATAACGATGTTCGAAATGAAGCATGGAAACTTATTTTGTCCAAGTCTCTAGTGAGCAAATCGAGGCTTTGAGTACTTTGTCCGAGATGACACGGCTAGTTAATGGTGTGTGGCGGAACAAATTCCCTAACAGGACCCTCAGCTCCCTTCAGGGATCCCCAGAGGCCCGGACACTCGGAAAATGTGAAGTGTGTCTATGTTCTGAAGAAGTCTGTTCATATGTCATTTGATTGTTCGAGTTTTCATTGTTGAATTCTTGTATTCTTCCTAGTCATTCCCAGGGGCGCAGAGGAAGGGGACAAGGGGACTTGGGGAGGGAAGTGGTGTCTAGACACTCTCAACAGTGAACCCTCCCCAACTGCCTCTTTTTTATCTGCTTTCTGAAGGACAAAAGAGGCTGGATGGCAAGATCAGAGGGCCAACTGCCAGGAAAAGGTGTCGTAAGGAGGCGTCTCTCTCACGTAAGAGACTTCGTTTCTTCTTTTTCTCACTTACCGAGATGCCCTGACCTCAGCTTCCACACTGCCCGTGCCTAGCCCACTGCGGCCTTGATCACACATCAAGCAATGGCTATCAGCATCTTTTTTTTTTTTTTTTAGATTTTATTTATTCATTTGTTAGATAGAAAGGGGGGGTGGGGGACACACGCAGGGTAAATGGCAGGCAGTGGAGAAACAGGGTCCCTGCTGAGCAGGGAGCCCAATGTGGTCCCGGACCCTGGGATCATGTCTTAAGCTGAAGGCAGACAGCTTAACCATCTGAGCCACCCTGGTTATCTGGCATCTGGTTATCTGCATTTTCTCTGCTTCCCTAATGCAGATGAAATGGTGAGTTTATTGAGATAGTGTTTATAACTGATTTCTCTCCATATCACCAGCGCCCAGCACTGTGTCCTCCAAATAGTAGTTACTCATTGGCACTTTGTGGAATAAATGAAAATATCAGTGATGATTCTGGAGTTTACAGTCCTGTCTTGACTCGAGCACAAAGCTACAAATGTATACATCTATGACTAAAGTATAAAATACATTAGCTTTTGAGAAAATTATCCTGTGATTTAAAAGGCCCCAAAGATTTTCCAGTCTTTTTTCTGTTTGGAGACCTGAAGGAAAGATTACTGTCTGGGAGGTACTATGAAAGGATGGAGTTATCTTGAAGAGCTGTGGAGAAAAGTAGAACTTTAGCTGGGACTGTGAGAAGCCTATCTTCTCACAGCCAGGCCCCAAGATCTCTGGTAAGTACCATACCAACCTCAGCAGTACAAGTGCCAAATTTCAACAAGAAGCTATACTTAATAATCTCAGATGCCTTAAACCTGGTATATGTGATAATATTTTTAAACTTAGCTGTGTGATTCTTTTGCTGAGCGTTTCTCCATGCAAACCATCAGACGACTTTGTCAATATATGATGGTTTACTAATATCTTGAACAAATGGTTCTTCTCACCTATGCCCATGCATGTCTCTAATAAGGTATTTGAATGAAGTCTACATGTCGTGACTGTAAGGGTGATCAAGGGTGCATGGTGACAGTTGATCTTTATTTCTCTCAGTGAGGATGTATTGGAAATCAGCCATAGTAGATTGTTGAAAACTCTAGACTAGCAATGAGAAGGAATATGTTCGAGCACTGGTTTCTGTGGTGTCCGGTTGTATGGCATTGGTAAGCCACATAATTTTCCTGAGGATCACTATTCACATCTGTAAACTAGTTAATACCACGTCATTCACTGTATATCTCAGGGTTATTGTGAGTCTCAATTCAGCTAATCCATATAAGAGTAGTTTAAATATTATGAGTCAATTAATAAACATAAGACAGTGTTGTTTTAATGGAACTAGGATGGAGTGAAGTATGGTCCCTGTGTTCATGTTTAAATGTTACTTTAGCCCAAGTGTTACTTTAGCCCAAATGTTAGTTTTACACAACTAACATTTGGAGGAGTTGAGGTTTACCTATTATATATTGCCTGTACTCTGGAATAAAGTGACTCAAATGTCATCTGCACACCAAGTATTTACTCAGTTGACACTGAATTGAAAAGAATATTAAAACTCCAGGCTACTCTTGAGAGACCACTAAAACTAAGGAGAAATATTAGTGCATAGGTACTACTGTCCCTTCTACAGGACCTGTGATTATAGTTACTAATTAGTCATAGCATGTGTTCTCACCAAGGCTGGATGCACCCTCAGAATCCTTCTAAATAAAACAGCTTAGGTAGCCATTACTATACTTTTTTAGCACATGCAAAAGTTCGAATTCTACAAAAAGACCCTGAGACGGAGTAAGTTAATAATAAAAACATTAGACCATTGTTTTCAAGAGATGGTAAATGGATGTAGCAGTCGACAAGGAAAACTACCAAGCCATCAGATAACATATGGGAACTCCTTGCAAGAATCATCCATATCCTTATAGCAATGCAGAAGGACTGCTATTAGAGTTAAATTAAGAAAGAAAGAAAGATGGGGGTGCCTGGGTGGCCCAGTGGGTTAAAGCCTCTGCCTTCGGCTCGGGTCATGATCTCAGGGTCCTGGGATCGAGCCCCGCATCGGGCTCTCTGCTCGGCAGGGAGCCTGCTTCCCCCTCTCTCTGCCTGCCTCTCTGCCTACTTGTGATCTCTCTCTCTCTGTCAAGTAGTTAAGTAAAATCTTTAAAAAACGAAAGAAAGAAAGAGAGAGAGAAAGAAAGAAAGAAAGAAAGAAAGGGAAGGAAGGAATGAAAGAAGGAAGGAAGGGGTAAGGAGGAGGAAAGGAGGGAAGGAAGAAAGGAAAGGAAGGAAGAAAAAAAAAACAAGCAGCATTTAAATTCGAAAAACTACTCTCAGAATAATGAAGTGTTGGAGCAAAAAGTCATACCTAGAGCGTTTGCCTCACTCCTTATATAAGGACTAACCATCTGCCTTACATCATTAACTTACTCCTGAATAGCATAACTACAGAAATGGGTTTCCTGTGTCTCAAAGAAAAAGTCTCATTTACATTTAATAAGTTCTAGTTAAGCAGATAAGGAAAGCTATATTTCTATTCCAGGAAGATTTACATCCGGAGTGCGTGCGTGTGTGTATTTGTTTAAGCTTGCTGTCCAAAACTTCTGTTCTGAGGGACAGTCCTCATAGACTAGAATGTGCTAATGTCAATGTCACCCTGCTTACGTTGGTAGATTGACTGTGGTGAGTTCCGGGATCCCAAGGTCTACTGCACTCGGGAATCTAACCCCCACTGTGGCTCTGACGGCCACACATACGGCAATGAATGTGCCTTTTGTAAGGCGATGGTGTAAGTATCATACTCATCAAAATCAAAAACATGAAAAGCTTGGAGAAAATTTATCATCAACAAAAATATTATTTTATCCAAATTATTTTCAGACATTTTCTTTTATACCAAATTATATGTTACTAAGGTACCAATTTCCATTCAGTCCTCTTTTTTTTTTAAAGATTTTATTTATTATTTATTAGAGAGAGAGAGACTGAGAATGAGAGGGGAGAAGGTCAGAGGGAGAAGCAGACTTCCCGCAGAGGCAGGAGTCCGATATGGGACTCGATCCCGGGACTCCGGGACCATGACCTGAGCCGAAGGCAGTCGCCCAACCAACTGAGCCACCTAGGCGCCCCCTCTTTTTTTTTTTTTTTAAGATTTTATTTATTCATTTGAGAGAGAGACAGAGAGAGCACAGGCAGGGGGACAAGCAGAGGTTAAGCATCTGCCTTCAGCTCAGGTCAAGATCTCCAGTTCCTGAGATTGAGTCAGGCTCGCAGCTCAGCAGCTCAGCTTAACCATCTGGGCCACCAGGGGAACCAGGCTCCCCCCATTCATTCCTCTTTTATTTTGATGAAAATGAGCCATTGAAGAAGAGCCTTTTATCAAAGAATAGAAGAAAAGATTATCCTTTAGAATGCGGACTAGTCAAACTTTACATGGTATCCTAGGAAGATTCCATCAAGGACCATGTGTATTGAATTTACACGTTTATGAGGAACAGAACAGATGCTATAGATTTTAGCCACTAAACTGTGACCTTCCCAAGGGATCAGTTTGTAACTAATAAAAACTTATTCTATCAATCTTTTAGTCTAATTGATTGCCCTAAAACCAAGGATTTTAACCCTTGCTTAAGCCAGATAAAAGTTTCTCACTCCTGGCCCCTATCTTCATTTTCTGGTATTAGAGTTTCTTCCGTGAATGTCTTAATTTCACTCAACTTTGCTGTAAAATGGCTAAACACCAGGATTATATAACTCTCTATTAATAATAAGAGGGCCAGGCATATAGAATGAAATTAATACATTAATATGTGCCTACTTGCTTATGTAGCGTATCTGATTAATTAACACCAAACTTTCCCAGAAGAAAGGCAGTAGGGTACGCGGAGATTTGATTTAATGGACATGTATTACTGAGAAGGACTGAATACATGACCTGTTATAAAGTACCAAATGGCTGAATATTTGGTTCAACCTTTTACATCTTCTGAGGACTATGACACTAGAGTCCCTTTGCCATTATCTCTCCTGTCACTTTAACCTTTTCTGATTGTATGCATACTTCCTCTCAGAGAAAGAACAATCGAAACCAAGAGGTCAAGCCTGGGTAAAATGCTGAAATTTGTTTAAGATTCATGCTTTCTGTAATTTGTCCAGATGTCATCTCTGAGTACATTTAATTAAAAACCTCTGCCAAATCATAAATGTGGATACCTGTAGAATCAAAGGATTGCAGGGACTCTGCACTGTCAAAGCTTTTTCCAACCTTTGTAATGAACTAATGATATTGCTCTGAGCATACATTTGTCTTTCTCTTTTATAGGAAAAGTGGTGGGAAGATCATCCTAAAGCATCAAGGAAAATGCTGAATTTTATGCAATGTTTTTGCTGACTTCCAACCACTTCATTTCTCATTTCTATTTTTCTCTAATGGGTCCCTTAAATTTATAAAGATGCGCCTTCTACTCTGCCTGGCTCTTGGGTAGTTCAGTATGTATCTATTTCCCTGGAATTGCATGTCAATAAAGTAAATTCTGTAGAAGCATTGCTTAGGTTTCTACTTTGAGATCAAGAAGATATACATATACATTATAGAACAATTGACCTGGCAAAAACTTGGATAAAAAGACCTATTTTTTGTATCTAAATCAGCCAAGCAGTCGCTGTGGGATCTTGGGAAAATCCCTTCCCCTTTCCTGTTCTTGGAGTTGCCATGTAGATGATGAGAGATTTTTAACAATGTGATAATACATTATGTTTACAATTATTTTATAATACCCATTATTCGGGTGGTAGATCACATGATATCACTTCTTCCTAAATTCAGGCAAAGTACTTTATATAAAAATAAAACATTCATCCTCCCTAGACCACAGTTTTCTCATCTCTTTAGAATGGTAGACTTATGCACATAGATGGTACCCTTTATGTATACAATTGAATAAGATCTAACCAAAGTGGGGATGCATCTGATCTTTAGCTCAAGAGCCAGGGAGATAAGGTTACACGAGGGAAAATATACACCTTCTACTCTTTCAAGTGTGAGATTTCAAGTGTGTGCTCTTCCAGGCATAAAGACTATTCCCCTTGCTGGAGTAAAATGCCCACATAATACATAGTTCAGGTAAGGCGATTAGAAGAGGGGGGATCGTTGAGTCACACGGACCAGAATGCGAGTCATGGGCTCTCACATAAGCGGTGTGTCTTTGAACGAGTCATTTGACTTCTTTCCTTACAATGTACTCATTTGTAAAATAGGGGATACTAATATCTACCTCCTAAATTTATCGTGAAGATTAAGAAAATGATACATGTAAGCAGTTCAACCATCTCTGATGTGTAAGGAGAGCTCAAAAATCAGTAGCTTACAGCATTATGCTCCATCTTTGGTTTCAGCATGATACTGTCTTCACTGCCCAGGATATTTTTGTTCGTTTTCTCAGTATTTACATAGTTTTTTTTTTTTTTAATGTCTACCTTCCGTTCTTTTATCATTTTTGAAAATTCTTGTCATGTGGGGTTTTTCTCTGTCCAGTTTTTATCTGTATACTAAGTGCCCTGCTCATTAGCAAAATTAAGCTCTTTTCTCTTCTTCAGTTTCTACTCCCTGGTGTAACTTAGTTACTTCTAGTGTAGACACATAGGCACTATATGTAGTTTGGAAACTGAGTCATTGTGCATCTTTGAACATATTGTCTCTCGATGTGGCCCACTCGTCCTCTCTCCTAGTGGAACTGTCCCCTCCAGATGGGCCACGTTCCTGTTGGCTGTCCCAACAAAATGTCTGTTTCCACCACTATTCCCTGTCCTGCTTGGAAGGCCTCTTGTGCCACCTTAAGCCCCTCTAGCTATCCTTCCTTCCTCATACAAATCTCTTGCCTGCCTTACCTCTTAACACTACCATTTATATCAAGGCTATTTCAGGTGCCATAAATAATTAATATTTATGTTATTATTAGGTAAATAATTCAACTATTATCACTTGAACAGTCTGAGCTGTTCTTTGGGGGTGGAAGGGAAGCACCTAAAAAATAAACCACAGAAGGCCAGAATCCCTGTATTTCTTAGAAGAGGCAAGTCACATAAAATAATCGATGATCAGAATATAGGAGTTTGGGTTCATAGGTGTATACATTCGTCAAACCTCAGTGAATACACACTTAAGATTTATGCATATCATAGTTTGCAAATTTAACATCCAAAGAAATGAATGTAAACACACAGTGTAGTCTTTTTTTTTATATATGTAGTGTGGTCTTAAATGCGATTTGCAGAGTGAAGTTTTTCAGACAGAATGATACTGATGTCTGCAATTTACTTTGAATTGCATCAAGGCTGGACTAACGGACAGATACACGACAGAACTAGCGTAGTAAGAGAGTAATGGTACAATCTAACTGGTGGGTTTCAAGGGATTCACTCTAAAATTATTCAATATTGCTGTATGTTTAAAATTTTTCAGTAAAAATGTTTCTTTAATGACTTTTAAAAACACAGAGGTTCTTCCAACAGAAGCAAATATTCATAATTCTGTTTCTGTTCCTCATTATGGTGGGACCCAGGACAGGACACACTGTTTTAAGTATGGCTTGTACTCTTCTCTTCAAAGCATAAGAAAATAATTCATTTGATCCGAACACTCCTATCTGTCATTATACCTTCACATGACCATGGGAACATTGTCAAAGCCGGACCATACCAAATTTATAAGCACCGAGTATCCTCAGGCGTTTTTCTTTCCCTGCCAAGCATTGCCAAGTCACGTCTCTCTCATCCACTCACCTCTTCCTGGTTTCTGGAAGCCAGATTCACTACAGAAATGATGGGCCGTGTCAGTGAGTAGGCTGAGTGAGGGGGGCCTTGTCTAGAGGCTTGCCTGTGCCTATGTAAAGTTTTCTTGAAGTAGTATACATAAACATATGCAACCCACACACAACCTCCAAAATTGAGAGGGAAGCAATGGGGGGGGGCGGGCCGGGGCGGGGGGGAAAGGCCAGAGAAAATACTAACTAAGATGAAAGACTGAAATAACTCCCCAAAACAAATTAGGTTAACCAGTCTATCACTGATTACCCACGTTCCCAGTGATCAGCACCCAAACATGATCAGATTTAAATTTAGCAATAGTTGTGAAGTTGCAGCCCCATTGTATGAAAGAGGAGGCTGAGGTAGAAGGATATAAAAGATTCATCCACAGTCTCATAGCCGGGGAGCTGTGGAGCCTCTACTCGAGATGGTCACATCAATCCCATATTCCTAAACTACCTTTCACGTAATCATAGTAATTAGTGACTTGGATATAAGTGTTAAATTGGAGGGTATGTTTGGAGACACCAGACATTACAAGTATTCATAAACTTAACAAAGGCTTAAAAGAACATGCAAAGAGGGTGACAGTATCTATCATAATTCTTAATGTGTGAACACTGATGTTAATTTTGTGATGGGGCTACAGCCATAGCCTGAGAAGGTTCAAAGGGGTTCATAGGCATTACTGACTCTGAACCAGGCATTCTCTGAAATGTTCTTGGTCTTTCTCTGACTTTCTTCTTTTCTTCCTCAGAGCTAGTATCTGTGACTTTATGAATTTGAGTGGATTTCAGTTCTATAGTTTGACCTAAGGGAAAATAAGCAGAACATATGTCTTTTGCTTTCATGTGAGAAGATTTATACCTAACCTAATAAGAGAAAGGTATCCTTGCATGGCCCCATTTAGCTCATTAGTTATCCTTTAGATTTGATAAGACACGTACACTAAAAGAATGCACATCATAAAGCACAATTCCATAAGTTTTGATATCTTGTATCTCCATTTTCATTTTTCTCAAGTGATTTTGGGTTTTGTGTTTGTTTTTTTTTTGTAAATTTCCCTGTTGATTTCTCCTTTGTTCACTGGGTTTTGGTTTTTTGTTTGTTTGTTTGTTTTTTGTGGAAATGTGTTGTTTAATTTCCACATACTTGTGAGTCTTCCCATTGTCCTCTTTTTATTGATTTCCAGTTCCATAAGTTTATAGTCAAAAAAGATATTGCTATGACTTCAATTTCCTTAAATTTGTCGAGACCTGCTATGAGACCTAACAAACGATCTATCCTAGAGAATGTTCTCTTTGCACTTGAGAAGAATGTGTATTCTGTTGCTGTTGGATGCCCTGTTCTGTTCCACTTCATCCATCCGGCCTAAAAGTAGTTCAAATTCAATATTTCCTTTTTAATGTTGTGTCTAGATGATTTATCCTCTGTTGAAAAGGAGATATGGAAGTTCCCTACTATTATTGCATTATTGTCTATTTCTCTCAACAGTTCTATTAATATTTGCTTTATGTATTTAGATGCATCAATGTTGGGTGCATATATATTCACAATTGTTTTACTCTCTTGATGAAATAACATTTTGTCATTATGTAATGACCTTTTTTGTCTCTTGGTAAAGTCTTGATGAAAAAAATTGTAGAAGACACAAATAAATGGGAAGATATCCTGTGTTCATAGGCTGGGAAGGATTAATATGGTTAAAATGTCCATAGAACCTAAACTGTTCTGCAGATTCAATGCAATTTCTATCAAAATTCCAATGGTATTTTTCACATAAATAGAAAAAATAATCCTAAAATTCATTTGGAACCACAAAAGACCTTGCATAGTTAAACTATTGAGCAAGTCTTGAGAAAGAAGAGCATGGAGACATCACTCACACTGATTTCAGATCACATTATACAGCTATAGGAATCAAAGCTGTATGGCAGTTGGCTTAAAAATGGACACATGAACCAATGGAACAGAATAGAGAACCCAGAAATAAGATCACACATAAATGGTCAACTAATCTTCAAGGAAGGTGCCAAGAATACAGAGTCGGAAAGGTAGTCTTGTCAATAAATGGCATAGGGAAATCTGAATATTCCCATGCAAGAGAATGAAGTTGGACCTTTATTTTACACCGTATACAAAAACCAACTTGAAATTGATTAAAGACTTAAACATAAGACCTGAAGTTGTAAAACTGCTAGAAGAAAACTAAAGGAAAATCTCATGACTTTGGCTTTGACAGTGACTTTCTGGATATGGCATCAAAAGCACAAGCAACAAGTGCAAAACTGAACAAGTGGGACTACATCACACTAAAAAGCTTCTGCACAGCAAAAGAAATGACCAACCAAATGAAAAGGTAACCTACAGAATGGGAGAAAATATTTGCAAGCCCTGTATCTGATAAGGGGTTAATATCCAAAATACATAAGGAACTCATACAACTCAAAATTTTTAAAAATTGACTAAAGAATGGGTAGAGGAACTGAATCGATATTTTTCCAAAGAAGATGTGTAAATGGCCAATAGGTACACAGAAAGAAGCTCGACATCACTGACCATTAGGAAAATGCAAATCAAAACCACAGTGAAATATCAGCACACACCTGTTAGGATGACTGTTATCAAAAATTCAAAAGGTAACAAGTTTTGGCAAGATTGTGGAGAAAAAAGAAACTTTATACATTGTTGGTGGGATTGTAAATCATTATGTAAATCAAATGTAAATCATCCCACAGCCATTATGGAAAACAGTTTAAAAATTTCTCAAAAAAATTAAAAATAAAACTACCGTGTGCTTCAGCAATCCCACTGCTAGGTATGTCTCTAAAGGAAAAAAGATCCTGATCTCAAAGAGATTTCTGTGCTTCTATGTTCACTGCAGCCTTAGTCACAATAGCCCAGATATGGAAACGACCTAAGTGGCTGTTGACAGAGGAATAAAGAAAATTTTGTGTATGCTGTTAAAGGATAAATGAGGCACACTAAAATTTACATATTTATTTGGGTAAACATTGATTCAAATCAGGCAGTACCAAACTTAAAATGGTTAGGAGCACTGACAGAAGCTCGAGGAAAGGCTTTTACACAGAAGATGTGGAAGCAAAGCAAAGCAATTATTTGGTCGGCCCTCCCTGAAGCAGTTGGCTTATTTGGGAGAACCTAGTTGGCTATTTGCCATTGGTTTTGCCCACATTCCATTTCCTCGGATTCGAGCTTTGGTTTAGCTTGGTTTTGCTTATTGCATAGTCTACCAAGGCATTAGAGCCACTTCAGTCCAATGTCCTCCTATCTTAATTACTTTAACAGTATATACAATTGAATGTTACTCAGCCAAAACAAACAAAAAAACGGAGGAAATCCTGCTTTTCGCAATAGCAAGGATGAACCTAGAGGACATTATGCTAAACATAACAGCCAGACACAGAAACACAAATGCTGCATAATGTCACATATATGTGGAATCGAAAAAAGTCCAAGTCACAGAATCAGAAAGAAGAATGGTGGCTGCCAGTAGTGCAAAGGGCAAGGGAGAATGGGAGGATGTTGGTCAAAGGGCATACATAAGATGAATAAGTTCTGGTGATCTATTGTACAGCCTGGTGACTATAGTTAACAACACAGTATTGAAAAAGTATGAAAGATCATCAGCAGAGAGAAGGAAGCAGTAGTGGGAGAGGAAACCCCACAATTCTCAGGTTAAAATGACAATGGCAGTTACCGGAATCATTCTATTTTTTTAGACAAATAGTTTGACTTCATAAATACAGTTCTCAAGTTCTCATTACACAGAAAACTGTTCACCTAATAAAATCTAACCCATTTTGTGGTCATAATTTTGTTAGATGTGTAATGCTTTGAAAGCAGTTTTATAGACTTAAGCAGACACCATTAAATACTCTCATACTGAGTATTTCAAGAGGCACTGAGCCCCTCCTACAGGTGTCATAACTAATTATAGGTTAATTTCTGTGACTTACTGAGAGCCTTCATACTCTTTTATGTAAGTGAAACCGGCATCGTCTCAAGAACGCATCACCACGCATGACTTCATACCCGCCTCCCTAAGGACACCAACTTTTTGTTTCTCAAATCTGAGAATTCAGGAAGAGATTTGCTTCTTGCTAATATACTTTACCTGGCTCATTTTAAGGGAACTGTTGAGTTTTAAGAGATTTTTTGTATATTTTGAATAACAGTCTTTTACATCTTTGGCAAATATTTTCTTCCAGTTAGCAGCTTACCTTCTCATTCTCTTGACTTGTTCTCTTTTGCAGCAAAGAAATTTTGGATTTTAATGAAGTCTTGAGAAAGGGAAAGTGAAGCTCTCCATAAAAAATCTGCTTTTTGCTCCTTTTCCTGCTTCTATTCTTGCTAGGACCTGCACCTCAACCCACTTTACATATGACTTGTAAATAGCATATGTCCTCCTTGCAAGGGACAAGAATTAATGATTCTCTAGGATAAATAATATCTAAAGAAGGACCAGATGAGAATGAAAACAGGATGCAGAAAAACTGAAAATAGAAAGCAGAAGCAGGAAAACATGACCTTGAATCTGGAAAAATATCAATCATATAAACAGATCCAGCAATAACATAAATGATATAATTTATAGATGAGGCTATCAAATCAGCTATCTCTTCAAGAAGGTAGAAGAAAGATAGAGCATGTTCAGTAAGGTAGATGGAAGATAAAAGAAAGAACAAAAGAAAGAAAAAAGAAGAACCAAAATGTATTTATAAAGATGAAAATATCAAAATGTCTGAGGAAAATAAACCATATGGTATTATCAACAGATTAACAAGTACAGAAGAAAAGACTAGCAAAATTGAAGATAAGCATTAGAAATGATCAAAAATAAAACATAGGAAAAAATATATATTGAAAAGAATACCACTAAGTTGTAGGACAACTTTATGCAGTGTTGGGAGAAGGATGACAAGGGAATGAAAAAAATATTCTTAAAAATAATTGTTAATAAAATTTCTAAATTTGATGAAAATTATAAACCCTTAGATCCAGGAATCTTAATGAATCTTAAGCACAAGAGTGATGACAAAACTGAGTATCACCTATAAACCTTTCAGCTTAAGGCCTGTCTCTGCATTTGAATCTAACTATTTCTCAAAATATACCTTAGTTCTCTTTTGTATTAATTTTTCTGTATTGATCTTTATTCTTAGAATGCTGGTTATCACTTTATGTGCCTCCAACTTCTTAAGTCTGAAGGTCAGATCCACTATGATGGCTGGTCCTGACTACCCTTCTCAGCCTTTCCCCTACCACCCCCCACTGCCTCCCGAATGTGCTGTCCTCAGGGCTCCCCTACTTATTTGTACATAACATTAACCAAATTGCTTTCTTCTCCTCCTACTGTGAGCTTCTCTTACTCATCTTTAAATTTTCAGAATCTAATAAATTGCCTGAAATCAGTAGATTCCACCCAGCAAGTGTCTGAGAAAAGAACAAAGAATGTAAGCTCTATGAATCTTTGTTTTTACTGTGTTTTCAATATCTGGTAATACTTGGAATAGTGGGTGCTCAATTATTATTTTTGAAAGAAGGAAGGAATTTTTATTAACATTTGTGAAACTAGTATCATTTTACAGGCTTCTATGGGCAAGACATTATTCTATGCATGGAGACATGGAGACACAATAGTGGAAAAGATCCACGAGCTCATATCCTAGAATGTAGCTGTGTACCTTTGTGTGTATGACTGTGTGTAGATATGTATTTACTTGGTGGGGAAATGCACAAGTAAATACTTAAATGAGGAAGATAATTGTAGATATTGAAAAGAGCTAAGAAAGTGATAAGCACAATTAATCTGATTAGGGGTGGATGTACTTTGAATTGTCAGGGAAATCTTCACTGAGCTAGTAATATGTAAACTGATTTTTCTAGAAAAAAGGAACTATTCAGATCTCTCAACCAAGACTTTTCCAGGCAGAGGAAAGAGTGAGTGCAAGAGCCGTAAGGTGAAGGGTACATTGTGTGTTTGAGAAGGAGGAAGAAGGTAAGTGTAAATGGCATTTATGAACAATGACTAAAATCCACCTGTGAAAAACTTGCTAGAATAAAAATATTGAGTAGGAACCAATACACACGTGCTGCCTAACAGCAAGGGGTTGAAAGACACAGTCTCCAATTCACATTCACCTTGCATGTCTGGATCTTTAATGCAATGACTATTAGGGTTATGTCCTTGGTGGGCCTGGTGAATTCCTCCACCTCAAAATCCCTCATATCAGCATTGTCACTGTCCTAGTAGCTGTGACATGAAACATTGTTAATGTTGTACATGTATTGTACAGACCATCCTACAGGTTACTGCCAGATGGAAGCTTTCTGGCCCAAAGTTCTGCTAGGGACAGATAGATCAAAATAAGCAAATTAGAATAAAATGACTTGATTGCAATTATCACCATGGGCTGCAGATGGGAGCCAACTCTGTGTGTGTTGCATGGAATTCATTTCATTCTGCCTGAACATCACTTTTGGCCATTATCCCTGATTGTTTGGAAAAGGCGTGAAATAAGCTTCTTTGGTTTCTGGTGTCTCTAATCGCTGGGGAAATAGATTACACAATCAGGGTGGAGAATCTGGCTGGTTGACAAATGCAGATACTTTGATGCATGCATACGAATGCACTTATAAATACAGCCCATAGAACATCTACGGTGGTGGACTCTATTAACACATTCCCTACAGACCTTTCCGACCTCACTGACCATGAAGCCATCAGGCGGCTTTCTGCTTTTGGTCTGCGTGGCCTCTCTGTTCCTCTTTGCAGGTGAGTACTATGTAAATGAGAAATGACATTCTGGACAGACCGGTTAGTGTCAGCGGTCTTGATGTGATGTTGTTAATGATGACAATAATAATGATGATAATAAGGATGGTTAATGATGGTGGCTGCCCGTCATATCTTTAATTGAGAAGGAACTTTTATTTACAAATTAGCTACTTTGATTATCAGTGCAAAAAAAAAATAATTATCAGTGCAAAGCTACACCAGAGATGGTTTTATCTTATTGTAAAAACAGTGTTACATCTCATGGGATGAGATGGCCTGTCCTAGGTCATGTGGGCCCCAAGTGGCTAATCTAAGAATTCCAGGCCAATTAATTGTGTTCGCCTCAGTGGATCACAATTAACAGCAAAAGATTCATTCCTCAAGGAAACAATATATAGTGAAATTAGAAATTCTCATTTAAAGTCACCTTTAAGAAATTTTTATCTAAGGAGTTCAACTGCCAGAATTTTCCTGAGAAGCTTTTGTTTTACAGAAAGCTGAGTCGTTCTTACTCACCCTGTAGGTAAGCAAAGTAAAGAGATAATTAGAACGAGAGACTCACAGAGAGAGAAGTAGAAAGTGCCCACTCCTGGGATGCTAAGATTCCGTTTCTAATCCTCATTATGCTCCTGTATTTTTCTTTAATAAGGAGCAACTCACTCTTTCTCTGGCTTCTATCTCATCACATGAAAAGAGAGTGTGAACCTTACCTGCTCCAAGACTTCTTTCAATAAAAGATTATGCTTAACTACTTTGGCTCTACAGTCTGGAAGACCTGATTGAATCCTGTTTCATCCATTTATGAAGTATATGTCCTTAGACAAGTTATTTGCCCCGGAGCTCAACTTCCTTCTCTTTGGGATTATTGGAATGACTTAATGTGTATAAAATTTAATATAGTGCTTAAAACATAGAAATCTTCCAAGTACATGGTAGATATTGTTAGTGTTAATGGAAATACTGGTGAATGATATGACTTTTTTAAGTGTTTTGAAATTCTTTTATATTATATTATTATGTTAGCACTTGTTTGCCAGTTATCTTGGTTATCTCTTAATGGAATGGCTTCACAATTTTGCTCTTCTCAACTTCTTTTCTGGTTAAATATATGCGTCTTTGATAAAGAATAGTTCTAGACTGTGCCTTCCTCTCTTCAGGAATAGCTCAGTTTTAAGATAAACCTTAAAGAAGGGAACCACATGCTTGGATAAAAGCCACATAAATCGTAAATAGCAAATGTAGGGAAAAGAGCTTTGTACTGGGCATTTGTCATCTGGCCTCTAGCTCAGTTGTGTGGCTGACAGGCTATGTGTCCTGAGCAATTTTCTTGCCTTCTCTGGGCCTCAGTTTTTCCTTCATAAAGTAAGAGAGTTGTGAGGGACAATCACAAAAGATAATTTTAGCTGTTAAATTCTGGGATTCTTCTAAGCTGTTGTGATTTACCAGTGTGTGTTCTCTCATTGCAGAGGCTGTAAGCCAAGGAGATTCTCGGGTACGTACTCTCCCCCGGGTCCTCTTCAATCGTAAGAGGTTGTCTTACAACAATAGCAGATCTTGAGCTGAAGGGTACATGGCTGTTCTGTTAAAATCCTCAGAGTTCGTTTGGCTAGCCTGGTGAGAAGACGGAACGGTGGCCTAACACACTGACATAGACAAAGGGTCATCACTGGGGCAGGTGCACCAAAGGACCGGAAACGCACCTCCCATCCTTCTTCAATTAGTCAGATGTCACATTTCCATAGAAGACATTTATAGGCAGCGTTTATTAAACTGTGGGGTGAGTATCATTTATTTTCTAAATCAGGATAATTTTAGAAGTGAAAGTACTGTGTATAACAGTTCTAACAAGAAAATAATAAACGGAGAGTGTCCCAGGCAACTCAGGACATCCAGTAACTCTGGATCTGTGTCCTTTGTTCTATTCATAACATCCCTACAAATGCTTCATAAACATGCACATTCCTGCTTCTTGCACATCCATATGACACTATGAATTGAATTTGGACATCTAAGGATTTTGAGGCTGAGGAATCTTCATTTTAAGAAGCCCCCTGCCATTTTGGCACATTAAAATTGGAGAATCGCAGCTCTACATTTCAGTAAGCATACTTGAGTATACACAGTGAGTCTAGGCCAGACTCATAAATAGTGAATCCTCTGGCAGTTCGTGTAATTACAGGATCAACATTCTTGAGAAGTTCTACAATAAGAATAATAGTAAAGGGGCTCCTGGGTGGCTCAGTGGGTTAAAGCCTTTGCTTTCAGCTCAGGTCATGATCTCAGGGTCCTGGGATCGAGCTCCGCATGGGGCTTTCTGCTAGGCAGGGAGTCTGTGTCTGCTTCCCCCTCTCTATCTCTGCCTGCCTCTCTGCCTACTTGTGATCTCTCTCTCTCTGTCAAGTAAATAAAATCTTTTTAAAAAAATAGTAACAATAATAATAAGACCTACATTTAAAAAATAGGTATATACCTTCAAAAACAAAAAAATACAGTAGAGCAGTTTAGCTTATTTATTGAAATATGAGCTTTGAGAAAGAGAATATTTAGGCTCATATTCCAACCCTATTACCCACTGAATATTTGATTTGAGATAACTTACTTCAATGTTCTGTGCCTCAGTTTCTTTATCAATAAAATTCAGCTAACAATAGCACTTTCTTCAGTATTATGTGAGTTAATTTATATACAGCCCATAAGAGTGTGTAGTACATAATAAATGCTACCTACAAATTAGTTATTATTAAATGACAAATTTATAATTACATTTTAATAACTAAGTTACATTTATAATTTTACCTTTCAATTGAATATTACGTATTTTTCACAACATGTTTATAAAGGGATATAAGGAAAAACAACTTCAGAGCTTTTGAAAACTTAATCCATTCAACAAATATCCTGCACATTGATATCAAAGTATATTCTAACATTTAAATTCTGTCACTTGATTCTCTAATTTAAAATCATAGATACTTTTCAGCTGCTTGGAAGGTAATATCTAAGTTCTTTAGCTTTGCATTTGAGTCCATTTCCAATCTGCAGTGTCCCTGTTTCACCTCATTCATTCTTTACGCCCCTGTGACTAGAGCACTGCCCATACCAGATGGCCCGCAGTCCCTCGCTGTCTAGGACCTCTCAAATGCCTTTGCTGATGCTGCTGTTTATGTGAAAGACAATACCAGCTACTGTCTGCGCCATCATTAAAGTGCACCCATTCTCTCAGTCCAAAGGACTCTTACACCCCCTCTCATGAGCTCTGCATATATAGAAATCTCCAACTGGCAAAGTCACTTCTATCTATTGTCCCCACCAATGATTCGCTGCTTCCTCGTCTGTATTTCTGTTGGATTTTATTAATGTACTTAATTCAACATTTATCTTATTTTATTACCTTTCCCAGATAGTCTTCTCTATTAGGGCATGAGCTCTTTAAGGTCAGAAGAATGTTTTCTCTCCTTTGTGAGTCCTAGCTTAAAAATGAATGAGAGTTTCAGCAAGCAATAGAGAATATGTAAGAAGACTGTCCAATGTGAAATGTAATGTAATGTGAATGGAATGCAAAATGTAAGACTATCCCATGTGAAATTTCTACTTTCCAAAAATTAGCCTACTACAAAAATTTTGAGATATGCCTTTTTTATCTACATATCTTACCTAAAAACTTAGTTTAAAATATACTGATGGAGAGGTCTAAATGGACTTCTTTGTACTTATTTTTTTAAAGTTTTTTTGACCTTTTCATTTTGAAATAATTTGATTTAAAGAAAAAATAGTAAAAAAAGTTCAAAGAAATACCATCTTTCTAGTATGGGATCTAATCTAAAATCACATATACTTGTTTTATCTCCTCAATCTCCTCAACTCTTTTTACAACAGTTAATTTGATTGTAAAATTTTCATTAGAAATTTAATTAGACGATCTTAGAAATTCAACTCATGGTATGAGGTTGGCATGCAATCAACATTTATTGAGCACATAGTAAAGAAATTAAATTGATTTCCTTATGGAATCATACAAAAGGTAATTAAAAGGGAAGCTAAATAGCAAAAAGAGAGGAAATCTTTGAAGACAAAATCATGATAAATAAGAAGGAAAATAAAAGGATAATTTGATTAATTTTTAAAAGAAATATACAATAGAGTAGTAGTAAAATAAATCATTTCACATCTTTACTATGTCAGTATTACACCACAAAAATCCTGCTCCAGGATGTGCATAATGGTACAGAAAAGGTAAGTGATAAAGAATGAATGGGACACATATACAGTGTGATACTATTTTTAATATAAAACTGGAGATGCAATGCATATGGAAGAAAGGGCAAGAACAACAAATGCTCACAAAGGACATCTCTGGATGTTCAGACAACATGTAACTTTTATTACTTTTTATTTTCAACAGATGTCTTCATTGGAATAATAATATATGTGTTTTTTCAAGGAATGTTTAAGCATAAATTTAGCATGCCTTTTCATTCCTTGAGCAAACTAACGATGTCAATGGCATTATTCATGAAGTAAAAAAAAGCACTTTATTTAAATTATAGGCTTTTTGCAGCAACTATGAGAAACCAGTTACAGGTGGAAAACCCTGTCCCAAGATCCACAAACCAGTGTGCGGTTCTGATGGGCAAACTTACCTCAATGGCTGTGAATTCTGTAAGTCAGCTACATAAGCATGTGGAAGCGGCTTCTAGAAACGCACACTTAGTTTGGGCCAGTGGGGTGGGGGCCTGGGAAAATACTGGTTGAGCCTTTCCTGTTCTATGTATCATACTGACAGCTCTTAATGAGAATAAGACAATGTAATTATCCCCAAAGACCTAGAAAGCCTAAGTACCCTTTTCCAGTTCATGCAGCCTGGGCTGAACTCATTTCCACTACATTTCATTCTGAGTACCATTGCTTTTCTTTCAGGAAAAAAAATGGAAAGCTTGGTTTCAAACACAATGGGAAATGTTGATTCCTCCGACCCTGAAAGGTTAGAGGAGTGCTCCGTTTGTTGTTGGCATCAGAAGATTTGATCCCTGTTAACTCACTGTCTTTTGGGGGGTATTTCCCACCTGTTATGATGCATAAACGACAACAGTTTCAATAAAGTTCCTTGGCAGACTTTCACCATTGGTGTTCTTTTTAGGTCACAGTGGAGCCACCTGTTTGATTGAGTTAGACCGCCTGAGTCTGAAATCATACGACTTGAAAACAAACACCAGGAATAAAGTATTACTATACTCTTTAAACCCAGGAGAATTCACCCATCAGCGCTTTGAATCGTGACTCTTCAGACTTTCGCCGATGAACTCAAGGTAACAAAGCTTGGTCCGACAAAATATATATTATCTGATCCAAATTAGCATTCTTCAGTATATAGTATAGTGGGGGAAATGTTTTGCCCAAAGAGGCACATTGAGCGGGTTTTAGAGCTTCTCAGAGTGTATGAGGAGGCAAGAAATAAGTACCACACGAGACAGACCGTGGGTCCCTTTGGTCATCGAAGCAGCTGAATAGGTTCAGGAACAGCGGAGGATAGGACAACTGTAGGATAGTTGTCTCAGGCTTTACCAGTTTTATCGGCTTTATCAGTTTACTCCAGTACTACATAAAATAGCGTCAGCTTCTATGTGTGGTCAATTGTGAAAAACCTTGAAAGTATATGTTTATTGGCATATTGTAGGTGCTTAGAGATCTAAAGATGGACAGACAAGCTTGGCATCTTCAGACTGTTTGTAGACTACTTGGAGAGACAAATGTATCCCAGCTAACTAAAATGTAGTTTAATAATTTTCCTGTTTTTAGGAAAATCGCACTGAATGAATTATTCCTTTTATTAGTTACACAAATAATTTTTCTTTTCTTTTTTTTTAAGATTTTATTTATTTATTTGACAGAGAGAGAGATCACAGGTAGGCAGAGAGGCAGGCAGAGAGAGAGGGGGAAGCAGGCTCCCTGCCAAGCAGAGAGCCTGATGTGGGGCTCCATCCCAGGACCCTGAGATCATGACCTGAGCTGAAGGCAGAGGCTTTAACCCACTGAGCCACCCAGGCGCCCCCACAAATAATTTTTCAATGCTTATGAGATACCAGCTACCATTCCAAGAATGGGGTGAAGATCTCTAAAGTATCATGCTTTAAGATTTAAGTGGGTGCACAAAAAATATTTTAAAAATATATTTTGGGGCGGGGAGCCTGAATGGCTCTGTCGATTGAGCGTCCGACTCTTGATTTTGGCTCAGGTCATGATCTCCCGGTCTTGAGACTGAGTCCTGCCACAGGCTCTGTCCTGGGCGAGGAGCCTGCTTAGTTAGGATTCTTTCTTCCTTTCCCTCTGCCCCTGCCCCTCCCCCCATACCTCCCTCCACCTCCCCCACATGCACGGTCACTTTCTCTCTCTAAAAAGAAAAAAAGAGGTAACAATAATTTTTCAGTTATCAATAAATTGATAAAAGAAATCAAACAGAGACCTAAGATGGAGAAAAGTGGGTACAGTTTAGAGAGAGGAATTATTTGAAATTGGTTACTCTGAATTGAATTCCTGAGAGCTTAAAAGGATGCAGTCCCATGCAAATTTGGAGGAAGAGTATTCCAAGCAAAGAGAAAAACAAACATAAAAACAACACAAGCCAAAAAATAAAAATAAAAAATAATAATTTAAAAACTAACACACAATTCAAAAATGAAAACTTAGGAATGGAAATAAGGTTGGTGTGATCAAGGATGAAAGGCGTCAGCTCATAAAGACCCTTGGGAGCCAATCTAAAGCAATTCATAGCTAAGAATTATAGGAAATTACTGTAGCACATCAATAGAAAACTTCATTGCAGGGATGGCATTTTTAGCTGATCATGACATATAAGAAATTTGCTGGGTTGAAAAGAACGGAATACATAAGTGATGGATCACTAAATTCTACACCTGAAATCAATTTTACCATATATGTTAACTAGAATTTAAATAAAAACTTGAGGGAAAAAACCCCTCTTTATCAACATTAAGGTGAATCATCACGCTATACCTGTACCAGGCATATTAATGGGGGAATTAATGTATAAAGATAGCTTTAAAACATGAGTTTCTTGTGAAAGAAATATTTTTGAAGTAAAAGCGGGAAGGATTTTCCAACGAGTCTTTTTTTCAGAATAATGTTGCATACAAACCGAAGATTCCGTCTTGTATTGAATCGTATAATGAAAAATCAGTCAATTTAATGGTTGACAAACACTAGCATTCAAATAAAGATGCTGCTGCTATTTAGGAAGGAAAGGAGGAGGAAAAGGGGGGAAAGCAGAAGAAAAAATCCAGGAACATTGTGAAAAATGATATCTTTGAGAAAGTTGTTTCCAAAGTCTCAAACAGAGTATGTGGAAAAACTAAGACCAGCACTCGGAGAACACCAGTATCACATATTTTTCAGCATACTGTTGCTAAAGCAAAAAGGTCTACAACAAATGGAAAATGAGCTGGATGTGGCTTCGGGATTTTCTTAGCCCACGCACAGTCACTTCTTTTCATAGATTTCATAGATATCAATATTTGAAAAATGAAAAAGTGCACATTAAAAAACCGGATTTCTAGGGGCGCCTGGGTGGCTTAGCCGATAAGCGGCTGCCTTCCACTCAGGTCATGATCCCAGGGTCCCGGGATGGAGCGCCGCATAGGTCTCCATGCTCGGCGGGAAGCCTGCTTCTCCCTCTTCCACTACCCCTGCTTGTGTTCCTTCTCTCACTACTCAGTGTGTCTCTCTGTCAAATAAATAAATAAAATCTTAAAAAAAAAAAAAAACAACAAAAACTGGATTTCTAGAAACTCTGGGAAAGTGAGAGGGCCTGCTGACGTGGTGCCCATGAGCCTTAGTAACAACAGTGATTAACTTCTGACTCTTTTGGATGGGTCATTCCCACAAGGCCCCACAACTTGTTCTCATTAGCTCCTGGCTCCTGATGGCATATGAGCTGTGTATCTCATGATAAGGCACAACAGTTTCGAGCACCTCACCGAGTACTCTTGGTTTTAGAAAATTCACAACCTAAAGAAGCAGCCCATTCTATCAATAGAGAACAATTTTGGGGTTTGTCTGGTTTTTTTATTATTATTTGAGAGGGAGAAGGTGGGGAGCACAAGGAGGAGCAAAGAAAGAGGGACAAGCAGACTCCCCCCTGAGCATGGAGCCCAACATGGGGCTTAATCTCACGACCCTGAGATCATGACATGAGCCAAAATCAGGAGTCAGACGCTTAACTGATTACACTACCCTGGCCCCTCTGAACAATTTCTTGATAGTAAGTTAGTGTTTGCCTCTTGATTACTTCCACCAAGTGGTAATACTTATGTCTGCTTTGAAACCACACAAAAAATGACTTCCTGTCCACCTTTTTATAACACACGGACTTGGGGTCATACACATACACACACACACACACACACACACGCATACACAAATACAGACACACACAGGCATATGCAATGCACACACACCTTGTACTTCCTTTTTCACATTTCTCTTCCTTCAAATAACTCCCAGTCTTATCTTCTTTCAATATCATCAGCTGCCTCAGCAAGCTTTATTTAAAATCCCTTATTGCAAGAGTATCAACTTACACTTAGTGATCAAAGCACAATCTAATTTTTTTTAAAAAGATTATAGCTGCTCTAGTAATGAGATTGAAGCAGTGATCAAAAACCTCCCAAAAAACAAGAGTTCAGGACCTGACAGATTCCCTGGGTAATTCTACCAAGCTTTCAAGGAAGAAATAATACCTATTCTCCTGAAACTGTTTCAAAAAATAGAAACAGAAGGAAAACTTCCAGACTCTTTCTATGAAGCCAGCATTACCCTGATCCCCAAACCAGGCAAAGACCCCATCAAAAAGGAAAATTTCAGACCAATGTCCCTGATGAATAGAGATGCCAAGATTCTCAACAAGATCCTAGCTAATAGGATCCAACAGCACATTAAAAAGATTATTCATAAAAAAAAAAAAAAGATTATTCATCATGACTAGGTGGGATTTATCCCCGGGATGCAAGGGTGGTTCACAAACCATTCAATGTGATTGATTGATCGCAAATCAGTCAATGTGATTGATTCAATGTGATTGATTGCAAACATTCGCAAATCAATCAATGTGATAGAACAAATCAATAAAAGAAGAGAGAAGAACCACATGGTCCTCTCAAATGATGCAGAAAAAGCATTTGACAAAAACTCTTTGATTAAAACTCTTCAAAGCATAGGGATAGAAGGAACATTCCTCAAAATCATAAAATCTATCTATGAAAAGTCCACAGCAAATTGATATTTGGGGCTGAAAAGCTGACAGCCTTCCCTTTGAGATCAGGAACACTACAAAGATGCCCACTCTCACCATTCTTGTTCAACATAGTACTAAAAGTCCTAGCAACAGCAATCAGACAACAAAAAGAAATAAAAGGTATTCAAATTGGCAATGAAGAAGTCAAACTCTCTCTCTTCACAGATGACATGATACTTTATATGGAAAACCCAAAAGACTCCACCCCCAAACTACTAGAACTCATACAGCAATTCAGTAATGTGGCAGGATACAAAATCGATGCACAGAAATCAGTTGCTTTCCTCTACACTAACAATGAAAATATGAAAAGGGAAATTAGAGAATTGATACCATTTACTGTAGCACCAAGAACCATAAGATACCTGGGAATAAACCTAACCAAAGAGGTAAAGGAACTGTACTTGAGGAACTACAGAACGCTCATGAAAGAAATTGAAGAAGACAGAAAAAGGTGGAAAAGATTCTCATGGATCAGAAGAATAAACATTGTTAAAATGTCTATATTGCCCAGAGCAATCAATACTTTCAATGCCATCCCGATCAAAATTCCACTGGTTTTCTTCAAAGGGCTGGAACAAACAATCATAAAATGTGTATGGAACCAGAAAAGACCCCAAATTGCTAAGGAAATGTTGAAAAAGAAAAACAAAGCTGGGGCATCACAGTGCCTGATTTCAAGCTTTACTACAAAGCTGTGATCACCAAGACAGCATGGTACTGGCACAAAAACAGACACATAGACCAGTGGAACAGAATAGAGAGCCCAGATATGGACCCACAACTCTATGGTCAAATAATCTTTGACAAAGCAGGAAAAAATATCCAGTAGAAAAAAGACAGTCTTTTCAATAAATGGTGCTGGAAAAATTGGACAGCTATATGTAGAAGAATGAAACTTGACCATTCTCTTACACCGTACATGAAGATAGACTCGAAAATGGATAAAAGACCTCAACGTGAGGCAGGAACCTATCAAAATCCTAGAGGAGAACAGTACTGTTGAACAGTAACCTCTTCAACATCAGCCACAGCAACTTCTTTCAGGACATGTCTCCAAAGGCAAAAGAAACAAAAACGAAAATGAACTTTTGGGACTTCATCAAGATAAAAAGCTTCTGCACAGCGAAGGAAACAGTCCACAAAACAAACAGACAACCCACAGAATGGGAGAAGATATTCGCAAATGACACTACAGACAAAGGTCTGATATCTAAGATCGATAAAGAACTCCTCAAACTCAGCACTCACAAAACAGATAATCACATCAAAAAATGGGCAGAAGACATGAACAGACACTTCCCCAAAGAAGACATACAAATGGTTAACAGACACATGAAAAAATGTTCATCATCTTTAGCCATCAGGGAGATTCAAATCAAAACCACACTGAGATACCACCTTACACCAGTTAGAATGGCCCAAATCAACAAGACAGTACACAACAAATGCTGGAGAGGATGTGGAGAAAGGGGAACCCTCCTCCCCTGTTGGTGGGAATGCAAGTTGGTGCAGCCACTTTGGATAACAGTGTGGCGATTCCTCAAGAAATTAAAAATAGAGCTACCCTATGATCCTGCAATTGCACTACTCGGTATTTACCCCAAAGATACAGATGCAGTACAGAGAAGGGCCACATGGACCCCAATGTTCATAGCCGCAATGGCCACAATCGCCAAACTGTGGAAAGAACCAAAATGCCCTTCAACAGATGAATGGATAAAGAAGATATGGTCCATACATACAATGGAATATTATGCCTCCATCAGAAAGGATGAATACCCAACTTTTGTATCAACATGGATGGAACTGGAAGAGATTATGTGGAGTGAAATAAGTCAAGCAGAGAGAGTCAGTTATCTTACCGTCTCACTTATGTGTGGAGCATAAGGAAAAACATGGAGGGCATCCTGAGAAGGAAGGGAAGGGTGAATGGGGGGAAATTGGACGGGGCGATGAACCAAGAGAGACTGTGGACTCTGAGCAACAAACTGAAGGTTTTGGAGGGGAGGAGGTGGGGGGTTGGGCGAGCCTGGTGGTGGGTATTGAGGACGGCACATATTGCATAGAGCACTGGGTGTGATACATGAACAAGTAATCTTGTAAAACTGAAAAAATAAAATAAACATATTTGGAGAAAAAAATAAAATAAAATCTGAATAATACACACACACAAAAAAAAGATTATAGCTGGCATTCATTGAGTGTTTCTAAGTGTCAGATGTTGTCTAAAGGCTTTATATGTATTATCTCATCAAATATTTACAACAACCCAATGAGATAGGCATTATTATTACCTTTATCTTACATAAGATGTATCTGAAGGACAGAAACATATGACCAGTCACCAAGTTAATAAGAGACAGAGACAGAAATCAAACTTGGGCAAACTGTCCCTTACTATAGGAATTGCATAAATATTCTTTCCATGGACTTACTAACAAGTTAGTGTCTCAAGTGTTCTCAGGTACCAATAAAAAGCAAAGGAAATAAATAGACCTGAGTACTTTAATTGTGATGACAAAACCTGCAATGTTAATGGTGAAATATTCAAGCACTCTCCAAGGCCCTCTGCAGTATTACACTACACCCTGGTGGGTGGCACCTGATCAAGATGAAAGTGTCGGTCGTACTGTTTGAGTTTTAACCCAGGCAGAAGATATTTTATAGCAATTAAGAAATAAAATTTAGAAGATGGGCTCTGTCACAAAATTCCATGACAATCTCTGCTTTTTCACTGGAGAAATGAAGACAATATCTATAAAATAGTTTGTTCTAAGAATTGAATGAGATAATTCATGTAAAGTTCCTGGCACAGAGTCCAGTCCTGGGTGCTTAATAAATATTTGTTATTTGTAATATAGGATATACAAGTTGGAAGTAAATATTTTGAAAAGACCAGTGAATCAGTATGCTCGTGTGACAGAGATGGTATGTTAACAAACGAACTTTACGTCCTTGGCCAATCTGTTTTCTCTACTGTGGGAAATTATGAGGGCCCACATAGCCTGGGCTCACAATTTCAAGGTCTCTGAGTCCTTTAATAAAAGGTCTAGAAAGCAGCCTCAAGTATGTTATGGCATAAGATGTCACAGGCCGTCTGTATCTGGGCCACAGACAATAAATGGCCAAATATGCTCGTAATATGTATATACACATAAACGTGGCCGGTTATATCTGTATGTAACTGTATATAATGTGAAATTAACAAATACATGAAAGAGTCATGGTTCTAATCTCAAATACTCCCACGGGTATTATAATAATAGCTGACATTAATGGCACATTTTAGTGTGGGTGTCAGATATTTGCATCGTCTCAATAAATAATGATGAAATTAAATATATCTGAATTTCAGTTTGTATCAAAACTTTCTGTGCTGAGTGAAGAAATTGACACCCAAAGCAGAGAAGTTACCCAAGATTCTATCTCAAGCATCTGCTACCCTGCAGGACTCTGTGTTCTGAAACTAATGCCTCTACGTGGGTGAAGATTGGGTGAAATGACCAATTAATAAGTCAACCGAGAAATGGCAAAAGGGCCTTCAGTTAAATAGTGATTATCTAGTGCCTGAGTTTTGGCCTCTTTCTTAAGAGTGTGAACTATTTAATGAGACTGGGTAACCAGATGGCAAGCCTCCCTCTGACAGTTTCAGCAACGTGACTCTGAATTTAGGAGATGTTATGTCTTCCACACAATATGAATTATATTTCAAAAACCAGACCAAATATTCCACTTTTCTGCTGAATTCAGTTCAACCTATTTGCATCTATGTCTGAAAATTCTAGTGAACACTATGTAGCTGCTGTCTTCCATCTTGTACTGTGCTCAATCTTTATACACATGGGGTTCAAAGAACAAAACCTGCCATGTGCTATTCCCCCGGAGGAAGAATCGAAAAGAAACACAGTGGCTAAAGTATTCTGCAGAAGAGAGCTAGTAAGGAGCTCAAAGCTTCCTTCCCTTTAGCTGCATGACAGATGGCTTGGTGGGTCTAATTCAGGTAGCTGGACATGGGATGCTAGAAGACAGCTCACAAGCAGAAACCAAGATCACTAAACTGTAGGAGTGAACTTTCTCCTTCCAAACCACAACAATATACTTTGCAAAATTTGACTCCTTTAATAGGGTCTTATTATCATGATTTTTGAAATAATACGAAAGGGGGATAGGAAAAGAGGCAGATGGAGAGACAAAGAGACAAAGATTAACTTGCATAAGATTAAATGAGGAGTGACAGACACATCAGGTCATCTGACCCTAATGCTCTTATTTCCACCCAAATACAAAGAACACTACAAAAGTACAAAAGTAGCCTTGACATAGAATCTACTCCAAGGCATGTGGGAGACACTGGCATATGGTCATGCCCAGCATTTCATGAGCCTACTCCAAGACCGAATTTTGACCTGACTCCCAACTATAAAGGAAGATGACAATGGTAGACAATTCTAAATGTGGGAGGATTCCCATCATTAAAGAAGAAATTGAATGTTCCATTTAAGAAAATTAGAGGATTAAAAGCAATTATCCAAAACACCCTTTGGCAAGGCTTGGAGAACAGTGACATAGAGAAAGCACCGCCTTACTCAGCACGACCAGCAATAGCTTCTACTAATTCATAGGACGGTCTCCAAGACCTTGGAGCAGAGGCTTCATGAGACTTCATCTTCTCACTGCAGTATCCTCACATGCAAAGCACTCCGTGATATTTGTTATTTATATATGCTATTCTGAAATGTGATAACACCGGAGCTAGAAGAAAACCATGGATAGGCCAGCCGATGGCACTAAGTATGTACAAAGCAATTGTTTAGGCAAAATACAAATGCAGCTATTTGGGACTTCACTGAATTGAGATCTCTACATGGGTATCTGGATATGAAAATAACTTGTATCAGATTTACCCATTTTAATCAATATGTCATAGAGCAAGTGTAGCAAAATATTAATTGAAGAGTCCTGGTAGTGTGTATATGGGTTTTCACTGCGTAATTCTTTCAACTTGTCTGTTTTTTGGAACTTGCCATGATGAAATTATGGTTAAATTTATCTGATCTTTTAACTATATGTATTAATAATATGGGCTGTATTATATGGGAGAATACACATTTATCTCCACATAATCAGGCCTTCTGATTCACTGAGCCTGTTCTGACATTCAGCTGAATCTCAGGACAGAGAATAATTGTGGAGAGAGCAAAACAAACTTGCCTTTTTACTATAGAAAAATTTAAAACTTGTCCTTTTTGATGCCCTAACATTGCTGGGTTGGTTAAAAGAAATCACTCATCATTTTCAAAATTTCCCTCTAAAGAAGCTGAAATGAAAATCAAACACAACCCAGAACCACTATATCTGAGGACTTCTTAGAATTAGAAGGAATTGTAAGATTCGCCTATCTCACCTCCCTTCCCAAAGCTGAAATTTTCTTTAGAATTCAAAAATGTTTATCCTGCACTTCCTTATATTGGGATGAGTTCTGCCAGCTGGAACTACAAAGATCAAATAATATCTTCCTTCTCCATGCTAATGCCCTTCACATGATGAATCCAATGGCAACATCACTCCTAAGTCTGTCTTTACTCAAGCTTATATTTTCTACTATACTCAACCAACCTTCTGCTATGTGTTTTCTAGATCCCACTTTGTCAAGGTCATTCTGCTTTAGACAGGCCTCAATTAATTCAAATTTCTCTTATATAGGGCAGCCAACCTTGAACATAACATTTCGGTGTTTACAATAATAACTTTATGACTAACTTAAAATCTCAAGGTGATTTTCGCATGAGCTTCTGTTTGGCATAATAGCTTGAGGCAAGAAGGTCAATGGTGTAATGTTATTCTCAAACATAAGATCTTTTGTTTTTGTTTCCTCATAAAAATACATTATCCATCATCATTCCCACTGGACACATTCATCACCTATTAATGAGCAGTGCCTGATGCATTTTTACTGGCTTTTAAAATATAATTTGAGGTAAATAATTGACACGTAATTTATTTGTGTGAAAACGTCATGGAAATGTCTGTTGCGGATATATAAACTTAAAAGGTCAGTAACAGCACTGACTGAAGATCAGTCATCCCTTAGCAATAAAAAAAAATTGAGTGCTGAATTTACCACTTTCCCAGATGGATTTCACCACTTTTATTCCTTTCTGTAAGATAGGCATCTGATAGAAGCATATTACATTTTGGATATTTATGGGAGTTGGGGTGTAAAGCTAATTTTTAAAATGGCAATCCACTCAAGAAGCAACACCTTTCAGTTTGTGAAAGCTACTCTGTAATTTTTTTAAACAAAGTGACAGTGTTTAGCAACTAGGGTGGAGGATTTTTCAAATATATAACATGATGGTGATCAGGATGGTTTATTCAGAAAGCATCTACTGAAGAGTTACCCTTAACTCCATCCAACAACCACTTCGGAAACAACGGACTCTGACATGAAGACTTTCATTTTCCTCCCCTTCATGTTCATGGCCGTGTTCTCAGGTAAGAAAAGTTACATTCGATGACTTTCCTTCAACTCTCAGACAATTAGAAACATTGAGTGACTTAGTAATACTTTGTCAGAAAATGTTAAAATGACAAATGTCCATCAGACAGAGAAAAGGAAGAGGGTCATTTCCAACAGCATAAATACAGACCAAAGGCATGAAAGTAACGACAAGATGAGACAACAGTTAATAGTCTGGTGCAGCTGAAGACAAGCAGAGGTAGGGGAATGGGAAAAAGCAATACATTACACTGGAAAGAAAATGAAATCTGAAAGGATTATGAGAGTTTGCGAAAACTCTCGAGCTCATGTTCCATAAAAAATACGGTATTGTGTGCTGATCTAGGGCTATGTGGTCACAGAGAAATGGGTTCTAACCCTGGCTTTTCAATTTTCTAGTTATGTCATTTGGGGCAACTCACATAATTTTTTAGTCTCCATTTTCTCACTTATAAAATGAAACTAAATATGCATTCCCAGAGGCTGTCATAGGAATCACTTTTGCACTATTAGCTACCATTACTTGAGCTCTCTGGTGCCTGTCGTTGAGCTTACATCTCTCCATTCCTTACCTCAATCCAGTTATGTGGTCTGTTTTCAAAGATGCAATTTCCAGCTAGGGTTGTAAATTTCTTGAAATAGTAAATGACACAGACATTCTATATTTTTATAATATATATGTCAGGGAAAATAGGTATACTATACATGTATTTATAATGATTATATATGTTTTAGAGAAAAAGTTGCACCCTTCTAGACCATATATATTCCTTAAGGGCAGGTACCTTATCTCTTTTGAACTTTAGTGCCTTGCCAGGTGACATTTTGTAGGTACCGAATGAGCATTTGTTGATGGAAGAAAGTACCCAAATGCCAGATGCGGTGCTTCTGTGGATTTGGAGAGTGAAGAAAAGAGAGGGGTCAGGAATATGCCTGTTACAATATAAAGCAATGCCTAGAGTGTATTTAGTTTGTAAAATCAGAAGAGAAAAATACAAAACAAAAACCGAGGATAACTATTTTGTGAAAGTTTAACTTAAAAAAAAAACCGATGGTTAAACCACATTCTGACATTTGAGTTCTGTTTTTTACTCAGAAATTCCACTCTCGGTTTTTATTTTACAAATTTAGCCATGCGAGCGAGGATATTTTAATTGGATTTTCATTAGATCATTGTTTGTACTAGGAAAAGAAGGAAATACAATAGCTACTCATTGCTAGATGACTATTTAAATAAATTATGGTAAATTGAACAAATGAAATAATACGCAGCCCGTAGGGAAAATAATAAAGGTGCTCTATCTGTACTGATAGAGAAACCTCACTGTAACCGCCAAGGGAGACAATAAGGAGTAGAGCAGTGTACGATGTGTTAGTAAGTGTGTGGAAAAGTATATCCCCCTATGTTTGTAAATATGTAAGACATCTCTGGAATAATACCAAAGAACCAAGTAAATGTAATTTTATTCAAGAGGGTTTGGGACAGGAAAGGAAGGGAAAGTTATTTTTAACTATTTACCCTTTTGTATCTTGGAAATTAAATGTATTTGCTTGTATGACCTCTTAAAAACCCAAACATAATTAACAAAGAAAACAGATCAGCTGATCTAGTTTTTACCATTCCATCTACTTCTTTATTCTAATTGATTACTTCTCAAAGTTAGAACACTGTTTGGTTCTTACAATTCATGCATATACTCATCTCTCTGCTGAAAATAATTAATTTCTTATCCATTTTTCTGGCTATAGCCTATCCTTTTTTTGTTGTTATTATTATGTCAGTCACCATACAGTACATCATAGCCTATCCTTCTCATGTGTCACCTCCTCCAGGAAGGAGAAACGATGCCCTACTATCTCCTATCTTGAATCTGGGTCTATTGTCTAATTTACTTCTCACACTGTAGCATTGACCATACTACTGTAAATGCCTCTTTGCTTGTTTGCACCCACTATTAGACTTCCCAGCTTCTTGGGGGCAGAATAACAATGTCTTGCTCTTGGCTATGTGTCTAGATCTTACTATAGTTCCAGAACAGTAATGGACTCTTCAAATATACTTTTTGGTAAATTGAAAGAATGGCTATATCATATCCACAGACCCCATCCCACACTACACCACCAGTTAGTAAGCCAGGTCACCGAGTCCCAACCCCTGACCTGGATAAGACCTTAACCACCAACATTATAGTATACCATTGCATGCTCAACAGATAATAACTAATGAGGCATTTGATTTTAGTCAAGTTTACCTGAAGGCACAAGTGTGTACACTTGTGGAAATATAAAGCAGGCCAATTGCAAATGCATGTGAAAGTCCAGGTAAAAACTGGAACCATCCACACCGAAATGATTTCAGGTTATATAAACTGAAAAAATTACCGGGGAAGCCTGTGAAGAAAAACAACCCAAGCCTGAAGACAACATTTGAGGAAACCCCAAATTGAGAAAGTAAGGGGGAAAGGAGAGCCATTAAACAGAAAAGGTGAGGAAGACAAAAAGAAACACTTTGAACCAAACCAAGGACAGGAAACATAAGACTCAACAGAATTCCATTGCACTCAACAACTAGAAAGCCATTCCACTCGCTTATGGATCGTTGTGTAATCCTTGCTTATTTTGGAATAGAAATTGAATAAATTATATATAGAGAGAGAAGATAAATACATATATATTTATCCTACATATATGTATGATGTGTATATGTGCGTATGTACATATATGTATAAGACGTGTGTGTGTGTGTATAGTGATGGATAAACTTCCAAAATCAACTTGAGAAACGGAGTAGATGAGTTATGAAACTTAGGTATTAAGAAATAGTCACAAAAAATAAAAAAGAAATAGTCACATAATATCTACCACCTCCGCCAGCAGTTTGAGCACAAAAGAAAGAAAGAAATAACCACCAGAGAGTAGGACTGATTGATTGATGCTATGGCCCCTTTGGGAAATGGTGGACATAAAGCTGATGTTCTGAAGAAGAAGGGAAATCACTGCCTTTGGAACGGGGCAGAGGAAGAAAAAAACGGTTACAGAGAGTATATATGGAGATGGAGAAGAGAATAAGGAAAGAGGGCTCATGCCTGCCTGGCAGGATTTATGTCTGGAAAATTGATGATAGCGTCTTCTGTAGCATGAGGTTGGGAACACAGGAAAGGGTTCTCTGATGTAGAGAAGAAAATTTATAATGGTCATAACTCAGAGTCTGTTTGATTAATCAGAAAATCATTAAAAGGAATTTATAGTATGAAGCGTGGATAATTCAGCTCAAGTAATTCAGACTCCTATTTAGAAATGGGACAGACTGGTTTGGCCCCCTGGTTTTTAGAAACCATGTAATGCAGTTAAGAAAAAAATGGAGGAACCAAAACATTAAGGTTATGAGAAGTTATGCAAAGTTTCAGTCTTAAGGTTTGGTTAAAAACAAATCGAAGAGGCATGAAATACATACTACATCTGGGGATGAATGCTGTTGATTTTAAATTCTTAAATAACTTTATTTTACTTTTGTGCTTATGATATCATTCCAGTGTCTTCAACCCAGATTTTGAAAACAAGTGTTTTTAAACCGCAAGAGGGTCCAGAACCTGCATTTATTCTAGAGAGAAAAAATGAAGCTAACCATCAAGGAGAACAACAGGAATCTAATCAGCAAGGAGGTAGCCACACACAAGGAAAACAAGCAACATTTAGCCTACAAGGACAAACAGGGTATTCTAACCAGCTAGGGAAACCAGGGAATTTTAATCAGCAAGAAAGGCCAGGAGTTCTCAGTCAGCCTGGGAGTCTGCAAGGGAATTCAGGAGGCTCTAATCCAAAAGAGAATGCTGAAGCTTCTGATGAACAAGGAAAACCAGGATCTTCTAGCCAGCAAGGGCATCCAGGGTCATCTGAACAGCAAGGGTGTCCAGAGTCATCTGACCAGCAAGAGCATCTGGGGTCATCCGGCCAGCAAGGGAAGCCAGGATCATCTGGCTGGCAAGGGGGTCCAGGCTCATCTAGCCAGCAAGGGGGTTCAGGGTCATCTGACCCACAAGGAAGACCAGGATGGTCTAGCCAACAAGGGAAATCAAGGTCTTTTTACAATCAAGAGGAAAGAAAAAATGTAGGCAATCCTTTGAATGCCAATATAATGGAGATTCAGGTTAGTGTTCATCTCTGTTTTTTTCCATCTTAACTTACCTCAGACATTCTATTTACCAAGGCTTGGAATAGTTAACAAAATATACTGTACTAATGACAGATAATTTGTGGTGATAGTGATTCAACAAAATGAGGAGGAATCTGGAAGTGGCCATTTTCATATACATCTATGATCATTGATGAGGCATGATCTTCCATTCCATTTCTCATTCCCGTCTGGAGTCTTCCACTCCAGCCTTTCTACCTATACTGGACAAGGTCAGGCCTCCGTGAACTGAGTCCCTATCCCCACCAGATTTAATGTTCATGCATTCCTCCATCCCATCCATAATCTACAAGCCACTCAAGTGGTATTTCTAAATCACAAATCTCATCTGTCTTATCGTCGCCCTGCTGGACATTCTTCAATGGCACCATACTGCCTAGAATATAAGTCCCAAACCCCTGAGCATGGCATTTAGGATTTTTTAATGATTGGACCCCATGTCATGATTGGATATGATCAGACATTTCACGTCACTCTTGGTCACACATCCTCCACATTTAACAGAATCCTTTGATGTTCCACAAATGTATTCCAAATATCAATGATATCCTATCTCATGGAATGTACCATACTGCTTTGTAATTGACTGCCTGTATGTTCAGCTGGAACATGAACTCCTCTAAAGAAAGTACCATTTCTTTTTAAATCTGTGTCCCTAGGTTCGAGAATAAGATGGGCATACAATATGTTCTCTTGAACTGCTTGTTAGATGAGTGAATAGATGATGTTTGCGAGACATCGTTACGAACAGCTGCCCCTCCTCCTGTGTTCCCTGCGAGTCCTGCTGTGCTTTGTGTTCACTTGCCATTCTCTCTCTCCCAACTGCCAGCCTCCTATTTCCATTCAACAGTGATCCTGGGCCCTCCACTTAATACATCCAAAACAGTTTTGTAGAACACTTCCTCGATCTCATGATCTTAATGGGAACTTCATTTTTTACCTCAGATTTGTCATTCCTCACTCGGCACCCTTTTAATGAAAATTGCCTATCCCTCTCAGTCCTTATGTCTAGGCTGGCATGAAGTAGTGATCTTCCAGGGACGCTCCCGCCATCCAGAACTTACTGCCACCACCAACATGTTTCTGCATGTTTAGAGTGTCACTTAAGCTTTCCCAATGTCACATTCCTTTTGGAAACATGTGTGCTAACCCTGTGCATTTTATAGTATGTGTAAAGGAAAGTAATGGATTGAAATGAAAATGGTGGTTGAGTCCCAACCAACAGAAAAGACTGAGCTATATGTTCACCTTTCTTGGTCCTAAGAAGACTAAGCTTCCTGCTGAAGATCCTCACAATTTCATTTAGTATCTGTTCTCATCTGCTGTCAGAGCTCCTTTCTGTGCACAGGCTTTTGTCATTCTGTAACTCCCTTATAAGCCAGTGCCTCAGGTAGTACTTAACTCTGCACAGTCCCACTTCCTGCCTCATTTTATTTCATGGCACGAGAAGAAAGATTCAGTAAATTATGACCACATGAGGAGTGCCTATATGTCAGTCAGTTAAGTGTCTGACTCTATTTCGGTTCAGTTCATGATCATAGGGTCTGTGAGATGGAGCCCCGCTCACGGGGAAGTCTGCTTGAGATTCTCTTCCTCTACCCAAACTCTCCTACACACTCTTTCTCTCAAATAAGTAAATAAATCTTTAAAAGATATGTAACCACATATGTTATTTGCCAGTATGACTTTTCCATAATTATTGTTTTCTCAGGCAGGAGAAGACTTGCCTACAAAGACTGAAAGTAGGGGCAGTCTGATGTGTAGTAAGAGGAGGGGCTCTGGAGTTGCATTAATTCAGGGTTTGCTCCCCAGCTTGGGTATTTAATCCATATCTGGTTTGGGGCTTGTCACTTAAATATACTGTATGTCTGTCATTATACAATGGTAAAATCTACTCCTTTTTCAACTTCGTTGTGTAATTTAAATTAAAAGGGTTAACAAAATAATTAGTTTAGTACAGTATTTAATCAATAATTAGTTACCAATAACTCTTGGTTTAATTACAATATCAGAATTAATTTGAGTTCCCTTTATTTGCCTATTGATCTTTCACGTTACTGCAGACTGGCAAAACCAGCAGCAAGAACCCAGCTGGAAATACAAAATGTCCATTTATCTACAAGCCTGTCTGTGGTTCTGATGGAAAAACCTATAGGAACCACTGTTTATTCAATGAAGCCGAAAGGTAAGATGACTCTTTGTGTCTTTGTATCAGGAAGTATTATTCTGATCAAAAGAGGGTAAGAGAACATTCTTCTCTGTGTCTCTGTAGTTTTCTCTCAATAGGACCTTGAGTGTTTGTCCAAAGGAAACCTGGGAGGTACTGAACCCCTAAACATTGAATTCAGGCATTTTCTGAGAGAATGTGATACATTCAGCTTTTGAAATAGGAATAAATTGATTATTGAGTGAGTCACTTACCAAATATTTATTAAACTTCCACTATATACCAGGCATTGCTTGTGTGGAAGGAAGATGGTGAGCAAAACACACAGAATTACTTCCTGCTTCCATGGAGCTTTTCTTCTTGTAGTTAAAGACAGCAAACACAATGTATCAGAGGATAAACAGGACCATGAATCCCCTAGATTACTTAATCTTGACTATTAAAACGTGTTTTAAATTTAAGTAACGGTATTAGAGAATGGATTTGGTGAGCCAGGCAAACATTTAAGAGTTGCATGTTTGTCCGTCCACACAAAATACAGTGATTATAAGGCTGCTTAAAATGAGAACACATGGCTAAGAAAGAGTTACATGACTCAGCTTTCGAAATTAATAACAGCTCAGCCATAAAGATAGTAATGAGGTAAAAATTATACCTCTCTTGTTTTTGATAGTTGAAGTATGTATTAAAGGCTCAATAAATCATTTCTGCAGAAATAAATAAATGTTAAAGGGAAGTGTGCCCTATAGCCATAAAAGCTAGAGCAGGAGGAAACATGAGACACTTGTTCCCTCATTTTATGCATTAGACACCTGGCCCAGGGTCAAGGAAGGACTGGCACAAAGTCACAATTTCTCAAGGCACTCAGTGTGAAACAGGTGAGCCAAAGCTTAGACCTACTCTTTCCCATGTGATTTTTAAATAATCTCATTTTCTTTCTGTGTTGGTGCCACAATTTCTTGATCCTTAATTTCTTTCATTAACTTGATTTCAGGATGAGTAATGGAAAACTGAATCTGAATCATGAAGGGAAATGCTAAGCATTGACAGCAACCAAACTACCTGGAATGTCAAAATTTCTTTTCATTTCTTCTAAGCAATGGATTTCCTCAGGCATTCTACTGAGGTCAGCAGGAGTCTTACCGATATGATGGCTCTTAACATTATTTTCAAGTTTGTCCCACCACAAATAAAGTCAGTTCCAGAGATGCCTTTGATTTCTGGGATTATTTGCTTTCTAGAATTTCCCAAACTCATGGATATAGAACACAAATTGTTTTTTGCCTAACATGAGGGACTAGGGTGAGAAAGATAGGTGAAAATTTAAAAAAAAAATAATAAGTTTTACCTTAAGTTCAGTGTTTACGAACACCTCAAAAAATTAATGGCATTGATTTTCAAGGAATAGATATAGAAATTTTAGCTAACGAGTCCCCTTAGATAAGAAATAGTTGAGGATTAGATAAATGTATTCAGCTACCTAGATTATATCCCCCCTGACTTATTTATGAATGGTACCATCTTCCCTATGACGTCACTACTCCCTGATTAAGTCTCTTGAGAATAGCTGAAATTACAGATAGACTAAGAAAAACCCAAAGACTGGAAGAGACTTCAGTGTGATCCATTGTTCTACATTATCCCTATCACTACTGTCCTGAAGAGTCCCAGTCCCTAGACTGCCACCTGAAGATTACCTTGTAGAGGATCAACGCTACCACTTCCAACCAGCTGAAGCTTTATATTTCTCAAGGCTGCTTGATGAGAGCTATCTGGAAGCGAATGACAGTCCAGGCTGGGTAGGGTATAGAGGCAACCTGTTGTACAAGGCCTGGAGTCTCAGCACAGCTGATGAGAAGTGAATGAACCAGCTCCACAAAAGTTTACTTCCCAGTAAGAGGACATAGGAATATACGGTCAGAAAGACACAGGAGTAGGGAAGGGAAGGGGAATAGGAAAAGTCCTTCTTTACCATATACAGAAGTATATGGTAAAGGGGACAAAAATTTTCAGGCAAATAAATAACATGAACAAAGGCCTTGACCTATAAGGCGCATGGGTTCTGTGATACGGTACATCTTTTCTGGGATCTGACAGTGCTTATAGAAGCACCAGAAAATTCAGGCCAGAGCCAGTTGTATGACCAATTTTAATGATATTTAAATGATTTTTATTTTCTTCTAGAGGCCATGGAAAAAATTAGATCATTCTGAGCAGGAGTGAAATGAATAAATTCTCATTAATAAATACACTTAAATTAGGGGTGCCTGGGTGGCTCAGTGGGATAAAGCCTCTGCCTTCAACTCAGGTCATGATTTCAGGGTCCTGGGATCGAGCCCCACATTGGGCTCTCTGCTCAGCAGGGAGCCTGCTTCCCCCTCTCCCTCTGCCTGCCTCTCTGCCTAATTGTAATCTCCCTCTGTGTCAAATAAATAAAAAAAAATTTTTAATCTTTAAAAAAATAAATATGCTTAAATTAATACTTAGGTAATGCTAGAAGCATCATACAGTGTTTTTCAAAAGACTAACTGATTTACATAAGATGACATTAAAATAAGCTCAGCAGATATTAAATAAAACTCATTGCAGAGTGGTTTATGTTTCTATTAAATACAAAAGCTCTGGTTTGGAACAGTGGGAAATGGTTAGAATGAAGTCCCAGAGGTCATTCTACATCCCTAGTTCTGTTACCCCCTCCACACTGGAGCTGCACATTTATCTTGGTTACTTCTAAAAATGTTCCCCTCCCCAAAAATACCAATGCCCAAGGTCTAATGTAGAATAATTGAATCACCATCTCAGGGAATGAACCCAGATATTATTATAAAGCTCCTCAGGTGATTCTTATATCTAGCAATTGTTTAAAATACTGAGGTTCTGGTCGTATTTAGTGATTACAGATTCTAGAATTCTTGTTTTCTTATCCTAGTTTTTTGGAGCCTATACAACTCCCTTGCTTGGACAGATTGTACATAGCTTATCTATTTAGGATCTATAACTAACTGCACATCATTTTCTCCCCTCCCCATTCATGTGTGCCTATCGGATCAAATGCTCCCCTACTCTATGCTGCTTGAATAGCCTTGATATCATCTGTAGAAGGCAAGTTCCCAAAATCTGGGCAGGACGAAAGGTACTTCACTGCCTTACCTTTAGCATTTCTCTTACATTTAGTTTCTTACACAAGGATGTTTAGAGGAAATTTCTCAACATAGTGCAGCTAGCTGAGGTGGCAAGAGTGAACAAGACAGTCACAGTTGTCCTTTGCCCTTTCTTCTTCGTGAAGGGACAGCCTGTGGTAGGTTTTGGTAGCTTTTGTGTGTAAGATGGCTTTCCTTATCAACAATAGCCAAATTATGGAAAGGGTCCAAATGTCCATCAACAGATGAATCAACAAAGAAGTTGGGGTGTATGTATACAATGGAATATTGCTCATCCATCAAAAAGAATGAAATCTTGCCATTTGCAACAATGCAGATGGATGTACAGTGTACCAAGCTAAGTGAAATCAGTTAGAAAACAGACAGATACCCTATGATTTCAGTAATATGTGGAATTTAAGAAATAAACACATGAACATAGGGGGGAAAAAAGATAGAGGGAGGCAAACCATAAAAGAGACTTTTAACTAGAGTGAGCAAACTGAGGGTTGCTGGAAGGGAAGTGGGTGGGGGATGGGTTAAACGGGTGATGGGGTTAAGGAGGGCACTTGTGCTGAGCAGTGGCTGTTATATGTAAGTGATCAATCAATCAGCAAATTCTACTCCTTGGTTATTGCCTGAGACATCTTCTCCCACCACCACCTTAGGAGAGAGAGAGAAAGAGCAAGTGCATGCAAGGAGGGGCTGAGGGAGAAAGGGAGAGAATCCCAAGCAAGTTCCAACCTCAGAGCAGAGTCCAATGTGAGGCTTGTGTGACCTGAGTTGAAATCAAGAGCCAGACACTGAACCAAGTGAGCCTCCCAGGTGCCCTCTGAAATGTCTTCCAAAAGCATGGTATACGACACCAAATCCCTTTGGTTTCTTCTGAAACAGGTGGTGAACTGGAGGAATGCAGTCTTTCACAAAATACTAGTAAATGTGAATTTCTCTTATTCTCTCTTCAACAGTATGAAGTTTAAAACACACACGCACGCATTATTCAGTGACCCGGGAGGAGTTCATGTACCAGTCCAGTTGGTGTTTTACATGTTTGGGCAAAATTCAGGTAACTTGCTGTTATTGCTCAAAATGGCAGATTTCTTTGCCCACAGTTTATGGGGTAGTGGCACTGGGGAGACTGCAAACTGCTCTTCTCGTTTTTTCCCTTCCCTCTCCCTTAATATCTCTATTATTTGAAAGATATAGTCTTCTTATCTTCCCTCTGAGGCAAGTTGAATAATATCTTCATTTTTTTTTTCTTCATGAAACTTTCAACGCACACATGTAAACATCCCTTGTGCTGGATAATTTAAAAAACAGAAAACAAAAATGCATATGGCCAGCTGGTATTCACAGGCCGCATCTCCTGGTCGTAATCTCTACTGGTGAGAACATACAAGAGGAGAAGTCTAGGGTGGGAGCTATGGAGGGCTTCCCGGTAATTTCAATTCGAGACTTCGGTTTCGTTTTTCCTCAAATGTCCTGCATCAGAAGAACAGATCTGCTACGGAAGCCTCTGATGGTGTCTGTGTCAATAATTCAAAGAGTTCCTTTTCACTGAACTAGAATAATGGATTGCTTTCTGCACTCACCAGATTTTGTATCTTTCCATTCAGTTGGAGTTGAACGGTCCTACCCTCCAAGTTTCCTGTCTGAGTGCTAGTTTTTCCCTCTGCTGATAAAAGGCAAGTTAAATCAGGGCGGCAAAGGTAAGCCTAACGCTCAACTGTGAATGCAAACTGCCTTACTATTTTATCCCTTACATCTAAGACACAGGAATTGTTACTCCCACATTTAAAATAAAGAAGTTATATATTAGGATATCGAAACATTGTGTCAAGATCACTCAGTGGTAGATGAGAATCGAAATCAAGGCTTTCAATTGCCGAAACTCCAGAAATCAGACTGTGAAGGTTAGTTAATTAGGGAGACAATGACTGAGGAAATCTTACCCTTCTTCAAAGCCTCCAATGTCACCCACTTATTTAACTTAAGACATTGCCCCGTGTGGTCTCAGGCTCATTTCTGTGAGTCTTCTTCAGTTTTTTTCCAGGTTTATGGAGACAGAATTGACATATAACATTCTGTAAATTACAGCTGTACAGTGTAATCATTGGATGCACATACGTATCAAGAAAGGATTAACACCGTGAGTTGGTCTCTGCCGTGCCTACTGTCCTTCAGGCTGGGTTCCAAAGCTGGCTACACTGATACCCACCTGGGGGTTTTTCAAACATACCACTACCCAGGCTTTGTGTACAAACAACTGATCCACAATCTTGGTGGTGAGAGCAGACATGGACCAGAGGTCTCCAGCTGATAGCAATTCCTGACTGGGAATTTGCCCTATAGTTTTACAAGATGCTCCCAGTGGGAGAAACTGTCTCAAGGACACAGGAGGGCTCTGTGTCATTTCTTACAACTTCATCGAACCTATAATTGTCTCAAAATAAAAAGTTGAAATTGAAACTGTAAGGAGAGTTTTGATCTAAAACAAATCTCCGATTGAGTTTCTGTGCTCTAGTGTTGCAAAGGCAAAGGGTCTAGGCCTGTATCTAATTACACTTCACGAAACTGCTCTTCCTGGCTGGCTTTGATTCTCTTGTCCTTTCCAACTCAATAGCTTGGAAAGCTTACATATATTTTCCCTATCTTAGGATCTATAGATACCCTGATTACGCTTTCCCATCTCATTCTTCTGTACTCATCGGATCAAATTGTCCCCAGCCTCCCCCTGAGAGAAAAACCAGGACATCTTCTCCACACAGAGCACATGATAACACAACATCTTGTCTGCTGCTGATCATCTGTTTTGTGCCATCAGGCTCCCCACCAATAGGCCAGTATAGGAGGCGCCTCTGCTGGGTGGGAGTGACCAAGAAAGACAGATGAGCTCCCTAGAGCTCAAGGTCTCACTCTCTCCACTGCCGTCTCTGTCTCAGGTCAGAGAGGAGGTAAGAAGGACTGTCACAGAGGTGGCCCTGGCCCAGAGCATTGCTGTGAGGACTGCTTCAGGTCACTCCTTCCAGAAAAAGCCATTTTCTGTGTTCTGTAGAAAAATGGGGACTCCAAAGGGCCTATTTCCTTCAGTGTAGCCAAGCTCCTTGTGGGCTGTGCCAAGCCTGGGAGAATGAGTAGCTCCTTCTCGAATGTGCTGAGAGGACTTATCTTGGGATTACTCTCACATCTCTAGGAGCCCTTTTGTTCACATATATGTCCTATTGAATCTGAGAGCCAAGGGAAGAAAAATAAGAATACATGGTCTACCTTAATTAGTAATCTATTAAGGACTCTAGGAGTTTGGACTTTGTCAGTCAGAAACTCTCATCTGGAAATAGGAAATTTGTCCATGTGCCACGTCCTCTGAACACGCCAAAATTTCTTTCCACAGAGTTGATAAAATGTCTCTCCTCTCATCATGGATCAAAACTATTTTCATCATTGCCTTGGTGTTTCCTCCTTATTCTGGTGAGTAAGTTTTCCAGTTCAAGGTGAGATATTTCCCGCCCAAGATGAAATATATCTTAGAACATACAGGAAGCCACTGCAGCAATCCATGAGGGAGGAGCTTCTTTGCAGCCTCTAAACTGATAAAGTGATAAGAGGCATAGTACAAGTGTCTTTTCAGCTTTCTTTTTTTAAGATTTATTTATTTATTTTGAGAGAGAGAGAGCAAGTGAGCATGCCTGAGCTGGGGGGAGGGACACAAGGGGAGGGAGACAGACTATTAAGCAGACTCCCAGCTGAATGGGGAATCCGACACGGGGCTCAATCCCAGGACCCTAAGATCATGACCTGAGCTGAAATCAAGGGTTAGTTGCTTAACTGACTGAGCCACCCAGGTGCCCCACAAATCTCTTTTTAAAATTGCATCAGTGCATTGGTTTCTCTCATTTCCTTTTTTGGACAAGTGGAGACAGAGTAGTGGTCTGCTCGTGGTTAATATTCTGGCTTCTTGATCACCCAGTGAGGTCCCCAAAACAGGTCTTTAAGGAGAGACATGTTGACTCCTCTGGGAAAAGTTATCTTTCTTAGAGCTGAAGGCAGACCATAAATTGCAGAATAAGGCATCTGTGTTGTATTGGATAGATGCACACATTTAGATCAGGGTACTGATTCTTTAAGTGCTAATTGATTTCTTCATATGTAAGTGACATGCTTGAAAGCATAGTCTTCTCAGTTTTGGATGTCTCATATACAAAAGTAAGGAGAAAAAAGAGGCTATCTTCAAAGAAGGGTGTTGGGGATTATTATTATTTTATCCCAAGATAAGTCAAATTATTTTTCACAGAGGGAGAATAATTGGGATTTCAAAATATTTCCAAATTTGATAGCATTCAGTGAATGTTTAATTTTGTTAATGATACAAAGGCTCACTTCATTACTTCCAGGGTGTTGAGGAGCAATTCCCATAGGTTTATTAAGAGATGGGTTCTGTGTACCAAAAAAACCATTCTTCCTACTCCTCCCTACCCTGCTCTACCTCATCCTACTCCTTCTCTTCATCTCTCATCTCGCCCCCTCCCTCCCCCTCCTCCTTCTTCCTTCCTTTCTCTCCTTCTCCTTCTCATCCTCCTCTTCCTCATCCTCACTTTTAATGATTACATCTATTTGTTGGTTGCAGAGACATCTTTTGCATCTCTGGGTGAATTCAGGCCTGCGGTAAGTCAATAATAACGGAAGTGGGAAAAAATAAAATACTTAGCTTATTTTATTATAAATTTTAACAGTTGAAATTTATCAAACAAATGTATAGCAGAGAGCTCTTTCAAAAATTACAACAAAACAGTGGTATTCTTACACTAAAGTCAAGCAATAAAAACACAGCAGCCATATAAAACCATTTGTCATTATCTAGACAACATAAAAATGTACATATCCCATTACACAAAAATGCAGTTAAAGGGCACAAATATGGCTTATGTCAGCATCTGAGAGAGGTCAAATGGTGTTTATAGTAGAAGTGTTCATTTTAGCAAACCAAAAGGAAAAGTGAATCAACAAAAATATACACTTCAAGGATGGATGGAATGTGATAATTTCCATATATACACAGAGAGGTGAAAATTAAAGTACACATTTGAGTATCTGAACAGAGTCACAGAGAAATTTCAGAAGCAGATGATACAAGCATGCACACATATTATTTATTTATGGAAATTACCAATACCATCAACATTAAACAAATTGCATTTATATCTATATGTTTATACACAGACACACACACACATATACATAGCAAAATTATCAGGAAAGATAAGGGAATGATAAACAGAAAAACTTCAGCTTTATAATTTCTTCTAGAGTTTAGAAGGAGAAAGATGTGAAAGGAAGTGAGGATGGTGGACTGAATTAGAAAAACACAGTCAGCCAGTTCTGTGACCTTTTTAGAAAATAATAGCAGGTTTATGAAGACATTTTAATAATGTCTTATTTTTTAAGGGGCATATGTGTTCATTTTTGAGGTGTTAGTGTTATAGACGTTACCTTTTTAAACTACATATAGACTATATTTTTCCAGCTTGACACATAACATTTCAGAGGAAGATTCGAGAATATTCTAGAGTTTCATTCCCCAATGAATTTTGTTGTATCTCTCTGTCGAGATGGTGGACTGTTCACGATATCCACCTGGGCCACCAATGTGCACCAGAGAATGGGATCCAGTCTGTGCAACCAATGGAAGAACTTACGGCAACCGATGTGTTTTCTGCAAGGCAAGGGGGTAAGCACACAATAGTCCATTTTTATTCTTCAAAAGTATGAAGAAACCATCACAAAGTGATGGCAAATTCCGCGTCACTGATAACCTGGGCAAAATAGATGGTAACGGTAAGATGTCTATAAAAAATTAGGGGCCACACTTGTACCTTTCCCCAGAGTTTCTGTTTCTGAAAGTCATTTTGTATTTGAGCTCTCACTATAATTTTGCTTGATATTGTGCAAAGGCAGAAATCAATTCATTCAACTTAATTGTTGGGCAGACTAGCAACCAGTATGATGTAATGCCTAACCCCCGATGCAGAATGATAGATCTCCATGGTGGCCATGATCCCGACCCCTGCAGACCTTTTCTTGCAGAGAGTATACTCATGCACAAACCTACACTGACTTTTGCAACTTGAAATCCATCAGAATGGGCCCATTCGTGCTAGAAAGGAACTCCTCCAATGGTCCAGTTGGCCTCATAACCTCTATGACAGTTTCCAGATATCCTCCATGGATAGCAGGGGTTTCTCGAGCACTCCCATCAAATCCCCCTTCCTGCCCCCTTCACTCTGAAGGAGTTTGCAGTCTAACCCTGGCCAGCCTTCCCACCTCCTTCCTTGTTTTCTCTCACAGATATTTCCTTTCACAAATCCTTGCATATTGACTCCCCCAAATTGGCCTCTGTTTCCAGATAGCCATTAAGACCAGTATCTCCTCTCTCAGAGTGGGATGCATCCCAAGACTGCATCAGAACCAAGCACATAGGAAGAGTCAAGTAGCCTGATGGGGGACGAATAGGGGATGAGGACATGAGGCACACCCCAGGAACAAGCTGAGCCCAATCGCTTCCACAGTGGAGGACAGCCTCCCTACCATGTGCCACCTTCAGATCCTCCCTGTTGAGAAGCACTTTGGTATCATCATATATCCATCCAAACTATATTCTCCATGCATATTATCTATATATCTGCACCATAGAAATGGATCAAATTTGTGCAACCAACGATCAAATTTATAGCAGTGAATTTACCGTCTGTAGTGAGATGAGCCAGGAGGCTTCAAAGATGACTTTTTTAAATAAAATATTTATTTTAGAAGAACTTTTGACTTTCAGAAAAATAAAAGAGGTAGTTCCAGTTTTCCATGTCTTTTATCCAGTTTCCGCTAAGGTTACCACATTATAGAACCCTGGCACATGTCTCAAACCTAAAAAATTAACATTGGTATACCACTACTAACTAACCTATAGAATTCGTTTGGATTTCACCAGTTTTTCCATTAACATCCTTCTTAATTTTTTTTTAAATGTAGCACACTTTATTCCTTCCTTACAACTCTTTAATGCCCTTTCCTCTCTCTCTCTCTCTCTTTCTTTCTCTACAGGGGTGATGTACATTTTTCACATTTTGGTTCTTGTTGAATATTGATCGAACTGCCCTTCAATGAATGTGTCATTACCCTTTGTGAGATAATTAGGATATTTTCAATCAGAGCCTGAAATTCATAGATGGCCAGGTACATTCTATGAACAGAAGATAAAATACAGGGCATTTAAAACTCTAAATTCCTGTGATTTCAGGATTTTTAATTCTCTATGTTTGATTATTTGATGATAATTTGAAACACTAATGTCTTCATTGCATGTTTGATAACATGAAAAGTAATGTGATTTAAAATAATAAATATTTCATTCATTAAAATGTTAAATTGTTCTCATCTTTATTAAAATACCCTTTCTTTTACTGTTAAGAGTTAAGAGATGTGCATACTTTGGGCAATATATTCTGAGGCAAACCAATAATATGTTACTAGGATGTTTAACAAAAGTACAGATTCTTGGGTCTGTTCCATCCTAAATAATCAAATTTTCCAAGAAAGGGGGTGTGGGAAATTGAATTCTGGAAGCACCCAAGGCTAATGTGATAATCATGAAAGCTAGGCAATAAGAACCTAATGAAGTAGTTTATTAGTAAGAATTTAAATTCTGTAATGGAATGAATTAAAGAATATATATATTCATTAAAGAATATATTCAATATATTACAGTATTCAAAGATACTGTAAGATTTCAAAGGCTTGGGAAATATTTATTGTATTATTTACTCTCTCACAAATAAATCAAGAGGTAAGTGAGGGATCTAATGGCAGGTAACAGTAGGATATCCACTTGTGGATATCCATCCAAGTCTGATGCTCTTCCATTTCTTTCCCTCTCCCAACTAACAAGAAGCAGCTTTTATCCGAGTGGCCAAATGTTCATTGAAAGCTCAATTTTAATGACAGAAATGTAGATTGACTACTGGAAGGTAAGTATAAATCTGCCATATATAGTACATCAAGCATGCTCATTTTTGGTTAAAAAAATTTCCCCCATTTTTGTGGAAGTGTGGGATCTATGTAGGGGCTATTTCTTTGTGTAAAATCTCCAGTATTAATTCTTAATGAAAATATCCATTGGACTATACATTTTTTTAGTCATACTGTAAAAAAGCATTCAGCCTGTGTCATGACCTTTATCCTTATAGAAATGTTACATTAAAAAATGTTCTTAAAGAGCAGATAAAAGTCAAAATGCAATATCACCTCACACCCATTCAGAGAGCTACCATCAAAGCAGAAAGTAACAAGTATTGGCAAAGACATGCAGAAGTCAGAAGACTTGTGCTCTGCTGGTTGAATATAAAATGGTCTGGCCAGTGTGGAAAACATTATGGCGATTCCTCAAAAAGCTAAGAATAGAATTAGCATATGATCCAGCAATTCCACTGCTGGATATACGCACAAAAGAACTGAAAGCAGGGACTCAAACAGATACTTGCTTAGCCATGTTCACGGCAGCATCGTTCGCAGTAGCCAAGAGGTAGAAGCAACCCAAGGGACCACCGATGGGCGAAATGAGAAGGGACATGTGATATAAACATATCAAGGGATATTATTGAGGACAGAAAGGATGCAGCAGCTACCAAATGGATAATCAGTGGAAACAGTATGCTGAGTGAAATAAGCCAGTCATGATGGAACAAATACTGTGCAATTCCACTTACATGAAGTACCTAGAGTAGTCAGATTCACAAAGACAGAAGGTAGAATGCTCTTTTCCAGAGGCTGAGTGAGGGAGAAATGGGGGACTCACTGTTTAATGAGTATGGAGTTTCAGTTTGGAAAGACAGAAAAAGTTCTAAAGAAGGTCGCACAACGACGTGAATGTATTTATTACCGCTGGACTGTATGCTTAGAAATGGTTGTAATGGCCAACTTTATGCTCTATATATTTTCATTTACTGCGATGAAAAATCCTGCAACATTTTCCAAATTTTTTAATATAAAGGAAAGAAATCCTGTCACATGCAACAACATGGATAAATTTTTCCTGGAAAATGTTGTCCATTACATTGCTCAACATCCGCCCTGCTCTGCAGACTTCATTACTGGAAATTAGCATCTAGAGCCTGTGAAAATATTTTAGCAATAGCCATCCTGGAAATCCCAATGTTATCCCCATCCTTACTCTAAGTTGGTCCACACCCACAGTCTTCCTCAGGCTAGAAGAAAGGCAGTGTTCAATCCAAAGAATGGAATGCTTTTGCTTCAGTTCTTCCTCTAAGAAACAGTTCACTTACTGTTACGTGTTTCTTGTGTTTGTGAAAGGAGTCCACTTAAGAAACCAAGCCTTTCAATGTCCGGAAAGAGGTGGCAGCACAGGTTTGCCAAGGGTGTCTGTGTTGAGAGTTGGTTCGCCAGCATTTTTCAGAATGGTTGTCAGAATCCATTCAGGAAACCATCAAGGAAGGAAGTCCTCAAGTGGGTCTTTTGACTGACTTCTCTCCTTGGCAGGGTCCTAAGGACTCCAGAACCAGAGGTGGTTTGGAGCCCTAACTCCTTTTCTCAGTAGTACTAATTGAGGCAAGTTTTAGGCCTGATGCTGTCTTCCATGTGCCCTATTCTTGAACGTGCGGAGGTGGGGGTGAGAGGAAACTCTTCCATTTACACCCAGTAACCGCACACTCCTGCCAAACTAAACAGCTTGCTATTCCCCAAACACTTTCCCACCTCCTCGCATTTGTGCTGGAGCCTTCCTTCAACAGGAGCACCCTTTCGTTCTCTCTCTCCAATTTCCTGCACGTCCAAATCCAACCCACTCCTCCATGACTCCTTACCTGACCCTCACAGTTGCAGGTACTTTCTTTCTCTTCCAGAACCCCATAGTGTTTAGCAAATGGCCATTTTTTGCATTTAGCATTTTTCTACCTTGTATTTTACGTATTGACATTTCTATCTTATCTCCCCCAGTAAACTCCTTCCAAACAATTTCTCTGTCTGATATACTTTGGTACCCACTCCAGCCCCACAGAATGGTAGTTCAGCGTCTTTCTCATCATAGGAAGTCAGTAAATAGCTCACAAATGAATTAATACATAAATAAACCAATGATTAGATGTGTGAAATCCTGCAAGAGAAGCCCAGCAAGCCTGGGGAAAAAACTGTGCCTCCAACCATTCGTTTTCAAATGCTCCTGTCACCTCTTCCAGAAAGAGAGGCTATCAGGGAAGGACATGTCGTCATCTTCGAACCCCTGTCTTTACCCCTTGAGCCTCAGAAGCAAAAAGAAGGTCCATGGCCCCTCTCTGAACACATCCATCCCCATGCCTCCCAGTCACTTCAAACATGAAAGTCCGGATTCCATTGGTGAAGGAGCCTGAATATGGATCACACATTTTCCAGATGTTCCCTGGAGCCCTGTGGTTCCAGAGGTGAAGGGACTATGAAGAGGAAACTGGGATGGCAAGGTCTTGGAATCACACACACACACACACACACACACACACACACACACACACTTGACAGAGACACTTGAATCCAAAGGACTAAAGTTCTGTGTCTTCCTCAAAATAAACACTAGATGTCTCCATCACCATCTTTGTCACCTGGAGCCATCAGCTGTGCCCAGGCCTCAGAAGCTCTGTCAGTGTGCAGTCACTCAGCCTAATTAGCCCAGAAGGCCCGTCGCTCTGCAGGAAACTCCCCTGCAGGCCAATCTACTGGCCAGTTTCCCCACCAGGCAGAAAGTCAGGCTACTCACGGCTCCCCAACTCCAGGCAGCTGCTCAGCCAGTCGCCTCAAGTGGTTCGTCCCTGTCCCTTGCCCAGGATCCCTTCCACACTTCCTCAGATATCCCCTCACTTTGACCAAGACAAAGTCCCCAAGAAAATGGAGGCCAGTATATATTTGCCCAAAACTACATTCGCAAGTTAGTTTTACAAGGCATATTCCTAGCCTCTGAGGTGGCACAAATACTTCAAGTCTAACTATCCTCCTCCCTCAGAGACAGAAATAGTAGCTGCCAAGGAAAATAAATGCATCACAGGGGGGCAATCCCCAAGGACTGGGGGAGAGTCAGGGCTGGAGTCCAGATTCTGCAGCTTTCCGCCCACCAAACTCGGCTAAGGGGGTTAACCAGCTCTCTCGTTTCAGGGACATAGTTTCAGACGTCACTGCTGTGTGGACAGGCACTCCCACACGGACATCACCCTGGCCCGGACTTAGCTGTCATGTATCCGTCAGCTTTGCACACACCTCTCTGTGGCACAGACATCACTGCTGCACAGTGGAGAAGAGAATGGGCTCTGGAGTTCGTCTGGATTTGCATTCCAGGTGCACAATTAACTAGCTTTGTCAAGTTCCTTAACCTCCCTAATCATCAGTCTCCCTGTGTGTAAAATTGGTAGTTGAGAAAACTGTAAGGGATCATCACAGCGGCAACTACATACAGTAGCTTTATTTTTTTTAAGATTGATTGATTGATTGATTTCAGAGAGAGAAAGAGCACTAGCAGGAGGGGTAGCAAGAGGGAAAGAGAATCTCAAGCAGACTCCGCCCTGAGCCCCATGTGAGACTCCATCTCACAACCCTGACCTCACGACCTGAGCAGAAACCGAGTCCGACGCTTAACTGACTGAGCCACCAAGACACCCCATATAGTAGCTCTTATTAAAGAAAGTAAGCTCTTTCCTGCAGCTCAGCTATATGATAACTGCTGTTCCATCTTACTCTTAAAAAAAAAAAAGAGATCACAAGTAGGCAGAGAGGCAGGCACAGAGAGAGGGGGAAGCAGACTCCCCGCTGAGCGGAGAGCCCGATGTGGGGCTTGATCCCAGGACTCTGAGATCATGACCTGAGCCAAAGGCAGAGGCTTAACCCACTGAGCCACCCAGGCGCTCCTGTTCCATCTTACTCTTAACAAGTAGTGTGACCTTGGAGATATGCCTACTTCACATCCCAGTAAAACTACCTCGTTCATTATTTTCTCAGCTTAGCTGACATTTTTCATTTTAACTAAAGACATCTTAGTCAAGCCTTTGCATTCATACTTGGTCAGCTTACTGCACACGCATACACATACTCAGACTCTTTTCCTCCTACCGTGGCCCTAGCCCCCACTGCCCTGGGCACTCTTTCCAGATGTCAGTTAAGGAGAGAAAGAAGTCTCATCCTCCAGTCACCGTCGACCACTTCTGGAGAGGTAATTAAATCTAATCTAATCAAGTGGCCTGGTAGACAAAGAAAAAACTAGGGTGCCTGGGTGGCTCAGTTGGTTAAGCAACTGCCTTCGACTCAGGTCATGATCCCGGAGTCCCGAGATCGAGTCCCACATCGGGCTCCCAGCTCCGCGGGGAGTCTGCTTCTCACTCTGACCTTCTCCCTTTCATGCTCTCTCTCACTCTCTCTCTTTCTTAATAAATAAATAAATAAAATCTTTAAAAAAAAAAAAAGAAAAAAGAAAAAACTATCACTCAAACTGCTTAGTCCCCACAGGAGCCCCGCCCCGAGGAATTAGCTCTATTCTCCCACAACAGAAGATGTGGTTTTCAGCCTCTGAACATCTACTCTAGTTAGGTGAGGTATGTCTCACTCAAAAAGCTGGGGAGCCACCACTTTCTGCCCAGCAGCTATGCTTTCAAATGGTCCGGTACACAACCACAAAACTGTGTCTGTCTTGCTCTCTGTGATGCTATAAAAAGTCGAATATACATATAGATTCCTTCAAATTCATCCAGACCAAAAGAAAAAAAAAATCAGCTATCTCACAGACTATTGGTAAAATAGCTCAAAAAAGGCCAAATAAAAACAATAAGCATTTAAAATATACCAAAATGAAGTTTAAAGGTTTGTTTTCTACATTGTAACCCATTGTGATTAGCCGAATCCTTTCGCAGAGTTCATAGGTGCTAGTTGTTCCCTGGCCAAGTTCAACCACACTTCTCCCTGTGGATGGTAAGAATATACCACCAGGTCACTCTTATGCCAAGGCGCGAGTAACACAGCACAGGAAAGCCATCAAGGACTCTGGTTTTGAATGTCACCAAGTGCAGGGAATACTAGGTGTGTACTCTGGGCACGGGTCCATCACCCAGCCCCTTTCACCGGTTAGTTATCAAATTTTGCCAATTCAAGGACTTTTGCAGAGTAGATTTATGCCTTACACCATCACCTACAGTGTGTGTATTCCCCACAACAGCAACAACATGGCACTTGGCAGTCGTGAGGTAGAGGACACACGGGACTGGGTCTCAGGGGGCTCAGAGGAGGGCACTCTCTGTTCCGGCCAAGTGTAAACTGCCTTGAGCCGAAGTCCCTAGTGTCCAGGAGCTGAGAGAAGCTGGGGAGAAAGGATTCTCAAGTTCTACCCTTCCCCCTACACTCCCGGGGAAACGAGCCTGGGGCGGCTGCAGGACTCACTCGCAGGGGATCTTTTTCCTCCCATCACCACCCAGTCTCTGCTCTCCCTCCCCGTCTCTAATAAGAGGAAATCAGCCTTCCGGTCAGGGCTGCATCTGCCAAAGACTGTGATCTGGAGGCGATTCCTGGCAGGCAGGGGGGGCACTAGCATTTGCTGAGTGCCCGCTATGTGGGGGTCCCACTAAACGGCGGCACTTCTCTGTCCTCACTAGGGTTTTATAACCACCTGGGAAACTGGGGGAGAAATGCCTGCCGTAACCCCAGACTGAGTAGTTCACAGAAGCATCCCTTTACAGCGGTCCTTTCAACAGCCCCCTACCCCCAGCATCACCGTGCTGAGATATCATGTGCGCGGTCAATGGCAGGAGCAGGGTTTAGAGGCAGGGCTGTCTCCCTTCCAAAACGCCCTCTCCCCACTGGCCAAAGCCCCGGTGTCTCCTGGATCTATATCAGCCCCTAGATCTCTTCTGGCCCTGCCTCCCAGATATAGCCGATAGTGGGTAATTCCTCAGTATCTTAAGTTGAATGAGTAAGGGGAGGAATATAGCAGCTTCTAGAAATTGAATTAGAGGGGTAAATATGTCCAAGTAGCTCAGATTAGTGAAATAATCAGACTGCAAATGTCATCTCAGTCTAACGAAGAAAAATGCAGTCTTAAATGCTTTGGGGAGGGATAAAAGGCTCACCCTATTATCTTTTCAAATGTTTCCTCTGCCACCTTATCCCTCTCTTCTTATTGGGATTCCATTACGTGACGGTTAGTTGGGCATTGTCCCACAGCTCTTGGATGATCTGCTCTGGCTTCCTTCCTTCCTTCCTTCCTTCCTTCCTTCCTTCCTTCCTTCCTTCCTTCCTTCCTTCCTTTTATCTTCTCTTAGTCTTTGTGCTTCAGTCTGGACAATTTCTACTGACCAATCTCTAAGTTTCCTGTTGAGTAAAGTCTCCTAATGAGCCATTCAAGTTATTAGTCTTTCGCCATGGTTTTCGTCTCCAGCATTTCTATTTGGTCCCTTCTAGTACTTTCTGTATGTCTGCTGATATCCTTCACATGGTCATGCCTGTTGTCTGTCTTTTCCACTAGAGATTTTAACATAGTCGTCATAATTATTTAAGTTTTCTTTCTGAGGATTCTAACATTTGAGGCATATGTGAGTTCAAGTCTACTGAGTGTTTTGACTGTGTGATGTTTTTCTTTGCTTCTTTGTGAGTGTCCTAATTTTCAGGACAGTAGATATTGAGGTAAATAGTTTCATGTCTGGCTGTGTGAATAACTCTTCATTATCTAGGATTCTACTGGGAGGAATTGAGTCAATCTACTCAGGAGTTAACCTGGTTTTGTATTTATTGTTGCTAGTTACTGTCAATATACCTTAGGCTTTAAATTGCCCTCGCATTACCTTGTACTTGGGGCTGGGGTTGGGTTAGCACAAAGGGTCTCTCAATGTTCCAATCCACCTCAGCTTTACCTGTGAGCCTGAACCTCAATGAGATCCTCTCTCTTCACTTTTGTCTCCTCCTGCTAGCAGTAGACTGCTGTTATTTATTACTCCGTTCTTGCTATCCTGGGGGTGGGAAGGGAGGAGACATTTTCTGTTGCCCATATTCAGCCCCCATCTTAAGGAGGCATTATAGCCCTTGGTCTTGGGTGTGAGGCCATGGCAGTGGTCCTGTCCACAATCCTGGGGATTGTGGAATTACTGCTTAATGATTACAGAGTTTCTGTTTAAAGCAACTGAGAAATTTTGGAAATAGATACTGACACAACATTGTGAATGTGACCGATGCCACTGAACTGTGCACCTCAAATGGTTAAAGAGGCAAATTTTCTGTGATGTATGTTTTACCACAATTTTAAAAATTCATAGTAATATATCAAAACCATTATACTTTTTATTTTCATTTTTTATTTTAATCATTTATATTTCATAAGTGACTTATTTTATAACTGGATGTTTGTACCTCTTAATCCCCTCCACCTGTTCACCCACCTCCCAGTTCCTTCCCCTCTAACAACCATCAATTTGTTCTCTGTATTTATGATCCTGTTTAGTTTTTTGTTTACCTAGAATAAAGAAGATGTGTGAGATATCCACACACACACACACACACACACACACACACACACACACACAGTGGAATATTACTCAGCCATCAAAAAGAATGCAATCTTACCATTTGTGACAACATGAACATGGGTGAATTGCATGTTATGTAAATTATATACTGCAGTAAAGTGGTTGTAAAGAAGACAGAAAGAAAATGAGTGGGACTGTCTTAGTGGTAGCAGTAGATGTAATGGCAGTGAGGTAGTTGGTGACCATGGGTGACATGAGATGCAGAGCCAGGGGTTGGGGAAGTGGGGGAGGACAATAGTCTGGTAGCTTCATTGTCTACAAAACCCACCACATAGAAAGCTCTGGCCCTAGACCATGACTAACCACCTGAATTATGACCAGAAAGTTGTGGTGAATACTTCATAAAAGTCTCTTCTCATGACAAAGTTCACTCTAAGCCACAAACTCGGAAAATCAAAGAAGTTAAAATTACCCCTCTCCCATCTGCCCCACTTCAGGGAAATCCTATTCCCACACTTGTGAGGCAGGGTTTGGGGTTGCCCAATCATGGGGCAGTAGAAATGTAGGCGCTCACTGCCATCTCTTCTCTCCAGCCCAGCCCCCTCTTCCCTGGCCCTGTGTCTTTTTAGTGAACTCATTATCACCAAATAAACTAATTTTAATGCCTCTTATCTGTCCTTTCCATTCCATCCCCACAGTTTCAGTTAATTCCAACCTGGACAACCATTTCCTAGCTAGTGGCCCTGTCAACTCCCTCCTTCTTCCACCACTGACAGCATTCAGCGTCACACCTCAACATGAGTTTATGCCAATTTTTTTCCCATCAAGCATGGTTCCTTCAATAAGCATTCATTCCAGGTAGAAACTGGGTCTTGCTATGGAAATGACTCCAAGACAATTTCCAAATCCCCATCTTCCAACAAATTGCTATTTCTTAATCTCGTATATAGACATTCTGGAGCTGTCACTGCCCCTATTGGTGCCAGAGTGGCCTCTCTGTAATGAGGACAGAATTCTGAGCCTCTCCTGATTAAAACCCTTCACTGACTTCCCATTGTCCCTGGCATAGTCCACATACTTTATTTATCAAGGTCTCTCCATAAAGTTCCTAACTCTCTACCCTCATCTCCCACCACTTCACACTCAGGTTCCTGAAACACTGAATTACTGATAGTTCGCTAAGAAATCAAGGTTTTGAGGACCAGGATTTATTATACATCTAGCATAGTGCCCAGCATGTAAGAAACAATTAAATTTGTACCAAGTGAGTGCATTTATTAAGATCATACTCTATATCAGTTCCATAGGTTAGGAAAATTATCCCACATCAGTATCAAATATTCAGGAGGTGCCATATTTATCCTACCATGCCAACTAGGGCAACATCCACTTTTTATACCTATTCAAGTTCCTGGAATGCAATAGCCCCTCATTAAGTATTGAATGAATAGTTGGGTGGGTTAATGGATGGATGGTTGAATGGATGGATGGATGGATGGATGGATGGATGGAAGGACCCGAAGAACTATGAGAGAAGACAAGTGACATGAGGAGAAGTCCCCATCTGGATGCTTAGGTTCTTGAGTGCTGAGACCATGTCCTTATTCATCTCTGCATTTTTTGAGCTCAGAACACAGTCTAATGGAAAGTTTTCAACAAATACATGAAGAATTAATGAATGTGCAATTACATGAATTATATAAATAGTATTTCCATTGTAAGCATTGGCTTAACATTTGGATATGCAGTTGAGATAACTATGTGAAAATCCAATCCTATTTTGCATTGGTCTAATTTACAAGACCACTCCCCACGCTGAGTACCACTCCCAGTTGTGTTGGCCTGAGCTCTCGGAGAGGAGAGATTAGGTACTACTACTTTCTTAGGGATCATAATACTTGAGAAGAGGGTAATGCTTGTATGGAGGGCGAAGAGGACTGTTGAGGAGAAGTACCAGTGCAAGGGTGCATAACTGGACTGGAAAACCTCCTGGCAAGAAGAGCAGCTGATTGCTCAGACAGTCTTCCAAGAGCCCTAAGAATTGTGGCTTCAAAGAATACCCTTTGGGAGGAAGACAGAGGAGAATAGAGTTTATCCACTGGATTTCACCTCCTACTAATCAAGAGATTTCCCAAAAAGGCTTAATCTCCCTGAATTTCTGGATCATGCACATCCTAGGTCTCAGCAGTAGAGGAAGACCAGGGATGGGAAACATAAGCTGTATTCACACAGGCATGAGGCAAGGTGCGGTCCGGTGGTGCCTGGGGAAGACAACCCCACACCGTACAGAATGGATCTTCACAGAGTAACTGAAGAACAACAAGTGGCCAATGTCCATGGACTTACTGGAGGAAAAGAGTATCTATGGTGACACCAACGAGTTGTTTGATACAGCAACATTTTGTGATCACTGTCCATGTTTTTTAATAGTTGCCTATTAAATTATATAGATGAATTATATAGTTATATATAACTTATATATAATATCATATATGCCATATATGTCATATATATTATATAATATGTGATATTCTATATAAGTTATATAGAATATCTATATAGCATATAACTTATATAATATCATATATAAATTATATAGAATTATTTTATATAGATGAATTATAACTTATAAACTATGGCATCCAGAATAATGCTCCCCACCCACCCAAGATGCCCACATCCCGATCCCTGGAGACTGTGACTATGTTTACCATGCAAAGGGGAATGGAGGCTGCAGGTGAAATTAAGTTTGCTAATCAGCTCACCCTAAAATAGGGAGATTACCTGGATGGGGCAATGTAATCACAGGCGTCTTTAACTAGAGGGTATTATGCTAAGCGAAATAAGTCAGTCAGAGAAAGACAATTATCACATGATCGCTCTGATATGAAGAATTGGAGAGGCAGGGCAGGGGGTTATGGGGGGGTGGGAAAGAGAAATGAAACAAGATGGGATGGGGAAGGAGACAAACCATAAGAGACTTCTAAACTCACGAAACAAACTAAGGGTTGCTGGGAGGTTGGAGGTAGGAATATGGACATGGGGGAGGGTATGTGCTATGGTAAATGCTGTGAAATGTGTAAGCCTGATGATTCACAGACATGTACCCTGGGGCAAATAATACATTATATGTTAATAAAAAATTTAAAAAAAAAAAAGCGGAAGCAGCTGGCAGAAGAGTCAGTGTCAGAGCCGCGCGCTGTGAGAAAGACTCCACCAGCCTTGCTGGCTTTGAAGCTCAAAGAGGGCCACAAGTCAAGAAACAGAGAAGCTAGAAATGATAGGAAAATGGATTCTCCTCTAGAGCTTCCAGAAAGGAATGGAGCCTTGTGGGGTCTTGATTTTAACCCAGTGAGACCCCGCATCAGACTTCTGACCTATAGAACTACAAAATAATAAATTTGTGTTGTTTCAAGCCACCACATTTTTGGTAACTTGTTTCACTAGCAATGGGAAACTCATAGACTTACTTAATTACTTGGGGGCATTAAGATTACTTTCAACTTTTTCTCGTTATAGAACAAGAAGACAATGGAACTCCTTATAGCTAACTTTTTCTGCATCTCCACAATTTTTTAAAATTCATAGAAATGATTTGTTGGGTCAAAGATCATGCATAATTTAATAACCCTTACATGTATTGCCTTCCAGAAAGATAGTAACAATTTGAAATAACTGTCAACACATGAGTATCTCCAACAACAGAGAATACTCTTTTTTAATTTTTATCTGAATAGTACCTAAATGTTTTAAGTTGCATTTTTATTATCAATAATTTATGCTGCGTGCTTATGCATTCCTCTATAATCTAGGAATATAGCAGCCACCCTTATATCTTCTTTGGAAATTACTTGCTTAAAAACTCCAATCATTTTTCTTTCAGGTATTCATTCTCCCTTCAGATTTTCCTTGATGGTTACCCAATGGCCTCAACAGTGAATGCATCACCTATCTATCCTTTCTCCACCAGAATAGGCTTAAAGATGATATTTCAAAACAATTTCTGATAGACACTTGAATGCTTGGCTTTTTAAAATAAACTCTTTTTGAAAGTGAAAAAGTTGTCAAAAGAAGAGCAGCTTTCTGTCACACGCTCTTAAGTTATCATGGTCTCCATGGCTTCACATTTACCCTTGAACGTAGGAGAGGCCTAAGCCCAAAGGAAATGACCTTATCTGTGAGACAAATAAGTAACCACACCATCGCTAAAATTAGGTTATGTTTCCTAGTAATAAGACACCAAGATCTTCAGCAGCATAGCAGAGAAAGAAAAAGAAAGAAAAAAACCCACACACTTTGTGTTTCATTATGCATCACAAATGTCAATACCTGAAACGAAGTGTTCTCCGCATGTGGGTAACAGAGCCATGAAAATTCCTTTCCTTTCTCTTCCCACTTCCTTAGATCTCCTAATTCCTGGAACGAAGACATACTTTCATATGCTTTTTAGTTTTACTCATGAGAAAATAAAAATCTATATTGCTTTCATCTATGTTTAACATTATGTAAAAAGAAAAAAGAACCCATAACTTAATTTATAATAGTTTTGGGTTTGGGGGGTTCTTTTGCTTGTTAGCATTCAGCAAACCTCCCTACACATGGCTTCAAGCTATCAGGGCGCAGGCCCCCCACCCGCCCTTAATCCTCTCCTCAGCCCTTCTACTGAAGAATCTGGCCTTCATGATGCCGGGCTGTTTGGGGAGCATTCCCTTTCCCAGAACTCTGCAGTAGCCCATCACACCACATCAATGATAGCAACAGCTCCAGTCCTGTTCTTAGCGGTATGTCCCTGTGTCTGCTCACTGACCAGACAGTTTAACAAGGTTGACAGTTGGGCAGAAGTTCTGGCTCCTCTTTAAGTGGTAACATCTCACACCAATTTTTCCAAAGTAACCAGGTTGTTATCTGTCAAAGTTGATCCCGTGGTGATGCGTGCCTCCAGCATTACCCTGGCCTCCAGGGTGCTTTGTTCTCGCCAACGTGGCCTTGGCCATGGCTCACGTAGCCCCGAAGTTTCCAGGTCTTCCTCAGTCTGGAGAGCATGTTGGTCATCCAGATGAAAGAGAGCTATTTCCAATAGTTTCTAATGTGACCATTTGTCTTTGCTATTGAAAAGGCATATTGGCTTTTTAAGATGAAAATGTGCCCTTTTTGTCTATGGTAAAATATGACCGCATTAACTGTATCTGGTGACTCTCCTAAATTCGGGCCAGACATACAGAGCAAAACCTTTCAGGGAACAATCAACAAAGCCACTAAGTTGAAGATGGATAGATGATTTACTAACTGGACATCTCAGTCATACAATTACGACTGATTCGTCAGAGCTCTCAGATAAATCTCCAAACTTCTGGTTTCAGAATGTGTTCATGTCTGCTTCCAGCAATGGGGGTGGTGAAGAAAGCAGCAATATCAGTGATAAATAATCCAGTCCAAATATCCATATATTTGCCAATATTTAATAAAACTTACAGTTAGCATGGCAGTATTCTAAGTGACATATATATTAATATTTAATCTTTTTAAGTATCATTATCAGTTCCATTTTACATGTATGAGGAGACTAAGAGGCATAGAGAAGTTAATTAAATTTACTGAAGTCCTCTACTAGTAGGGCTGGGATTTGAACCCAGTGTTCATGTTCTTTGCCACACATTATGCTATCCTATAGCTCAATGATATCTTCAGGGTTAGGATTCTTAATGTGGGATCTGTGAGCTCCTTCAAGGCCATGGATGGACATCAAAAAGTCTGTGAATTTGCCAAAACCAGTATGCAAGCGTTTGGGTGCATATGTGTGTCTCTACTTTATTCTCAAATGGCTCTACACTTCAAAAAAAAAAAACAAATAAACAAAAATGGTAAAGGGCCACTACTTTCAGAAAACAGTGCTTCACAATGAAATGTTGATGGTTTTTACATGATGTGGAATTGGGTTGGAACCTTGCATTGCCATTTATTAGTTGTATGAACTTGGGCACTTTGATTGCCCACTCTAAATTCCATGGTCCTTATCTCTACACGGCATTATAACACCTACCTTGCATTATAGTTAACATCAAAACCAATGTCTGGAACTAACCAGTGCCTGGAAAGTCATAGACATCAATATTTTTGACATCAATAACATTTTTAACATCAGTAACATAATGTCCAACTTGAGAGTGAGATAAGGCAGCCCTGTAGTAGGAAATCAACAAACTAGGAACCGCAGCAGCAAGAGAATGGGATCTTCTCCACTCTGCTCTGTGTGAAGTAGTCTTTAATCTTCTTGTTCTGTGAGCCTTAAGAAAAGAGATTCCATTGCCTGACCTCTTTCTTCCTTCCATGGGTAAGAAGCAGATAGATATTAGATTAAAGGTGCTTTGAATTCTTGGTGAAGAGAAGCACTGCTTAAATTCAAGATTCTGTTATCCAGAAATGCCATGGAAAATTGTAAAAGCTAGAAAAAAAGTGTACCCGAATGATTAAAAGAATAATAGCAAGTCAAGTTGGAGCTTAGAAAATAACACTTTGCTGACAGTTTTCATTTTAAGGAATAGGTAAGTGTCAAGTCTGGATTCCAAAGGCATTGAAACGTGATGAACCATTAAGCTCTGTTTACCATTTCTCTGTGAGCCACCTGTGTCAGTCTCGGAATCCCCAGCTATCTGCCTTTTACTTACATCTACTCGAACCTGAAGTCTTCTCCTGCCCTGCCTGCTTAAGTCTCATCCTTTCAATGTCTTTCAGAAATAAATAAGGAAGTAAATCTGCGTTCTTCGTTCTTCATGAAGACCTTCTAGGCTCCCTACCGACGGTATCTGCTGTGTCTGAATTCTTTCTGTTCCTCATTTATATTCCCCAGGCACTCAGCACACGGTCTAGTGCTGTGATCATTTGTGTGTTTGTCCACAGCGTTCTTTTGTGTCTTCCTACTACTCAGCTCTTTAATAAGAACTATGTTTTATTCATCTTTGCAGGACTCCTCCAAAAACAGTGGTGCGGTAATGACACGGATAGAAAATGAATGAATGTGTAAATTGCTCAGGAAAAAGGTCCTGCCATGATTTCAGCCTCTGGAATTAGAAGTACAAGGAAAAGCGTACTTAATGCATTTGCTATTTGCTCGTCCCTGCTGTGGACATTAGTCAACGTGTTTTGTTGGGCTACAACATATATTTTATAACAGCACCCCTATTTTAGCTCATCTGCCTTGCCTCATTTTCCATATACATAATAACAAATAATGGGGAAAGAGAAAAATAAATAAAAGCCACTAAAAACCTATAGCTTTATTATATGCAGGGGGTACCATCATATTCCTGCAGAGCAAGAAGGTTCCATGAGCTGGGCTCCCACGAGGCTCAAGAAACCAAGGCAGTGGGTTTTATTTCTTTACAAACCTTTCAGGCTCTCCTGGGGGGAGACATGACCTCTCCAGCCATACTGGCAACCATGCCCAGGAATCACCTGGAAGGAGGGAGGTGGAGGGAGGAAGAAAAAGGAGGGAAATTGAGTTTCCCCATCGGCCATCTGTTCCCAGCCAGAATACCCAGGATGTAACCAATAGCCCCAAAGAGCACTTTTTCTTCTTCCAGGGGTTAAGATGCAAAGGTGCCTTTACTTACACGGGTACCCTTGTAACTAATAAGGCATTTTTTCAATTGTAACAATGGAAGCAGGCTCTCAATGTCCTAGCTGCTGAATCTGAGGATGGAGAATGGTCCTCATGCAAGCTAAGGAGCAGGAGGTTTGTCTGGGGACCAGGGCCAAGCTGTGTATGTACTGCCAGGAGCGTTACAGCCCTGGGCCACCCACGCCGACCCTTTAGCCCTGATCACACTGTCCTCCTGGCTATCTCTGCACACCTATAACCAAATGGCAAGCTGGGAAAATGCCCTGTGCTAGGAATGCCTGCACAAAGAGGCAAAAGGAGTTTAACTCACTGCTTTCCAAGACTGGGTGACAGCCTTATAAATTTAGAACTGCTCCAAGGACCAGCTGCATCAGGATCACCTGAAGTGTTTATTTAAAATGCAGGTTCCCAGGTTCCTCCTCCAGGACTCTGACCCAGTGTCCTGCAGGGGGCCTGGGAAATCTGCCTTTTAAGTAGGAACTCTGAGTGGTTACCCTGACATTAGAGAACCATTCCTTAAGGGAGACAAAAAAAAGGGGGGGCATGTCTAGATATTTCTCATTTTTGCCCTAACTGTTTCCAAACAGAGATAAGTCAATTGAGAAATGTGGCAGAAAAAAATAATTTCAAAGCCTAACCTAATAGGAAATTTGCTTATACTAAAACTCACCCAAATACTGAGTACGAAATTCATCATCATGTAACAAGTGTGTGAAGCGTCACAGGGGATGGTAATTACGGTCGAGAACACCACAGAGACAAGTGGGAAGCCTCACGCCATCCATGCAGCTTTGACCTTCTCTTCCTGATGTGGAGTGCCTGTATACTCACACGGTAAACCATGTCCTCATAGCCAACTTGATCAGAGCCATGTGTGGCGGGGAGGATGAGACTTCACTCTGGATCGCTTTCAGTTTTTCCAGAATCCTGTGCGGGATTTACAAGGAAGTGAAAAGTCATCTCACGCAAGACGCTACCCAACTTTAATCAAAGCACTGGAAATCTGTGTAGGAGATTTAGTCAAAGGAAGCTCACTGTCAGCCCTTGCTTACTGGGACGTGTAAGTATTCTGAGTTCCTCTCATTCTCAAGACACTTTGGGGAGCTGGGGGAGTTCTGTGAAAAGGGCTCTGAAGTCCAAAGCCAAAAATAGGGATGGAGAAAAAAGTGAGCGAGCACATTCAGTGTTATTTTCTATTATAATACTTCTTTTCCATATCTCTATCTCTTCATATCTATAATATGGCATACCTTAATATTTATGATAGCTATAATTTTATAATATTTATCTGTATAAGCAAAGACCAGAACCTCTAGAATAAGATTGAAATGCATGACCATTTTTGCATAGTATTTTAAAATATTTTTTTACTGTAAATAGCAACATTATTAAATTTTTGGAAAACAGGAAAGGTAAAAACAGCACTCATAATGTTGTCAACCCCATACAAGCACTGTAAGATTTTGCTATATTTGGTTGCAAGTAGGCTTTTTTCATAAGCACGGTTAACATAGTCAAGCAAATTATGTGTCCTCTGTGATTGCAAGAGGTTCGCTTAGTATGGAATTAGTGTTATCTCATGTTGCTATATGTTACATTGAACCATATGAGATTCCTGATATTTGACTATTTGACATTAAAAATATAACCACTTCCTGTGATCCAAACTAGTGTTTTTCCTAATTGTGATTTGAAAGTCAGAGTGATTACCACATGGATAGGCTGCTGTATTCCTCATTGGTACCTGCTGTTTGCCTTAGCATAAATCGCATGCACAAAAGAAGAGACCCTAAAGACTAGCTCTCACAAGGAAGATCCAAACAGAGTTGCATTATATTGTTGTGTTGAATGAGAATTAATCAAGTAGGAACAATGACCCTTGTAAATGAAGTTAGCCACTGGCATGCTTAATTAATAGGCCCATTTGCTTGGAAAGTGTGCCCAGCAAATCAAGAAATGTTTGTGCCCGCCTTTTCCAGACTATCCATCAGTAGATTCACAAACTAGACTCCCCGCTAGCCCTCTTTGCTTTTTGACTTCTGTTGTGCTTGTGTATGTGTGCGCACACACATATGTGGGTGTATGCATGTGTTTGTTTAGATTTAGCTTTAAAATTTCACTGTAAGTCAAAGATGCTTTTCCTTAAGTCTACCTATAAAAAGCTTGGCTCTTGTCAACCTTTGCCGTGTTTGAATGTTAAAGTAAGGTACGCTAATTCCCTGAAGCACAGAAAAACAAAGCTGTTATTTCCACGCTAGTTCTTGGGTTTAGTCTCTTGGTTTGGGGTTTAGTTTCTTCCTTGAGGTGTTGATTCCACAAATCCAAAGCAGGTGGCAGTACCCACAGCTTCTCTGTCTGGTCCTGTCTGGAAGCAATTTGTGGTAACACACATTGTGGGATTTTTTAGGTAAAAGAAACACCAAAAGAAAACCCCATAAATTCTCCTGTCTCTCTGTGCATGTTTATAAATAGGAAACCCTCTGAAAGAACTGACCAAATTTGAATAAATTAAGTTCAAGGCTTAATTTCTTCCATTCTCTGACATAAATTTCCTTTCTTCCAAGAAGGGTAAACACTGAGTTTTTCTTGGGGCCCACCCCATGTCCCATAAAGAGAAACATGACCAAATATTTTCCTTCGAAGAGGCAATTTCCAATAAATAAATAAATGCGTGCATGAGTGAGTGAGTCGATGAATGGACGGCAATTTCCTATCCATGCTGTGACCCACGATCAGTTGAAGTGATCTTCAACTCCTTCAGGTAAATATCTTTTTTTTTTAATTTATTTTTTATTAGCATATAATGTATTATTTTTTTTTAATAATGATTTTGCCTTTCATCAGTTTAACCTGAAACTAGTTTTTACACGAAGGTCCTCACAGCCAAGGTTGAGAGTATGGGGAAGAAACTCAGCTGTGACCCAACGCTCTTGCCTCAGACGTTCTCGGCAGATACTGAGAAAAGCTCTAGTGTAATAGGACCTGGCACTCCCAAGTGGTGAACTCCCCTGCAGCCAGACCAGACTTGGCTAACTGAAGCTTGCTCAGCAAGAGAGACTGTACACCCAGGACCCACAGAGTGGCACCGTAAGTGCATGTTAGATGGGTCTTATCATGGGATTTAGGTTTGTGTTAGAAGTTTGGTGGAGGGTTCAAAGAAGCAGGAGTTTGCCCTGACCTGATTGTTGCAAGAAGTGGGGTAATTCTCTGACTGGGCATCCTAATGGATCTCACTTACCTAGAAGGCAGAAAGGAGACTGTATTTAAGAAGCAGCAGTGACTCATTTTAGCCAGTAGGGGGTGTTTGGTCATTTTGAGGATGTAGTCAATGACCTTGTTTTTGTCTTTGCTCCGGCGTGACTGCAGAGTGGGCTCGGTTTTGCTTGTCTTTTTTTTTTTTTTTTGAAGATTTTATTTATTTATTTATTTCAGAGAGAGAGAGAGTGAGAGAGAGAGCATGAGAGGGAAGAAGGTCAGAGGGAGAAGCAGACTCCCCTGTGGAGGTGGGAGCCCGATGCGGGACTCGATCCCCCGACTCCGGGATCATGACCTGAGCCGAAGGCAGTTGCTTAACCAACTGAGCCACCCAGGTGCCCCTGGTTTTGCTTGTCTTGTCTGATATTGGTGATCTTTGAGAGTGTTGAGGATCAATAGGAAAAAGCAGGGTCCAGTTATGAGTGCCAGTCTGCTTTTCTCTTCCTCAGAAGATAGAGCCCTCAGGTCCTGCCCCAAAGGCACTCCCAGGCTAATGGGAGAGATAAATAAGTCAACAGCTGGGATTGTATTCTCTTTATAAGGAGGTGGAATGGAGTAGGGAAGCATGAAGGGTTTCTGTTTTCACAATAAAGTCAGAAAACTCCATCTCATCTCTGCCGCCTCTGTGGCCAGCAGGGTGACGTTGCTGGAGAAACCATAAAGAAGATGGGAGGACTTCAGCATGGTTACCCTTCCAGGGTTCAGTGTAATGGTGTGCTCAGTGCTTTCCATGTGCTTGTGCATGAGAGAGCTTGAGAGGACTGTCCCTTACACACAGGCTCCCCAGATTCCAGTTGTAATCTAGTCATTAAGATCAAAAGTCCCTTTAAGGGTTCTCCTTCCTTGTCCATCCAAACAGATAGCAGGCATGAAGGCTATGAGAAAGCACGAGTGGAAGAGAAGGAAGGAAGGTGCACGTGGGCATGTGACTCTGTGTTCTATGGAAAGGCTAGCCCTTATGACCACTTCAGCTTCCAAATCTTAGCAAGGTGAGGGCTGGGAGCACCAGCTACCCAGAGGAGCCTCTGGAGAAGTGGGGACAGTCAAAAGTGAGGAAGTGAGGGCTGAAGACAATTCAGGGATAGGCAAGTGACAGTGGCCACTACTGTTGTGTCCTTTGTTTTTAGAAGGTTCATAAGACCAAGATCCTGTGCAATTTCAAATTGAGCTTAAGGCAAAATGAAAAGAAAGAACTAGAATGTCTCCCTCTACTGTGTATTCAACCTTGAGCACACTCGCTACTTTCCTTGCCTTGACTTTTTGAAAAGAGAACAAGGTGGTTAGCCAAGAAAAGGCTTGGGGAAAGGAAGAGAAGAGCAGAGTGTGAGTAAGCCTCAAAGGCAGGTGAGAACCTCAGGCTGGTTTGCACATGCTCAGAAGTGGGGAAACCACGTTTCCACTCAGGTGTCAAATGAAGACTCTGACCCCTTTTCCTCCCAGCCCCATTGCACCTGGAGCCCTGGTTTTCTTCCACTGGTCTCAATACTTGTCCATTCACAAACCTAAGACCATCTAAATAATGACCGAGTTCTCTACTGCAGCTTTTCAAACACAGAACTGTCAGCCACCACCAATATAATTTTATCACTGACAGGTCAACGGAACCCAAGTTAACCTAGACTTGCATAGCAAAACACACCTATAAATGTATGCCGTGACTTTTTAGAAATCAGCTGCTGAAAATAGATGAACATAGGAGAAAGGGGGGAAAATGAGAGGGAGGCATACCATAAGAGACTCTTTTTTTTTTTAAGATTTTATTTATTTATTTGACAGAGAGAGACAGAGAGAGAGAGATATCACAAGCAGGCAGAGAGGCAGGCAGAGAGAGCGGGGAAGCAGGCTCCCTGCCGAGCAGAAAGCCCGATGAACCCAGGTGCCCCAAGACTCTTAACTGTAGAAAACAAAATGAGGGTTGCTGGAGGGAGGTGGGCAGGGCATGGACTAAATGGGTGATGGGCATTAAGGAGGGGTCTTGTTAGGATGAGCCCTGGCTGTTACATCGAAATGATGAATCACTGAATTCTCCTGAAACTAATATTACACTATATGTTAACTGAAGTTTAAGTAAAAATTTGAAACATTAAAAAAAAAATCAGTTGCTGATTGTCAACTATCAGAACATGTCTTCAGCCAAGTCCTTCATTAGAACATTCTAAATAAGCAAGACATATCCTTTAATCAGAGCTATTTCCTGGTTGGTGTTACTGTTGTCCTTGACTAAAACTGCATTTCCCATTTTCTAGCTGGAAAGTAAAGCTGCTATGAAACTGTAGGAATACTTAAGCTATGAAAAATAGGAGGAAATGCCACACCCCACACCAGATATCATGCATCAGGGAAAGCACCAAAAAAGACTCGTGAACAATTTCGAATACCTTTCGAACACCTTTCGAAAAATACATGAGTGACACAGACCAGATTCGAGAAAAGGAGGAATAATGATGGATCATTTCTGAGTGTTAATTATTGTAAGGATTGCTGATTCTGGGGACTGATTCAGTGCTTTTGATAGAGACACCAATAGATTAGAAAGGGAAAATCTCACTATAAGGAACTGTGACTTCACATTCAGGGTGAGAGTAAAGAGAGTTATATATTCCTGTCTAATCAGTAATCTTCTACCTGTAAATTAATGTGCTTTGAAATGAAAGAGGATGTGATTTCTTAGATATGACAACAACCACACAAGGCAGGAGAGATTGGTGAGGGCTTCATCAAAATTTAAAACTTTTGTGTCTTGGAAAACAGCCATCAAGAAAAATCAAAGACAACCCCTAGACTAGGAGATGATATTTGCAAATCATGTATCTTATAAGGGAATCATATCCAGGATATATAAAGAGCAATAAAAAGATAAATCACCCCATTTTTTAGAAGGCAAAATACTTGAAGAGACATTTCTCCAACAAAGAGAGTTAAAGGCCTAGTAAGCATATGAAAAGAAGCTCATAGTTAGTCAATCAGGAAACGCTAACTCTAACCACAATGGGATACTACTTCACACCCACTAGAATTGCAATTGCCAAACAACAACAACAACAGCAACAAGTAGTGGCAATGATGTAAAAACCGTCTAGTGTTGAAGAATGGAACTTTCATACATAGTTGATGGCAATGTAAAATGGTGCAGTCACTTTGGAAAACAGTTTAGAAGCTCCTCAAAATGTTAAACATAGAGGGCCGCCTGGGTGGCTCAGTGGGTTAAAGCCTCTGCCTTCAGCTCAGGTCATGATCTCAGGGTCCTGGGATGGAGCCCCACATCAGGCTCTCTGCTCGGCAGGGAGCCTGCTTCGCCCTCTCTCTCTGCCTGCCTCTCTGCCTACTTGTGATCTCTGTCAAATAAATAAATAAAATCTTTAAAAAAAATGTTAAACATAGAGTTACCGTATAACCCAGTAAACTGGGCCATATGGTAACCCCAGTGGGTTATATGGTGACTAGTAATGTGTACGAATCTTCTTTTGGGAATGATGAACATGACCTAAAAGTTATTTATGGTAATGTTTGCACAATTCAGTAAATTTACTGAAAACCACTGAAGTATAAACTTCAAATGGGTAAAATTAATGGTATATAAAATGTATTTCATAAAGCTCTTAAGAGTCAACACGAATGAGCGAATAGCAACCATTTTCACATTAAAAAAAAAAAACAACACAGAATTGTTACTGTTTCCATTAGGAAATTTTTAGTAGCCATAGTTAGTCAAGACTTAACTTTAAGTCTACACTAAAATTACTTGCCAGAACTGGAGGCTGGGTATCCCACTGCTATTTACTGAAAATGATTAACCTTTGATGCACTAGTAATATCTGGGGAAAAGGAAACATAGGGGTCTCAGTAGGGCTCCCTTCTAAGGTCATGTGATTTCTGAGAAACAAACCACTAGGTCTGAAGTTACCAGGATGTTAACTCTGGGGATGGTTGGTGTAACACCAAACATCCTGAAAGAACATATGACCATGTGTATTATAATTAAGACCACATCCTCAGCTCAGAAAAGATCATAAAACATTTCTAATAGAAAGCGTACTGAATATTGTTCCTTGAGGGACTGAGGTTCATCTGTCTTAAAGAAAGACGTTACTCAATATTAGAACAAAATAGTCACATCTGACTACATTTTCCTTCTTCCTTTTTTTTATTTTTTTAAATTTTTTATTAACATATAATGTATTATTTGCCCCAGAGTACATGTCTGTGAATCATCAGGCTTACACATTTCACAGCATTTGCCATAGCACATACCCTCCCCCATGTCCATAATCCTACCCCCCCCACACCTCCCAGCCACCCTTAGTTTGTTTCGTGAGTTTAAGAGTCTCTTATGGTACCTTTTTTTTTTTTTTTTAGATTTTATTTATTTATTTGACAGAGAGAGAGATCACAAGTAGGCAGAGAGGCAGGCAGAGAGAGGGGGAAGCAGGCTCCCCACTGAGCAGAGACCCGATATGGGGCTCGATCCCAGGACCCTGAGATCACCCCCTGAGCCAAAGGCAGAGGCTTTAACCCACTGAGCCACCCAGGCGCCCCTACATTTTCCTTCTTTAGCTAAATCCAGAAAGAAGGAAGAAAGGGAAGGAGACAGTGGGCAGGGGGAGGAAAGGAAAGAGAGGAGGAAGAAGAGGGAGAAGGAGAAACTCAGTTTCTTTCTGTATCTCAAGGTGTATAATCAAATAATCAAGGGAAACATAGAGGGCTGGAAAGAGCCAACACTCCCTATCCCCACGTTCCTCTGTCTTCACACCTGCCACAGACTTCAGGTAGGAGTGCAATAAATTGTCTTCCACAAAATGGGGAAGGAAAAATCTAGGCAGGAGCTTACTAATAAATAAGACTCCCTTCTGCATTTCCACTTGCCTTTGGCCTATTAGTCCTTACATAACCCAAGGAGATAACTAGAAAAAAATTTGGTTGCTGATCAATTTTTTTCAAAGCTCTAATTTAAGTCTTAAGAGATTCCATTAGTGGAAGCAGAAGGTAGTATTGCTACTGATGAAAACTAGAATCCTCCACATTTCTGCCCAAACATGTTAGAGTCTCTCCTTGTGTACTACGTTCTGAGGGCACCAGGGTCCTCTCATCCTGACCCACACTATAGATTTGCCCTCCCCTCCCTCAGCAGTCCTAGCAAAGGAAAGCATGACCACTGGTAATGAGTAATTAATTGTTCACCATTCTCACTTGTGTTTCATTTCTGAATGTTCAAGTTTGAACTTGGAAAGAGAGAAAACCACATCCTTTGTACCCTCAATATATAGATGGAGTCAGTCAAGAACTAACACAGATTTTCTTGCCGATTGATGTGGGGACAGCAGCCACAATGAGGGACTCCTGTACATTTCCGGCGTCCTCTCTCTCAATTGCCATTTTTCTCCTGCTGATTCCTGGAGGTAAGACTGCTTCTCATCATTTCCAGTATGACCATTAAGTAAATGGAGCAAACTTTCAGCAAACTTTTGGCAAGATTGGCCAAGTATAAGAGGAGATATTTGTTCCCCATGCTTTCATACTCTCCCTTGGATTCTATGTCTTTATTTGAGGAGGAAAAACATCGTTCTTTCCTCTTTAAAATTTCCTCACAAAAAATAATGAAACTGCCAGTGTTGATTTCTGCCAATTTATAAACTGAAAATTTATAAATAAATAAGCAAGATTTGTATGAGCTGGATGGGCATCAGTTTCAAATGCTGTGGAGCTTATGGCATTATGACAAAACAGGTTATAGCCCCTGAGTGGCTTTAAATTTTCCCTAAAAACCTTCAAGAGAGTGAGGACTGCTCCGGGGCTCCCTCAAGTGCGCACGAGCCGTGGCTTTGGCTCAGGGTCTGTCAGCTTCTGTACGTGGGAGCGGTGGGCAGGGGTTAATGCAAAAACCTGTCTCACCAGGAATTCCCCAGGAAGTTTATCTTGCACCTAAAAATGAGAAGAAATTTTTAAAATAGCAAGTTCCTGCACATTTGGGTCAAAAGTGTGGGCAAAGCATAAGCCTGGCATAGTAGGATTGTATTCAGGCATGTTAGCTCCTCCGTAATGTTGAAAACAGAGCAGATAAAAAAAAATCCAGTTATATCTTTCCTTCAAAGGAAACAACAGAAGCAGCTTGCTCCACTCTTCTTTGTTGCCTGTGGTCAGAGAGAGCAATGTGGGCCCATAAAGGGAACAGATAGAACAAAGCAAGACCTGATGCTCTGGACCAATGGTCTCAACTCTCCTACATATTAGAATACTCTGGAGGACTTTTTTAAACAATGCTTGCCTCCAGCCCCAGTTCCTGAGATTCTCATTTATTTTGATTCTGGGTAGGGATCAAGAATTGCTAGGTTCTGAAAGCTTCTCACCTGCTCTAAACTCTACCCCTTACACTTTTAGGAGTGGTTGGTTGCAGATGTTGACTTTTTTTTTTTTTTCTGGAAGCTTGTGTATGTGTTCACCGAACTAGTGATTTTGTAAAATGAAAATGCAGTTATTCTGCTAAGTGTATGATTTCTGCAGCTCAGAAGGTCCAAAGATGTACCGTGGGATCTTTCCATACATGACTCACCCAAGGAAAATTTGAGATGAGGGTGAAGTTCTCTGGGTTTCTCTAAATTCTTTATCCTTTAACTTCTAGAGTCTAGTATATCCCCTTCCCAACACACTTCTGGAAACGAGAGCCCCTGGGACCACTCTCTGCCCCTTCCCTCACTCTCACCATTTGCCTCTTACTGTGTATTTGGCAGTGAGTTGGCTTAGTAATGAAGTAACAGGCCGTCTGCCCTATTTGAGAAACCATTGAGTCTCAGCTAGCAGTCAGGAGAAGTATTTTAGGAGAATCCAAGAACATCTGGCACAGGGCATGGAGGACTGAAAGTATATCACAAAGGCACGAGATGGCTAAACCAGCATGGTTGGGGTTTCTTGTGTGTAGGTCTATTGTTCTGTAATAATGAAATTCTACTCCTGCTCTGTCATCAAGGAAATTTGATTAAGGCAGAGTTCTCACCTTCCTTCTCCTACCTCTTTGGAAAAGGCCATCATTTCAACCATGTGTTTCAGTTTGCAGGTTGAAAGGGAGCCTCGGGTGTAATAGATACTAGTCTGTCAACTTAGAAACGAGAAGAGTACCAATTTCGATTAAACAGAAGTCTCACAAAGACTACAGAACTCATAGGTGGAGGCACAGCGAAAAGGCGCTATATCAGTTATAAGCCATGTGTTTTGGCAAGGACAGAAGGGCAATTCTCAGGCTTCTAAAAGCTGCTCTGCTTCCCCAGATCAAGACTCAGCCAGAAGGGAGGAGGGGGAGTGCACTCTAGGCTGTCATCGTCACTAGCATCTCTTGGAGCAACCGCAACCTACCTGACTCCCATGATTGTGGCAGATTTCCAGCCTCATTATCCCCGGAGCTGCTGATGGCCCAGCTTCTGTGGGTGAAAGAAGAGCAGGATGTTCTCCGGGAGTCCAACAGGAATGGGATTTACATTCCGATATCCAAACATCTACATGGAGGGCGAGGGGGGGGGCGGAAATCCTCCACTACCCACCCCCCGCCCCCCTATGTCACCTATGTTTCCTCTCCAAATGGGAAAAGCATGTGTGATCTCAGGAACACGGCCTTAGGGAGAGCTCTTTGGGGTGGGCACTGATAGAATTTGTCTTTTTCTTTTTAACAGATTTCTGTGTAGAAATTATTGGAGGAAATCAAGTGAGTCCTCATTCAAGACCCTACATGGTGCTACTTAAAGGAAAAAAAATCTGTGCTGGGGCTCTGGTTGCAAAAGACTGGGTATTAACTGCAGCTCACTGTGTCCTGTAAGTGCTTGGGGCCTAAAAAATATTTGTGCAGATATTCTCATTTGGGGCATATTAATAAAGAGAATAAATCTTCCCTAAAACCACAGGAAGCTCACGTGTATATCTTCACATCACTTAAGTCTCTGGGAAATTGCTTTACCCCAGCAGGAAGTTAAGCCCAGACTCAGTCTCAAAGTATCACACCCCTGGGGGATCCACAGTGAGCACCCACATGTTTGGGTCGTACTCGGCTAGAGCTCCTGGCTCTGAGCACTGCAAAGGCTTTGCTTCTGGTCTTGACTTCATGACTAGAGAGAATTAACCACAGTATGGAAGGGTAAATCTAAAGTGTCCCCTTGGGAGCTGAGCACAACAGTCAAGTAGAGAAAACTTGTTTCTTTTTTTATTTTTATTTTTTAAATTAACATATAACGTATTATTTGTTTCAGGGGTACAGGTCTGTGAATCATCAGTCTTACACAATTCACAGCACTCACCATAGCACATACCCTCCCCAATGTCCATAACCCCCCACCCTATCCCTACCCCCCAACCCCCCACCAACCCTCAGTTTGTTTCCTTTGTTTGTTTGTTTGTTTTTTTCTCAGTTTGTTTCCTGAGATTAAGAGTCTGTTATGGTTTGTCTCCCTCTCTGGTTTCATCTTGTTTCATTTTTCGCTCCCTTCCCATATGATCCTGTCTCATTTCTCAAATTCCTCATATCAGTGAGATCATATGATAATTGTCTTTCTCTGAATGACTTATTTTGCTTCACATAATACCCTCTAGTTCCATCCACATCATTGCAAATGGCAAGATTTCATTTTTTATGGCTGCATAATATTCCCGCGCGCACGCGCGCGCGCGCGTGTGTGTGTGTGTGTACACACCATATCTTCTTTATCCATTCATCTGTTGATGGACATCTAGGCTCTTGCCATAGTTTGGCTATTATGGACATTGCTGCTATAGACATTGGGGGGCACATGCCCCTTCGAATCACTACATTTGTGTCTTTAGGGTAAATACCCACTAGAGCGATTCCCAGGTCATAGGGTAGCTCTATTTTCAACTTTTTGAGGAACCTCCATACTGTTTTCCAGAGTGGCTACACCAGCTTACATTCCCACCAACAGTGTAGGAGGGTTTCCCTTTCTCCACATCCTCGCCAACATCTGTTGTTTCCTAACTTGTTAATTTTAGCCATTCTGACTGGTGTGAGATAGTATCTCATTGAGGTTTTGATTTGTAGAGAAAGCTTGTTTCTAATACCTTTCTTTTTTCTTTTCTGAACGTCTCTCACATCTCAGCCATCTCTTAAACCTTGCTGACTACTACCTTCAAAGCTCTTCCAGGCCTGGTCTTTCCTCCATTCCCATAATCAAGCCTCTCAACTTGGGCTGTCCAATATGGTAGCCACTGTCATATTGGTTATATGAATTTACACATGGCTCTATGAATTTAAATTAAAGTTAAATAAAATTACACATTTAGTTCCTTGGTGGCACTACCACATTTCAGGTCCTCAGTAGCCACAGATGGCTAGTGGTTACCATTTTGGAAGGCAGATGTATAGAACATTTCATCATCCAGGTGTGCTCTACTGAAACCAGTTCTAGTTTCTGAAGTGAAACTCACATTAGCTGATGTAATGGAAAAATGACAGTGTAACGATCTGATTGGTTTCATTTACTACATTGTGAATGGTGATAACCTTAAGTATTAATACACCAGAGAGAATTTTTTTAAAGATTTTATTTATTTATTTGACAGAGGGAGAGAGATCATGAGTAGGCAGAGAGCCAGGCAGAGAGAGAGGGGGAGGCAGGCTCCCTGCTGAGCAGAAAGCCCAATGCAGGGCTTGATCCCAGGACCCTGAGATCATGACCTGAGCTGAAAGCAGAGGCTTGAACCCACTGGGCCACCCAGGCGCCCCCAGAGAGCATTTTTTTAAGTTGGAGCCAGGCCGCATGTGGGGCTTGAATTTACACCCCTAAGATCAAGAGGCGCAGGCTCTACTTAACTGAACCAGCCAGGCGCCTCCTGAGTATTTTGATTTTATTAACCGACTGAACCTTTTGCAGGAGTAAAAAAAGGAAGGATCCTGGGCCCCTGCTTCAGATCACCATCCCCCCAATATACACACACTCAGGGCCATACAAATAGGTTCCTTCACTGGGCAATCATATTTCTGAAAGTTTTCCCTTTTAAGTTTGTTGTTCTCTTAAAAGATCCCTTCAGTGCACTCCTCTACAATTACTGAGTGCCTTTTCCTTCCATCCCCAGACCCCTGAGACCTTTGTTTTCCAGTATTCTCCAACCTGCTTCTCTATCACAGCTCAAGGAGAATGAGGGGGCACTAAAGCCCCAACCCCTAAGATCCCAAGACTTGGCTTAGCTGCCATGGAATTCTCTTGGTATGTTTTTCAGCAGACCTAGTTTAGCGTGTTACAAAGAAGTTGGTGGTGGTGATGATCGATGCATAAACAATTTTTTCATTCTTTAACGTATACTTTCTTTTACAATACAAACAAGTATTGCCACAGAAAGCAGATTTACAAACGAGACAGTAAAGCTGATCATATAATATGCTGAGCTCCTGATTAAAAAGAGTAAACCCAGTTAATAATGTTGTGTCTGTTTTCAGGAACAGCGAGTCTGAGGTCATTCTTGGAGCTCACTCAATAACTAAGAAGGAATCAGAAAAACAGATAATGTATGTCAAGAAACAGTTTCCTTATCCATGCTTTGACGAGGACACACATGAGGGGGATCTGAAACTTTTACAGGTATGTACCTTTGATTGACTTCAGGGTCACAGAACCTCCTACCATCTGGCTGCCTCCATGGAAATGTTTTCACTCTGCAGCTAGAGACAATAGTTACGTAAGGGGGTCCTTGGAGGTGGGGCTGGAATTTAAGTCAAAATAGGACTGTTTAAATGATCTTATTTTGTTAAGTCTTCGTGCTTATCTTCTAACAGCTGAAGAAAAAAGCAAAAATTAATAAAAAAGTGAGTATCCTCCCTCTCCCTAAGAGGGGGGATGATGTCAAACCAGAAACCACGTGTCAAGTTGCAGGCTGGGGGAGCATTCACAATAACTCACCTCATTCTGATATCCTGAGAGAAGTCAATATCACCGTGATAAACCGGAGAATCTGCAATGATGAAAAGCACTATAACTATAATCCCGTGATTGGACTGAATATGATCTGTGCCGGCAGCCTCAAAGGTGGAAAGGACTCGTGCAATGTAAGTAAAATAAGGTCCCACGTGTTAGCTATTGGGGTAAGTCCTGCAGATAGAGAACATGCAACATCAGGTTTTGTCTTGTCATGGCATTGGCTTCTCCAGGGTCCTAGTGCTTTTTTTTTTTTTTATAGAAGCTTGATAAAATCCCAAATAAGTTAATGTTCTCAGCTCATGTAAGTCGTTCATCAGAAACCTGTTCTCATTTTTCATACAAATGTATACAGATTTCAATTCGAAAATATGTAACACCCAGGAGAGCTGAAGTCAGGGCTCCTCTAGGGCCTTCAATGCCCTTTTCTCCACTTCAGTGGAGCTTCTGGCCAGGAAGCTTCTGGCCAGGAAGCAACTTCCAAGCTCAGTCCCCAGGAAGCAACTTCCAAATGTAACCCGTGCAGAGACTGTGCAAGCCTCCATCCCAGAGTCCCAGAGAGGCAGTGGGACAGGGCTCGGCTTAAAGATATGAGTAGCAGAGACAACTTAGAAGTTTTAAGCTCTGAGTTTATCATTTCTTACCTTTCCCAAAGACCCTGTAGAGCCTCCTCTGAAGAGAAGGAGTTGCAGTGTAGATGGTCTGGGAGTTTGAATCAGAGACTGAGAGATCCAGGGGTCTCTGTTCTTCCCAGAAGCTTGTCTAAACATCTGAAGAATCTGAATGGCTTCATTTTGGGACCTTTGCTAGGCACATCCCAGGAAGAGATGACATTGGTCCTCTGTACCTTTCCACTTTCTCTCCTTTGCTCTGCCCCTCCCCTCCTCTTATCCACCATCCTGGTAATCTAGAAACCCAGAACCTTCCCACCCTTGGAAACACAAGCAACATCGTGAGGCCACAGCCAGGTCCCCCAAGCATGCCTGTCCCCTCTCCACAGCCACCTCTAGTGGCTTAGCAGTTCTTCTGCCATTCTCTTAGTGCCCAAGGTCCCTTAGAATTGGCTGTGGATGAGTTAAACCTGAAGGACTCATTATGAAAATTTCAGGCCTGGGGCGCCTGGGTGGCTCAGTGGGTTAAGCCTCTGCCTTCAGCTCAGGTCATGATCTCAGGGTCCTGGGATCGAGCCCCGCATAGGGCTCTCTGCTCAGCAGGGAGCCTGCTTCCCCCTCGCTCTCTGCCTGCCTCTCTGCCTACTTGTGATCTCTTTCTCTCTGTCAAATAAATAAATAAAATCTACGAAAGAAAGAAAGAAAGAAAGAAAGAAAGAAAGAAAGAAAGAAAGAAAGAAAGAAAGAAAGAAAGAAAAAGAAAATTTCAGGCCCTATGTGAAATATACCTGTCCAGGAGGGGTCCCAGGCTCTCACATACTTCCTTGGTTCATGTACTCATAAGGCCAATTTTTGCCTGAAAAGGAGGGATCATTGATGCCTTCACATTGGCTGGGAAGGAGTTGGGCACTCAGAGCCTGGTGTTTGCAGAACTCTATATACGTGCCTCGGTGGCCCTGTCTAGCACCACTGATATTCTCTAAAGCCAGAGAGTGAAAATGACCACTTCAGACTCTAGACCTCAAATGCATTTGAATATGCTGTTTCTAGAGTTCCATGAGAGAACACAGGGTCACACAGTGAGGGACACTGTCAGGAGGCATGAAGCAGTGACCTACAGCTAACCGAGACCTTTCTGTTGGCAGAGTCAGTTAGCTCCCCAATGTGATCACTGGTTTCCGGGAGCTCCCATCTAGTGTCACAGGCTCCAAAAGAGACTTGGGGAACCAATTTCTGTCTATTTGACAGGGTGAAGGGGAAAGTTGCTTTGGTTTTGTTTCTTTAGAAAAACAGTTACATGCTAGAGAAACTAGAAGACAGGATGCTTACTCTTTGCCTCAACATCCCATCTGCATTTGACTGTTTTCCCCCTTGAGTTATTAAGCATTTTAAGAAAATGACACACAAGAGGGTTTCCCTTCTAAAGCAGAATCATCTCAAAATGAGTGGATAACATGAGCAATAATACAAGTTTTATTGCATGGTCGCTGGTTTATAATTAAATTAAGCCAATTTAAAAATATTCAAACATTTGGGATTCTTTTTTAAATTTTTAAGATTTTTTATTTGACAGAGAGAGACATAGGGAGAGAGGGAACACAAGCAGGGGGAGTGGGAGAGGGAGAAGAGACTCTCTGCTGAGCAGGGAGCCCAATGTGGAGCTCGATCCCAGGACCCTGGGACCATGACCTGAGTTAAAGGCAGATGCTTAACGACTGAGCCACTCAGTCCCCACATTTGGGACTTTTAACCACTAATTTTCATTTTAGTCAACCAACATTGGTCTTAACTTCACATTGAATGTTCCACATTCAATGGAATTTTTTCCATCCCACTAGTGATCATATTCCATGCTGATCCCCATTACCTCTCTTGTTTTCCTCCAGGGAGATTCTGGAAGCCCTTTGATATGTGAAGGTATTTTTAGAGGCATTACTGCCTTTGGCCTTCCAGGAAAATGCGGAGACCCTCGAGGACCTGGCGTCTATACTCTTCTTTCACAGAAGCATCTCAACTGGATAACTAAGACTATGAAGGGGTTAGTTTAGCTAATTGTACTTCAGTTCCTTTGCTGTCACTTCTTTTTTCATTGTTTGTTTGAAATTTTTATTTAAATTCCGGGTAGTTAACATACAATGTAGTATTGGTTTCAGGAATAGAATTTGGTGATTCATCATTTATGGGATGGGCACTTGCTATGACTTCTTAATCTTAACGCAAATAAAATCAGTTTGTGTAACTGTACCCATTTCTCCTATACCTTCAGTGCAGCAGATCTGCACCGGCAAGGTGAGGCAGAGTAATATGACAACCTTATGGGATATTGCAAAGGAGAGGTGAGAGCACCAATGTCACCAGTGTCATCCATGTGTTAAGTGGCCTACATACTTTCCTTGAATTATTCACTGTCTAAATACGGCCCAGCAGGAGTGACAATAAAGTCAGTTCTGTCTAGTGACAGGCTCAGCAATTCTGCAGGAAACAGGAACAGCCAGTGTGGAGCACTGGGGTTAAAAGGAAATGTGTTTGCCCTTCTAAGGCCATTGCTCCGCACCAACATGTGCAGTCTATCAATCTATCCACCTATCTGCAGGAACCTGAGTTTAAGAAAGAAATAGAAGAGGAAATGTCTTACAGTGTTTTCCAAAGGCAGGTGAGAAATAGAAATTAAAATTCTAGGGGACAGAAATGATGCACTTGGCCAGACAAGAAAAGCATACAACAGAGAGTCAGCCTCCTCTCTCATTGGTTTGCATGGAAGCCTCTGATTATCTAGGTGATTTCTTGGTTCTCCTCAACCCTGAGCCTGGGTGGGTCCAGCCAACACAATGGTTACAGGAGCTCCCACCACATACTAGGCTGTAAGTGCTCAAAGTTTTCCTTGACAAACCCCTATGTTGTTATTCAGCACATTGAACTCACTGGGGAGTTATCAGTCCAGCAGCCACTTCAAAATGTGATTATGTGAATGGATTCCTTCCATTTCCATCAGTTCCTTTAGGTATGTACATGCATGTGAACACACACACACAATGTATATCCAAACCAAGAACATACATCAACACCAAGAGACAGCCTCTTAAAACAAAGAAGCGAACATAGCTCAATTGCAAATGCTCAGGCCCCCCCTGTAGAAATTTTTATTTAATTGTATTCAATGAGACCCAGGAGATAATATTCTTTATAGAATCTCCCCAGTGATTCCAATATACAGCTGGAGATGGGAGTCCCTACACTAAAAACTGAGGTCTGGTGCTAACATCTAAAACAGGGCTCTAAGGGAGTCACTAGGATGATATTGTAGATACCCGCTATAATCCCTAATTCGTAGTTAGAATTTTAACAGTAATAAGAAGATAGACTATTCCCTACTGGCAACATTACAGATTTTGAAGTCCAGTTTAAATGTAGTTATATGGAACCCTCATTTGTTGCTGATGGAAGTGTAAACTGATGCTTCTTAGGCAAGTTGGTAGTGACTACTTAACACTTAGTAGACATATCCTATGACCAAGGAGTTCCACACCTGGATATATACCCAACAGAAATGTGTGCTTTTGTCCACCAAAGAATGATTAAGAATGTGCATAGCAACTTTATTCTTTTTCTGAAAGATTTATTTATTTTTAGAGGACATGTAAGCAGGGGGAGGGGCTAAGGGCCACTCAAACAGACTCCCTCCTGAGCATAGGGCCTGACAAAGGGCTTAATTTCATGACCTGAGGTCATGACCTGAGCCAAAATCAACAGTCAGATGCTGCTTAACCAACTGAGCCACCCAGGTGCCCCACAACCTTATTCTTAAAGTCAAAACTGAAAATGGCTCAAATATTCATCCACGATAAGATGGATTGACAAATTGTCATATAGTTATACAAGGGAATATTACACAGCAATGAAAAAGAAAAGCCTACAGTTACATGTAACAACATGAATTAATATTACAAGCTTAGTAGTGAAAGAAGTCAAACAAAAAGAATATACAAGATGTGATTCCATTTATCTGCAGGTTGGCATAAAACAAAACTATAGTGTAGAGGTTAGAATAATGGAAAGGTGTTGACAGAGTAGGTACAAGGAAGTCTTTAGGGTAGAAGAAATGCTCAAGTGGATGGTATAGACTGATGTCAAGAGTTCAAATCCAAGTAACATCATCTCAAAACACTTCCTAGAGAGGTTAAGACTTAGATGAGCAAAGAAAAGGAAGAGCGTAGTAGGAATTCCAGACTAGAAGAAAAGCTCTGACAAAGGCACGAAGGCAGGAAATCAAAAGACTTAGCCCAGGGTCAACACATTAGATGAGCAAGGATTAACATTTAAAAGAACAGGTGTGCTGGGTGGCCCAGTCAGTGAAGAGTCTGACTCTGATCTCAGCTCTGGTCTTGATCTCAGAGTTGTGAGTTCAAGCCCCACGCTGGGTTCCACACTGGGCGTGGAGCCTACTTAAAAAAAGAGAGAGAGAATAGTGGCCTGATCGAGCCTAAAAAAAAGTTAGCAATTATCAAATCCAAATTCCTATTCTTGTAAATGTTATGACCACATGCAAGTTCACTCAGTTGGTCTATGGCAGGTCTAGGGCTCAGGACCCCAGGGTTGAGGTGAGGACTCTTTGTAATAGGGAGTCATTGAGAGTTTCTGAGCAGGGGGCTGAGAAGATCACCACCATGCTTTTAGAAATGTACCCTAACAGTGTGGTGGAGAACCATGAAGAATAAAGAGAGGAAAAACAGAAGGAATTACAATGAAGTGTTCATCAGATATTCAGGACATAACTAGAATGAAACAGAAGAGAACAAGGTGTGAAGAGATTAAGCATGGAATGGAATAATCAGGAAGTTCCCTGGATGATGGGATGACTAAGATAGGGATGAGACCATGGAGAGGGACGAGGGAGTTCTACATGGGAGGTTAAGACCTCTCATTTTGAGAGGAAATAATGTGCATGCTTAACATACTGCCTAGCATATAGTAGGATTTTAATCAATATTCTTCAAGTGAATAAGTGATATTTTTAATGTATTTGGTTTAAGCTAAAGATAGGAAAGGATCTCAGAAAGGAAATATCCAGAAAGAAATATGAGGCTGGAGATTGGGAGAAAAGTCAAGAGGGGAAAAAGGTGTTTGGAAAACTCTGCTATAGATATTCTATCACAGTGGAAATGCTTCCCTAACAAGGAAAAGATAGAAAAGAAGAAAAAGAAGGAAAAAGAAGAGGAAAATGAGGGAGGGGAAAATAGAGAAGAGGCAAAGACAACATCTGGGAAATGCAACAGGAGGAAGCAGAGCAAATAAAGTAATCTGAGAAAGAAGGTCATGAGAACATTGATGTGCTCAGGAAAAGCACGTCGTCCTGTTTGATTGTCACAACAAGCCCATGGAGAAGACAAGGCCACTGTCATTCTCACTTCAAAGTGAGCAAACTGGAGCTCATAGAGGAGCTGAGTGACAGCAGTTCCACACACAGGCTGTGCCATCTGCTGAAGCAGAAAACACTCGGGTCTGGTCTGGACTCAAAGCCAGGTGCAGCACTCTGCCTCTGTGGCCTGTGGGAAGAAGGGAAGACAGTTCATGTCCCACATTACAAGGGCTGTTGCTAAGGTGGGGGGCCCCGTATCCTGCCCCAGGATGAAGGCTTCTCTGAAACCTGCCATGTCTGGAGCTGGTGCTCCCACTGAGCCTTTGCTGTGGTAAACACCAGTCAGAGCTAACTGGGGGCAGCAACCTCAGGTGGCTGAGGTTTTGCTTCACTGAGTTTCCCTTTCAGAGCTCTTCCCCCTTTTATTAGTTTCCTAGGGCTGCCACAACAAATTACCACACTGCTGGAAACAAGAGAAATTTATTTTCTCATAGCGCTGGTGCCCAGAGGTCCAGAATCAAGGAGTCAGTTGGGCTGACTCCTTCTGGAGGCTCCAGGGGGAGATTCCGAACTTTGCCTCCTACCTTTGATGTGTGGCCACATCACTGTATTCTCTGCTTTTGTGGTCACATGGCCCTTTCTTCCATGTGCCTGTTCTCTTCTCTGTGTCTCTTCGAAGGACACTTGTCATTGGATTTAGAGCCCATCTGGATAATCCAGGATGATCTCCTCTCACAATCCTTGACTTAAGTACATCAGCAAAAACCTTTTTGCTAAATAAGGTCACAATCACAGCTCCCAGTGATTCGACAAGGATACCGTGGCCGGATCTTTTTGAGCCCGTCACACCCCTCATGCCCCTAACCATTATCAGCTCTATCTTCTCTAATCCACCAACACCCAGGAATTGCTATTGCTGTGCTCCTGCCACCCATCCCATCTTCCTTCTTATCCTCTCCAAAAAGTCATCCCTTGGGACCTAGGTTTCAAGGAGCTAATCAAATAAATAGAGGCAGCTTAATAGGAAAGGACCCAAAAGTCTCTTCCCCAAATCAAACATGAGTCTCAGTTACATAATTCTGAAGATAATCCCCCTTTTTCTGTTATCTACCTGATCATCTCCCAAAGATCACATTGTGGAACAATAATGCCATATGAGGTTAATAGGTATTAAAAATGAAAAAAGGGTTTAATGTTCACAGTAGTTTGGGATCTCCAGATTTTAAAAAAAAAAAAAAAACAGTTAAGTTCATTCTTTATTCCCAGTATCAACACATTGACTCCAGGATCTATCAGAGGTCCCTACCTCGCTGAAAGATCTATTTACTGGAATTGTAGTTTTGCAAAGAACCAGGTTTAAGGCTTGATTAAAAATATTTCTCTAGGGTGCCTGGGGGGCTCAGTCGGTTGAACATCTGCCTTTGGCTCAGGTCATGATCTCAGGGTCCTGGGATCGAGCCCCACATCAGGCTCCCTGCTCAGTGGGGAGTCTGTTTCTCCTTCTCCCTCTTCTCCTCCCCACTGCTTGTGCTCTTTGTCTCTCAAATAAATAGAATCTTTAAAATAAATAAATAAAATAAAATAACAATACTTCCCTAATCAGAGAACATATCCCATGAATTACTTATCTTATGATTTAAATATACAAAAGGATCAACTCATGTCCCTGGTACACTCAGGCATGGCCACCCAGGTAGCTCCATCAAGAGCTGCCTGCATTTTTATTTACCAAATCACACAGTGTAGCAGCTTAAGGATATCAAAGTCGTTCTGAGGTCAGACTGACCAGCAGGAACAGGAAGTCTTTCTGTTAAGAGTGTTTTGTCGTTGCCAAGTAACGTTCTCAGAATCTACAAAAAGAGTCATGGTATTATCACTATCGAATGCTGTATATATTTGGGATTTTCAGTCTGTTTCTTCCCACTGAAGTGTGGGCTTCGTGAGGGCAAAGATGACGTCTGTCTTGTTCACATGTATGTCCCTGACACCCCCAAAAGTGCCTCACACACAGTAGATGCATATTAAATAAACCCACACGTTGTAGCACTGCTGGTTCTTCTGCAAAATAAGGAAAGATGAGTTATGACACTAACTCCAGAGTTCAAAAAGCGTTTGGAAACTCTCCCTGATCATCACAGCTTCAGCCGTGCATGTATGCACGAAGGAGGAGACAGGAGCATTGGAAGTGATGAACGATCTGAGTCAAATTCAGAAACACTCATCTACACACACCCTGAGGTGGGGTGGATGTAGGCCTTTTTCCTCTGTTAAAATAAGTACTTCAAAGAGCCAGAGGAGATCTTTCATTCAGGGCTTTTCCTGCCAATGACAGCTCCCTTAGCTGTGGGAACACACCTTTTAGTCACCTGTGTGCTTACCCAAAAATCCACGCGACCTGGCCAGACCAGGACAGGCCCACACAGTCACATCGTCCTTGGGACTACCTTGGCCGCTTGCAATCTCCTTTGTCTTAGGTAGCCAGGTTAGGGAACAAATCTGTAATAATGGCCAAAAAAATACAGAGTAATGGCAATGTCTGATTCATTATGAATGTATTTTGAAAGGATACTAGGCGGTATGTTCTGTCCGCATCCCTCTTCCAGTCCACAGCTGGGACTAGGGTGTGAGAGGAACTCTGTTAGTTCTAGGAAAGTTGATCCTGAGGCAACAGAAGAGTAAGTATACAAATAGGTTTAGGTGCCAGGAACCTACAAATTTGAGTACAAAGCAGTGCTGAGAAAGAAGGGAAATGTGGGAAATAGAGGGGGAAGGAAAGGATACACAGAGCAACTTGCGACTTGTCGAGAAAGGTTCTACAAAAACAAACTGCCAAGAACTGATGTCCTTATAGACTCACCCAGTACAGACAGATGTGTATGGGCCCTGTGCTCTATGGGCAATCATTTTCACAAGGTTCTAGAAGATCAGAGTGAAGGCAAACTCCAGCAGAGATGTTTACCTGAGAGTTTGTGCTTGGGGTCTGAATGCTTTGCCCAGTATTTATGTCCAAGACACGTAAGTGTCCATCTTCCATTCCACCTCCAACAGCAAGGACTGCAGGCTCCCAGGGACACCAATCCATGGCCTTGAAAGTTCAAAAAATCACACACACAGCTCAGACTGGGAGAAAGTGAACTTGTGAAGGTGACATACTTCACACCACACACCATAGCTCTCCTGGAGCTCTGATCTAAAGGCAGGAGCAATGGCACTCTCTAGAAATTACTTCTAAGGGACTAGGAATCACCTGTTAGGTGTCTTCCTCAAATTTTGAGGACAATTCGCCAATATTTTAAGCAAAGAGAAATGACCCAATGATATAGTTTAAAAACTACACTCGACATGTCCTATGGGGCAAAAATCTGCTGTTGGAGTAGGTGACACATGCCCCCCAGAATCTGATTCTAAAATGAAGCCTTTCTCTCATTTGTCTACCTGTGTCCTTAGGTTCTAGGTCAGAGAAGACAGGACAAAATGGAGCCACACATAACTGCCCAAGAAATCTCATGCGTTTCAACTCCTAATACATTCCAGAAAGGAAAATTGCCTTTGATTTACTTCCTAATAAATGACTACAGGTAATCCTAAAAAATAAGATTCAGTACTGCATATTTATACTGATAATTGAAATGACGAGTAACACTAATTTTAAAGGACATTCTAGTAAATATTTCTGCTGTATTTATCCATGTATCCTTATCTGTATGTCCAGCCTGCCATTCGCTGCCCCAAGCCTTGGCGCTCTGAGACTTCAGAAGCCTTTGGTTCAATGCGCTGTATTTCTGACAAGGCACATAAGAAAGTAACTCATTTTGCTTGTCTTGGGTTTTTCATGTGCTGGGTTTTTGTTTTGCTCTATTTGATTTTTGTATTTTATTTGCAGACATATTTTACATAAGTTTTCCCTAGATTTTTCTCAAATCATTAATGATGGGAATTTGGACCCAAAATCATTCTTAACAGCCTGTGGATTTTAAAAAAGCACAAGCCAGAGTACTGAGCCACAACATGCATTATCAGCTCGTACTACATATTACACCCTGTATCAGGAAACTCTGTGATAACTTTGTAAGTTCTCAGTCTAACAAATTTGCTCATAGGTAATAAAGTAGAACCATTTCTTTGCTCTGTGAGTGATAAATATTCTGACAATGTCGAGGCCAAGACATATATCTGTGATGCCAAAGGAAGGAAAGTATGGATTTCTTTTTTACTAGAAATAAGAATTTAAAATACAGAGAAATAAAAAAGTATTATGCAGAGCTTGGTGGAATATTGGTATAACTCTGCAGCATCCTTCCTCCTCCTCTTCCTCCTCACAGTAGGTTTCCTTCCTTGGGTGTGAGCTCATGACCTAGGCCTGGACAGCCAATGTACCCAACTGTCTGACCACAGTTATCTTCTGAGAGATGAGAATGTGCCCAAAGTCACACTGGAGTCCTGCCTGGGACTTTTCTATCAGAGTAACAAGGAACCATAGTTTCTTAATCAGTTCCATCTGGGAGAATCTGAATTTGAAGCTGCTAAGAGCCATCTTGCCCACAAAATGTTGTCTGAATAAAGAAGGAAACTCAACAGAGATGGGCGGAGCCAAGAATCAAAGAGAGAGGGTTCTAATGACATCATTTAAGGCCCTAGATCTGACGGTATTGAAAGCAGCTGTATGTACCCAGGACTCCTCAGTCATAAGAGAAAATATATTTGCTTTTTATGCGGAAGCTCTAGCTTACCCCTGGTTTCAGTTACTTAAAACCAAACATCTGATATATGGGGGCTGTAAATAGGATTGCCTTTAAAGAGAATGATGGCAAAATTCAAAACAAATTCTGGGGGGAGAAAATCTCAAAGCATTGGCTTAATGGTTTTGTTCTCAGTTGTGAAGGATGCTCAGTGATATGTGAGTGGAGAACAACCTGGAAAGCTATTGGATGTCTTACCTTGACTGCTGTGGGTTGGGCTATGACTTTGAGTGGTTGAACCTGGACTTTGGCACCCGGGTCATGGGGCCATATCGTCAGTAGTCCGCCACTACAGCCACTGGAAAGCAGCCTGCCATCCGGGGACCACTTGAGAGCACAGACAGCTTGCTTGTGGTGAAGTGTTCCAACGTGGTGCTGGGTGACCCGCACGTCGTGATGAAACACACGGCCAAGCCTCGACCCGCTGCACAGAGGTAAAGGGGCAGATTCCTGACAGAAAACTCGAACCCTATTGCTAATGAGCGTTTGTAAACACGAAGTATAGCGTAGTTCAAACTACCAAAAGACCCCTCGGGACAGATTCAAGACACAGACATAGCTTTTTTTTTTTTTTTTTTTTTAAGACACAGCTTTTGAATATTCGTTGGGTTAAAAAGGATAGAGTATTCTGCCTGGGTATTTGTTTTCACAAGTGAAAAAAAAATTCTGTGGCAAAGTTTCAAATGTGGATATTGAGACGATATCCTTTGAGAGATTATTCTTTTTTTAAAGATTTTATTTATTTAGTTGAGAGAGAATGAGAACGCAAGCGAGAGAGGGCATGGGGAGGGCAGGGGCCGAGCGAGAGGGAAAAGCAGGCTCCTCACTGAGCAGGGAGCCTGATACCGGCTTGATCCCAGACTCCTGGATCATGACCTGAGCCCGAGGCAGACACTTAACCAACGGAGTCACCCAGGCGCCCCATTTTGGTAGATATTTTTAATGACTTTAATATAATGCAGGCATCTATGGAAATGATAAATTTCGAAGATTGCCATATTTCCCCAGGGAGTAGTTTATGTACTGAACATAGGAAATAGTACTTTTCTGGAAGTCAGAATATTTCATATTATCTCAATGCAATATATATTTATAGTGAAATGTCAGAGATAGAAATGTATTATTTCCTTTTTCTATTAAACTCCAAATCCACTATTAGTTTTGTTAATGCTACTAATATCTAAAAAGAGTATAAAACTATCTGAACGTCACGGCAAACCGCAATGGGATTCGGATTCAGGGGAAATGGTCTACTCACTGGTGGTGATTTGGATCCAAAGAATGATAAAGATCCTATCACTTTATCAAAGATAATGAACTCTTCCTGGACTAATTTAACTTTCTCAGAGGAACAAGTAAACAACTACCTACAATTATTTCTGAAATTTCTCAAAATCCAGTCTGGTCTTTGTAAAAACAATTCAGGCATCACACTAAACAGTCTTCTGATGAACAATATGGGCTCTGCAGCCAGACCACCTGGGTTCAAAGCCCCACTCGGCCCCTTTTACTAACCATGTGACCTCAGTTTGTTCATTAAGAACAGATTGGTGGCATAAATGTTTACAATTGTTAGATCTTCTTGGAGTATAGACCCTTTAAGGATGATGTAGTGTCCTTCTGTATCTCTGACTATAGTCTTAAGCTTAAAATCTAATTTATCTGATATGAGAATTGCTACCCCAGCTTTCTTTTGAGGTCCATTGGCATGAAAGATGGTTCTCCATCCTTTCACTTTGTCTGGATGTATTTTTTCGTTCCAAATGTGTGTCTTGTAGACAGCATATGGACGGGTCCTGTCGTTTTATCCATTCTGCAACCCTGTGCCGTTTTATGGGAGCATTTAGGCCGTTCACGTTGAGAGTGATTATTGAAAGATCTGTGTTTATTGACATCATGTTGCCTGTGAAGTCCTTGTTTCTATAGGTGGAAAATTTCTATTCTAAGTCACTCATGAGTTCTTTCTGCTTTTATAAAACCCCCTTTAATATTTCCCGGAG
>CM052809.1:34881803-34912768 GCA_028533885.1 Nasua narica
CTCTCTCTCTCAAATAAATAATTAAAATCTTTTAAAAAGTCCTGTCCTCCCAACTAGATTATAAATTAGGCACATAACAAGAAGACCCAATGTGGCTGCTTGATTAGATTTATCCGTGTTTAAAATATATGCCGAAGAATAGGCCCCCATTCTCACAGTTCATTCTAAAACAGTAAAAATAAAATAAAATATGTATTTCTCATACCCCACCAACACCAGCAATACCCATTCCATACATGAAATTTGCACAAGGAAAAGCCAAACTATGTTAACCAATTTGGTTAGTACAGCTTTGGGACATGAGGCACAAGGGCCATTGGATTCTTCCAGAAGCAAATTTCAAGTTTATGCCACAGCAAAGGATACATTTTGTCACTCCAACTTTTCAATTCATGATCTAAACAGTAACTTACAATAGTCATTTCGAAGACCAGTAAGATGAATCTTCACTTCTGGTTGGAGTATGGAATGGTCTCTATCACTGAATCTTTTAAGATGGAAGGACTCATCTCTGACTCCATCTCTGCAGCCTGTAAAGAACAAACAGCTCCACATATCTTTATGATCCCAGACGCATAATATTTATGCAGCTATTAAGACATAAAGTGAAAAAGAAAGTAATCATCATGATAAATCTGAATTAAAACTTGCAGAAGGGAAAAAATCTTCAGTATTACTTTAAACAGAAATTTTAAAAATATTTCATGGCAGTTTTTAATAAAAAGTGCCATATCTAAATGCCAGTTCTAAATGTAACATATCTTGTGGGAAGCACACAGAAACACTATGTTATACTTTGAATATTTATTCTGTCACTTGAGATTTCAAAATCACAATAATTTCTGCATATGCATTTGTCTAGTACATCAACAGTTACTGAGAGACAAAAGGCCTACCCTGAGTCTTGGTCAATAAATATTTGTTGATTCATTTATTTTGACTCTTTGTCTCACTGTTTCTGAACCAAAGAAACACAGGTACTTCTGACTAGCTTTACACATAATGATCTGAGGTTAGGGTCCTGTCTTGGGTTCAGTTTTAATTCTCATCAAAAGACCCACCTAAGTCTAAACCACAAGCCACCATAGTTTCATCTGTCCAACCGCTTGGCTTGTGATCAAACTGAGAATGACATAAATTATAGGCACTGAGCCCACCCAGGTAATTTGTGGTCTTTACAACCACACGCCTTCTGATAAAAGGCCTAAGAGCTTCACAACGCTATCCCAAGAAGTAGATCGTTACTCACTGCCTAGGTGTTAGCCACAAAGACCTGCATTTGTGGGCAAAACTTAAAGGTTACTAGAAACACTCAAGCACCTCCAATAAAGGTCTTTAAAAAAAACAAGTACAAACTTCCAGTTACAAAATAAGTAATGGGGATGTAATGTACAACATAGCAATTATAGTTAGTAATACTGGATCGCATATTTGAAAATTGCTAAGAGAGTAGATCTTAAATTTCTCATCACAAGAAGAGAAATTCTGTAATTATGAATGATGATGAATGTTAACTGGATTTTCTGCGATCATTTTGCGATATACACAAATATCAAATCATTATTTACTCCAGAAGCTGATGCAGATGGCCCTTGAAGGACATGGGTTTGAACCACATGGGTCCACTTACATGCAGATTTTTTTGTATAAATACCACACAGTGCTGTAAATGTATTTTCTCTTCCTTATAATTTTCCTAATAACATTTCTTGTTTTTTCTAGTTTACTTTAAGAATACAGTACATAATACATATGACATATAGAATATGTGTTAATCAATGGTTTATCTTATTGTTAAGAGCTCCAGTCAACAGTAGGCTATGAGTAGTTAAGTTTTGGGGGAGTCAAAGTTATATACAGATTTTCACCCATGTGAGGGGTTACATTCTAGAAGTGTGATCTAAGTAGGCTGAAGGAGGTGAATGAAGCGGGACAACTACGTTTTTACCTACTATGCTAGAAAGTTATGATAAAGTCTAAAATCTCGAGAAAGAGCAGTTTACAAATACTCCCTAGAAAATAGATGTAGGACGCCTGCATGGCTCAGTTGGTTGAGCAACTGTCTTGGGCTCAGGTCATGATCCTGGAGTCCTGGGATCGAGTCCCACATCCGGCTTCCTGCTCAGCAGGGGCGTCTGCTTTTCCCTCTGACCCTCCCCTTCTCATGCTCGCTCTCTCTCATTCTCTCTCTCTCAAATAAATAAGTAAAATCTTAAAAAAAAAAAAAAAGAAAGAAAATAGATGTAAATAGTAGGGGGAAGAACTGGAAGAGCTTAAAGTGGTTGCCTCTAGGAAACAGATTTGGGGATGGGTCAGGCAAGGCAGAGAATTGGGAGAATTCTTGAAATTTTGTAATTACACTGATTAGTCTAATAAATATACAAATAATATATTCTAATGTGTTCTTTTTATTCCTTTTTATTTTTTAATTTTTTTAATATTTTATTTATCTATTTGACAGAAAGAAAGAGAGCAGAAGTAGGCAGAGCAGCAGGCAGAGGGAGAGGAGGAAGCAGGCTCTCCACCGAGCCCGGAGCTCTATGCGGAACTCGATCCCAGGATCCAGGGATCATGACCTGAGCTGAGGGAATTCGCCCAACCTACTAAGCCACGCAGGCACCCTATATTAATGTATTCTAAGGTAAGGAAGAAATAAAGGAGGCAGGGAGAGAGGAGGGTAGGAAAGAAGGACAAACAGCAAATCTTTGGCCCATACCTTTCCAGGCACACTGGGATTGCTCACAGAGTTGCATTTGCCCATTAACCCACTGAGCCACCTTCTGGGTTGAATATAGCTGGTTTAGGCATTTCTGAAAACAAGCAAATAAATTCTCTAGAAATGTGTGTCTACATCTCAGATGTTATGCATGATAATAGTGTTAAAACTGATAATTCGCTAGGAAGTTCAAGGTTTCCACATTATCAATCCCAGTGCTACAACTGTTTTTATTTACTATCTAACCACTGTAGTGAACACAGTGCTAAGCATTTTGCATGTATTATTTCTAATCTCCTGAACAACTCTATAGGGCAAGTATCCCTCAGCTAGAATAAAATATTCTTTTATTCTTCTAGCCTAAAAAGCCTTTCAGTCCACAAACCAACTAAAGGCAGGTGATATCATGAAAGCCTGCAAGAATTGAAATGTATTGATAGTTCTAGTACATTGTGAAATTGAAAGACCTCCCTTAGATAACAAAGTTGAACATTAGTAAAGCTACTTTTTTAAGGAAGGTTTCTTTCAAGGGAGACCTCTCAGCATTCAACCTAGAGGTGTTCTTTCACTCTGTTACTGAGATTTTCTCTGGGACTTAATTTTCTTCATCTGTAGTATGTGAGGATTGAAATCATCATCTCAAAGGTCCTTTTCCATTAACACCTTTACCTGTAAGGACATCAAATCACAGAGCTCTTAAGTAACTTGCCTCAGTTTCCATGAATACAAATATCTGATTGTCATCTTTTTGGGCCAATATATATAAGGCATTTCTGGCATTCTTTTTTTTTTTAATTAATTTTATTTTATTTTTTCAGTGTCATTTCTGACATTCTTACACCTAACTTCAATCAGAAACAGATAAGAAAATTAGTAGTAAGTGTAAAAAAGAGTACTTACTGGAATTCTCTAAAAACATTTTAGTGAATAGTTAAAGCAGAGACAATTCCTTATTTTCTCCTTCATGATAATATATCTAATTATACCTTAAAACAATCATTGGATCACCATACTTTATACAGAAGTCTCTCTCACTGGCATCGTTTTGAGATTTTGGTTTTCTTCCCAGATATTATATCATTGCCAGTCAGTGAATCATGGATTTTTAGGTATTCAAATTAGAACAATCAAGTATAAAGCAGGGTTTCTCATTTTTAGCACCACTGGCACTTGGCAGCCAATAATTCATTATTGTGGGGGCTGTTCTGTGCATTATAACACATTTAGCAACATCTCACACTCTTTCTACTAGATGCCTCCCCCTAGGTTGTGATGAACAAAAATGTCTTCAGACATTGTCAGAGGAGCCCTGGGGAGCAAAATCACGCCCAGTTGAGAACAGCTGATATAAAATAACATTCCTAAAATCAGGGTAACTCTTCAGAGAGTCACTTCTTCAGAATCCCGTAGTTCGCACAAAGCTGACCGAGGCTTTGCCCAGCACAGGGGACTTCTGTTCCGTGCACCCAAGGGTGCTCTTCCCTCAGTAAGATCTACTTATTACTTTAATGAACAGCTTGGCATAGAGCCGACTGTATATAATAACTGAACGTCTCCAGAGCCCTGCAGATACTTGTCATAGAAATACCTTCCATGTGACCTGTGAGGACCACTCGAAGACACACATTTCCTGTCATTGTGAAAGACCTCATGGTGTATCTGCACCACTCCTGATGCTGTCTGATTTCTAACTGGTCATGACGACGAATGCTTGATATAAAGTACTGAAATGGTTTCTATTATCACCTTCCCAGCTTCTTTTGTGACGCTGGGACTCTAAGGAAGTCGTAAGTCAAAGCAGTAAATACTCCAGTCTGCAGGACATAGAGTGTGGGAAAGCAGTGGTGCTGGTAACTTGGCCTGGGCGTAAGGTCAACATGCCCCTAATGACATAGAACTCCCTGGCCATCTGCACCTCCAAATCCTTAACCAACAATAAAGTGCTCGGCAAAAGACCTGCCCTAAAATATTAGTTTTCAATTTGCATATTCACAATATTGTTCCTCTCACAAGATATAGATGTCAAACACTGGAAGCACATACTAAGTGAGTAACTTTGCCCAAACTGAGAATATATGACTTTCCTAGTTTAAAGCTCTCTAAATGAAACCTTGATTCCCTCAGAAGGTCCTCATTGGATTTGATAAATCCGAAAACATGCTAGGGATTTTTAATGCACCCAAGGATTTATATCAGACTCCTCTAAGATCTTAAAACCACAATAAATAAGACACTTGAACTAAATTAACTTAGTCAAGACACAAAAAAACAACAATAACAAAAATTTAAGGGAAATGTTTAAAAGACCATCTTATAGGGGCACCTGGGTGGTTCAGCTGGTTAAGTGTCTGACTCTTGATTTTGGCTCAGATCATGATATTGGGGTTCTGGGATGGAGCCCAACCTAGAGCCCTGCCTCGAGTTCCACAGGGCTCTGCGCTCGGTGGGGAGTCTGCTTGGGATTCTCTCTCTCCCTCTCCCTCTGCCCCTCGCCCCGCTCACACTTTCTCTCTCTCTTAAATAAATAAATAAATAAATAAATAAATAAATAAATAAATAAATAAATAAATCTTAAAAAAAAAAAAAGGACCATCTTATAGAGGAAGAATTTAACTTATCCTGAGAGACTCCAGGGGCAAATCAAGTCACCAAATAGTGGGAAATGATTATATAAGAAATTTTTTGGCTGAGGGGCAGCATACCATAATATGTTTAATTTCATTATATTTTTAATCTTTACCTCTTTAAAAAAATCTTTATTTTTTACTTCAAGTTAATTAACACACAGTTTTATAAGAGTTTCAGAGGTACAATATAATGATTCAACAATACTACATTACACAATGCTCAACATTGTGAATTTTCTGGAATTTTCTTTGGATTTTGTTGATGATTTCCTTCACTGTGCAAAAACTTTTCATTTTGGTGTAGTCCCAGTAATTTGATTTTGCTTTTGTTTCCCTTGCCAGAGGAGGGAATATACCTTAAAAAATGTTTCTACAGGGCACCTGGGTGGCTCAGTGGGTTAAAGCCTTTGCCTTTGGCTCGGGTCATGATCTCAGGGTCCTGGGGTCAAGCCCTGCATCAGGCTCTCTGCTCGGCAGGAAGCCTGCTTCCTCCCCTCCCTCTCCTCTCACTCCTCTCCCTCTGTCTGCCTCTCTGCCTACTTGTGATCTCTTTCTCTTTGTCAAATAAATAAATAAAATCTTTAAAAAAAAAACTTTCTACAGCTGATGTCAAAGAGATTACTGCCTATGTTTTCTTCTAGGAATTTCATGGTTTCAGAAATCACATTTAATGGGTCTTTAACCCTTTTTGTGATTCTTTTGCTTATGGCGTAAAAGAGTGGTCCAGTTTGCTTCTTTTGCATGTAGCTGTCCAGTTTTCCCAACATTTGTTAAAGAGGATTTCTTTTCCCCAGTGCATATTCTTGCCTCCTTTGTAGTTCCATACAAATTTTAAGAGTGTTCTAGTTCTGTGAAAAATGCTATTCATCTTTTGATAGTGGTTGCATTAAATCTGGAAATTGCTTTGGGTAGCACAGACATTTTGACAAGATTTGTTCTTCCAATCCGTGAGCATGGAATATCTTTTTATTTGGGGCATCTTTAATTTCTTTTATCAGTGTTTTATAGTTTTCAAAGTACAGGCCTTTTACCTCCTTGGTTAAGTTTATTCCTAGGGGGGCGCCTGGGTGGCTCAGTGGGTTAAAGCCTCTGCCTTCGGCTCAGGTCATGATCTCAGGGTCCTGGGATCGAGCCCCGCATCGGGCTCTCTGCTTAGCGGGGAGCCTGCTTCCCCCTCTCTCTCTGCCTGCCTCTCTGCCTACTTGTGATCTCTCTCTCTTTGTCAAATAAATAAATAAATCTTTAAAAAAAAAAAGTTTATTCCTAGGTATCTTACTGCTTGTGGTGCAATCCAAATGCAATTAAATGCAATTGTTTAATTTCTCTTTCTGATGCTTCATTATTAGCATATAGAAATGCAACAGTTATCTGTGTACTTATTTTGTATCTGCTGCTTTACTTAATTCATTTAGTATCAGTTCTGGTAGTCTTTTGATGGAGTCTTTAGGGTTTTCTCTATAGTATCATGTCATCTGAATCTTAACTCTTTTTATGTTTCATTTTCACTTTTTTGACTGATACTAACTTGTATATTTGTTGGGTATTATATTTCTTTTATAAAGTGCCCCTATTCGTGTCCTCACTCATTTTTTTCTGTCAGGAACCCATCATTTTCTTCCTGATTTGTAAGAGCAGCTAAGCCAGTCCCTCCCTTACTTTTGGGACCCATTTGTCTGAGCTTCTCAGGATATGAGATCCTCAGTTTCCTCTCTTTACCCACCCGGTGTTTAGAGGCGACATTTGCATTCCAGTCTCTGTCGAGCACAGGAGCTGCCTTGCAAAAATGGAAAGCAGAGTTACTTGTTTCAAAAGTCCCTTTGATGGGTGTCTTCAGTGGCTCTTGGTAGGATCCTGCAAGAAAAACATGTAGCTTTTAATTTGTTTTTCAAAACAAGATAATCACTTTTGTTGGTGATCAATCCACTGTGCCTCTCACAATAGAATGTGAAGCCACAGGCACTCATCTCTCCAAAATCCTGGCAGAGGTGAGTAAAGGAGGAAGGGTCAGCACAGGGCCTTATCCAGAATGCTAGGGTCATAAGTGAGCGCCGCCTCAGTGGCCTCTGTAGGAAATGCTGAGATTAAAGATCTGACTCCCACTGCAGCAGCAGCAGAAATGCTTTATCTCTGCACGGAATGAACATATTTGCACATTTGAAGAATAGATACAAACAGTTCCATAGTTTAAGGTGATGGAGCAAAGGTATCTGGTTTGCCCAGGCTCTGCTCATCCTGCCAGGAAATCACTGTGGGGTGCTTACCTCCCTAATCATTGGTATCCACTCTACCATCATGAGCCAATCATTTTGCCTCTTTCTCTCCCTTTTATAGAAAGATGCTGTAAGGATAGTTTGAGATGACATCAGTGAGATACTTTCTAAATTAAAGTAATAACAGAGTCAATGTTATTTGCATCATTATTATTCATACCATTTCTCTTCTCAAGATTGAGAATGCGCTTTACCAGACTTTTTTTTTTTTAAAGATTTTATTTATTTGACAGGGAGAAATCACAAGTAGGAAGAGAGGTAGGCAGAGACAGGGGAGGAAGCAGGCTCCCTGCGGAGCAGAGAGCCCAATGCAGGGCTCAATCCCAGGACCCTGAGATCATGACCTGAGCCAAAGGCAGAGGCTTTTTAGCCCACTGAGCCACCCAGGCACCCCACCTTTACCAGACTTTTAACTGTACAGAAAACCCTATCCTGTCACCCTCTAAAACTAAGTATCTTATATGTTCCTATCACTTGTTCATCAGAGGGGCCAAGGGACTACTGAAAAATCTTACATACATAATTTTAATCTTTACAAAAGGAATCATATACCAGTACAAATCTCAGAAATGCATCTAAAATACAACATACTGTCTTCTGTTTTTGTTTCATTTCCCACCCCTCTCCCCACCACCTTGGAAATTTCTTATTCAAAGGAAGAAAAGGAAAGCACTTGATGAATGTGATACTAGATAGTTCTACAAGACAAGGATTTTCTCAGGAATATCTATTTCATTAACATTTTTTTAATAGCCTCTGGAATTTCTATTACCTCACCTAGAATCAAAGTCTCTTTCTCGGGCGTTATCTTCAGTAAGGATCCAGAATCTTCTGGGAGGTAAGTGGTTGAAAACTCTTCCCCAAAGGAGCAGGCTGCCAGATCTCCAGCTTGGCTTTGCTGCCATCTGGTGGTAATTGGGCTACTGGCAATGGGGCCCTCAGCCGACAGCCTCTTCACAAAGTTGCTCTTAAAACTAGAATATGTGGTCCTAACTTCATCAAATACCTATTTAACAAGAAAAAAAAAACTGTGATTTATAGCAGCCTCAATGATCCAAAAGTAGGGATTCCTTAAAGGAGAATTATAAACAACTTATCTAGCACAAAACAAATTATATATCAGATTTTTAATTTTTGTGACCCAAGAGAAAGTTATTTTATATGTATAAATATGTTTGTGCATGTGTGTGTGCATGTGTATATTTAGAGCCTCTGTTCAAGGGTCTCAAGACATATAAAAGCAGCTTAAGGAGTAATTATATTTACAGTTATTATAATTACATATCAATATAAAATATGAAGTTGAAATGACCCTATATATTGAACAGACAAAATGTTTATATAGAATCACAAAATTGCAAATCTGGAAATAAACAGCAATTTTCTAGTCCAAACTTTTCATTTCACAGATGAGATAACAGTTAGGCAGACACCTAACTGACTGAGCCACCCAGGCACCCCAGAAGTATAATTTTAATAAAATGTCAGGCATGTTAGATTAATTTCTTTGTGTAAAGGACTCTTAGAGAAAGTTAGACAAATTTTCAAGCCAAACAGAAAAAAATAGAGGGACGTCTGGGTGACTCAGTCGGTTAAGCGTCTGCCTTCAGCTCAGGTCATGATTTCAGGGTGCTGGGATGGAGTCCTGCATCAGGCTCCCTGCTGCAGGGAGCCTGCTTCTCCCTCTGCCTGCTGCTCCCCCTGCTTGTGCTCTCTGACAAATAAATAAATAAAATCTTAAAAAAAAAATAGGGCATAGGACCTAAAGAGACAATTCACAAAAGAGATATATAAATGCCCCGAAAATATTCAACCTCACTAATAATGAAAGAAATGGTAATTTAAAACAATAATAAGATACTAGCAAAAATTTTTTTTTAATAACAAGTCCCAAGGGTGAAGGTTCCAGAAATAAACACTGGCATACATTGCTGGTGGAGCATAAATTAGTATTTGGAAAAGACAACTTGTCAGCATGTGTCAAAAGCCATCAGACATATGTATAATCTCTACTAACCCAGCAACATCGGCTCTAAGAATGTGAGGAAGAAATAAAAATTATGAGCAAAGATGAATAAAACCAAAATCTGTTGAGTGCTTACCACTATATGAACCCATATGTTAAAGGTTTACACGCATTCATATTTAATCTTCAGAAACACCTGTGAAGCAGGTCTGTTATTTATTCCCACTTTATCAATGAAAAAACCGAGGTTTAGAGGTTAAGTGAATTGCTTAAGACCACACAGTGAGTCAGTGGAGATGCTATACCCTAATCTCATCTGTCTGACTCCACGGTCCACACTTCCGGCAGGGAACATGGGGTGGTTACTGCAGTGTGTATGGTTAGAGGGCCAAAACGATGGGAAGGACTCAATATTTACAAGCGGAGAACTGACTAGATAGGCATCCTTAAAGGGAATACTCTGCAACCATTAGAAATTAGAACATATAGGGGTACCTGGGTGGCTCAGTGGATTAAAGCCTCTGCCTTCAGCTCAGGTCATGATCTCAGCGTCCTGGGATCGAGCCCTGCATCGGGCTCTCTGCTTGGCAGGGAGCCTGCTTCCCCCTCTCTCTCTCTGCCTGCCTCTCTGCCTACTTGTCATCTCTCTCTCTCTCTCTCTGTCAAATAAATAAAATTTAAAAAAAAAGAAATTAGAACATACATTAGGGAAATGCAAATCAAACCACAATGAAGTACCACTTCACATGCATTGGGATGTCTTTAATTAAATAGGCAGATAGATAGATGGCAAGCAAACATTAGCTAGAATGTGAAGAGACTGGAACTTTGGACATTGCTTATGAGGATGTAAAATGGTACTATGGGGAAAATAGTAGGCAATTCCTCAGAAAATTAAACCTAGAATGACTGTATGATTGAACAATGTCATTGCTAGGTGTAGACCCGAGGGAAATGAAAACAGCTACTCAAACTACTCAAACTACTCAAGCTACCCAAACTCAAACAAACATCTTGCACTGTCTCGGCAGGTGCATGTTTCTCCGGTTCGTCTCCTGTCACATCCTCCGTACTGTCTCCTCCCCTGGGTGCTCTTCCACGATTCTCTGCCGGGGCAACTTCTAGCCTGCCTTCACCGCTGGGGTCAGCCATCACGTCAGGAAGGTAGGTGTCTCTGATCTTCCCTTCCTCCCCATTCCAAGCTGGGTTAGGCAGTCTGTGATAGCCTAATAATTGTGATGGTTAATTCTATGCATCGACTTGCCTGGACTAAGAACTGCCCAGAGAGCTGGTAAAACATTTTTTCTGGATGTGGCTGGGAGGGTTTTTCTGGTGGAGATGAGCATTGGATTCAGAAGGCTGAGTAAAGACATCCACCCTCACCACTGTGGGTGGGTATCCTCCAATCCATCGGTGGCCCGAATGGCACAAAAAGGCAAAGGAAGGGCAAATTTTCTCTCTTCTTGAACTAGATTGTCCATTTTTTCCTGCACTCAGATATCGGAGCTCCTGCTTTCTCAGACCTTTGTATTCAAATTTACACCAGCTGCTCCCCAGGTCTCAGGACTTTGGACTCAAATTGGATTATACCCCTGGCTTTCCTGGTTCTCCAGCTTATAGGTGGCAGACTGGGGGACTTTTCAACCTCCATAACCTCGTGAGCCTCGTGTACATATACTTACCTATATTCTATTGTTTTTGTGTCTCTAGAGAATCCTAATGCAATAACGATTGCTTTTCATGGCACGTGAGAGAGAGCTGATCTGCAGCGAAAACAACTGGCAGTATTAGACACCCACCAGCCAAACATGAATCAATAACATAATGAGATGACTTTTTTTTTAAGCATTACAGTTTTGGGTCTCATTAAGGGAGAAACAGTGTCTGAAATAAGAGCAAAGGAAACCCAGTTGTCTCTGTGCTGGTCAAGACCCATCTGGAGAGCTGTGTCCAGGCTTGGACCTCTTCCAAGTAAAAAGATGAGCCAGCCGGGATTCTAAACCCGAATTCACTTAGAGGACGGGGACTGCAGTGATATGAGGTCAGGGAACACAGCAGTGGAGCAATACGTGAATGGAGTGAGGGCACCAGGGGCGGTTAGTCTAGAGGAAAGAAGGCCCATAAGGAACCATCTTCAATTATTTAAAGGAAGGCGGTGTATGAAACCAACATTTACTTTGTGTTGCTCCCTATGACAAGACTGGGACCAATGAAAGGGAGGAGGCACATTTTTACTCGGCACAAAGAACTTTCAAAGAGTTAGAGCAAGGACGCCTGGGTGGCTCCGTCGGTTAAGCGTCTGCCTTCATTCAGCTCAGGTCATGATCCCAGAGTCCTGGGAGTCCCATGTCTTGGTCGTGATGGTCGGGATCCCGGCTCAGCAGGGAGTCTGTTTGTCCCTCTCCCTCTTCCCCAGCCCCTCCGCCTGCTTGTTCTCTCTCACTCTCTCAAATAAATAAAAATAAAATCTTAAAAAAAAGAGCATAATTTCCTATAATGGTTTGAATATAAAGTATAGTTCTCAGTCAGTCCCTCCTCTAGGGACATATGTTTCATAGCGATACAGATGAACATTTTCTTAATAGTTATATGTTTTAATGTGCATTTTTAAATATTTTAAAATTTTCAATGTCGATATAAAGTCTTCTCTTAGAGGGGCGCCTAAGTGGCTCAGTTGACTGAGCGTCTGTACTCTTCATTTTGGCTCAGGTCATGATCTCAGGGTTGTGAGATCAAGCTCCACATCAGGCTCCACGATTCTTTCTCCCTCTCCTTCTGGCTCTCCCTAACCCTCTCTCTTTCTGTCTCTAAAACTAAAAAATAAAAAAACCTTCCCTTCAAAAAAAATATATATGAGTAAAATAAATGAATCAATTTGAACCAAAAATGCTAAGTAACTAACAAACAGTACACACAGCAAAAATCACAGAGGTGCTATGCAAATGACTCCAGGTTAGGATCGCTGCTTTTTTTGATTGTGATATTTCATCTTCAGTGTTTTCAAACCTTTATTCCAGGATCTATCTCTTGCTGAGGAAATGCCTGTCATATAGTTTTAAACAGTTCAAGTAGATAGTAATAGAAAGAGAAAGAGAAGAAAAATAAGACAAAGTAAGATAAAGGGGCAATGGATGAATGACTCAATACTCTAAGCACATCAGTTTGGCTTGTTTACCTTTTCTTTTTATTTATTTTGGGGGGGAGGGGCTGAGGAAGAGGGAGAGAGAGAGAGAATCTTTTTTTTTTTTTTTTTTTTTTAGGAAAGAGAGAGAGTGAGAGAGAGCATGAGAAGGGAGAAGATCAGAGTGAGAAGCAGACTCCCCATGGAGCTGGGAGCCCGATGCGGGACTCAATCCCGGGACTCCGGGATCATGACCTGAGCCGAAGGCAGTTGTTCAACCAACTGCGCCACCCAGGGGCCCCGAGAGAGAGAATCTTAAGCAGGCTCCACACCCAGCACAAAGTCCACCCAGGGCTCGATCTCACAACCATGAGATCCCCTGAGCTCCTGCACCCACCTCCAAAGCAATAAGAGTGTCAAACACCTCAAAAAAAAAGGCATATCTAGAATTCTTTTAAATCTTGAGAATCATAATATTAACAAACCGATTCAGCCCTAACAAGATTTATTTAAGTTTTCCAAGTAGTTTTCTTATGGAGTAAATTTTCTGGACAAACAAACATGTGACATCAAGCCAGCAAAAATGTTCTATTTCTGGTTACTAACTGGCATGCTGGATTGTACAAAATCTCTTAAAAGTTTATACAGCATAACTCTGACATTCTCAAAGGCCAAGCTCTGGAGTTGATGGGAGTTTCTATACTTATAAAACAATGAACTAGAGGGGCGCCTGGGTGGCTCAGTGTGTTAAAGCCTCTGCCTTTTCAAAGGAATCCCAGTGTGCCTGGTTGTGCCCTCCCTGGCCTGCTGCCTCTACAACCTGAGGGAGCCCCATAGTCCTGGGGTGTGAAGGGAGTGGAGAAAGACAGAGGGCATAATTGGGATTAGAATACCACTTGGGGGTGCCTGGGTGGCTCAGTGAGTTAAAGCCTCTGCCTTTGGCTCTGGTCATGATCTCAGGGTCCTGGGATTGAGCCCCATATCGGGCTCTCTGTTCAGTGGGGAACCTGCTTCCCCCTCTCTCTGCCTGCCTCTCTGCCTACTTGTGATCTCTCTCACTCTGTCAAATAAATAAATAAAATCTTTAAAAAAATAAACAACGAACTAGAAACTATCCTAATGATTTTATCAAAGTGATATCACCCTATGGGGCCCTGCCTGGGGTCTAGTCAATCAGCATCTTCCCAGATGTAACCCTCTGTTCTCTCCCTCAAAGCACCCTTATAATGGGATAGGTTTACATGGTTCAAATTACAGCAGATGTTCTATGAATTGACTTTCTTTTTTTTCAATTCACTTTTGAAACTCAAGTTCCTGAGCCATTTCCTTGAACAACCTGAGGAGCTAGTCATTGTACCGAGTGTAGACATGCAGTCGTGAAACTTGTCTACGATAGAAGACAGGCAGAAAACCAAAAAACCTTGTTACTCTGAAAACCAGAAAAAAAGATTGAGGTCTAAAGTTTTTCAAATTTAAATGCACATTTGAGTCATGAGCTGATCTTGTAAAAATGCAGATTCTGATTCAGGAAGTCTGAGATGGGGCTCGAGCTTCTGTATGTCCAACAAGCACCTGCAACAGCAGCGCTCAGAGCCCAAGGACCGCGCTTGGGTCAGCGAGGTCAGAGAATTTAAGTCCGGGTGTCACATAAAGTTTGACTTGTTCAGGAACTCAGCCAGAGAGCACCCAAGGAATGCTATCATAATGAAGAGGTGATTTGGGCGCCTGGGTGGCTCAGTTGGTTGACCAACTGCCATCGGCTCAGGTCATGATCCTTGAGTTCTGGGATCGAGTCCCACATCGGGCTTCCAGCTCCACGGGGAGTCTGCTTCTTCCTCTAACCTTCTCTCCTCTCATGCTCTCTCTCACTTTCTCTCTCAAATAAAATCTTTAAAAAAAAAAAAAGGTGATACAACATGTTTTGTGTACATTTTTGTTCTTTACCAGAAATTACGTTTACAGGGGAAGATTTTTCTATTGTATCCACTCTTACCAGGCTCGGAGAGTGGGAATAACAAGGTTTATTGGTCTCTGATGGGTTGTACATGGCGAGGCTGTGGGTTCGGCTCATCTACCCCCAAGAGCACACACCACAGACACAGGGCCCAGAGGCAGAGCTGCCAGCCTCCTGCGCACATCTTCTAAAGCCCAAAGATCTGCGATGGGAAAGGGCACTTCCAGAGTTTTTCAGATCATTCTGTGCACTTTTTCCTAGCATTTTCTATAAATACACCAAGACCCCAAGAGTCAGCCCCACATAGAATGAAGCACCTTCATTTGAAAGTTTTAAGTCTCTTAGGCTCTACTCTAAGAGAAGAGAGCCTCTTCTTAGGGAAGAGGCTAAGGTGACCCAAGGACTGTAGCCCTCAATTTCCCATCCATTCCTACCCCTAAAATTCTCAACAGTAAAGTTAGGCCTCCTATAAGAGGCAACAGCCATGGGAAAAACAAAGATTAAAAAGAAGAAGAAGAAGAAGAAGAAGAAACAACTAGATGATGCATCCAAGGAGAGGTGGGTTTGGGGGAGTTCCTTGTTTGTTTTTGCCTTCTGGGTAGAATTGTCTAATTTTTAAATTCCTGACTTATTACAGACTTCAGTATTTTTTCTGTCTACAGGTTGCAGCCCATTAAATCATTGTCATGGGTCGGAACCAGGTTGTTTTAAAACTGCCGTAGGTGTATCAGCATTCAAAGGGGAAGTATTGTTTAATGAAACTTCTCAGTTATGTATGTCTATGTACTGAGTTAAGCTGTAAAGTCCATTTCTTAGTAAGGGTCATGATCAAAAATTTGAAAAACACTGGACTATAGTTTGCTTTACGTTGGAGGAGAGTTTTTTTTTTAAAGTGTTCATTGTATTTGATTTATTTTTACTATATTCACCTGGCATTGCCTAAGTTAGATGAAGTCAGGGTAAGCAGCCCCTTCACATATTTCTCTGCCCTTTCCACTGTAAATTCCTAGAACTCATGTAGCAAGTTTAATGTGTACATATAATATTAAACTCCTTCAGGCTATCCATCATATTAATAGACCACATTTAACTTACCTTCTGAACTATTCCTGTGTGGTATTTGCTCACTGCCCTACATTTAACCAGTTACTGGGAGGGCTCAATCCACAGTTTCTGCCCTACAAGGGCACCATCTTGTGGTGAAATATTTTGTCAGGACGATGTTAAAGAGTTGTTAAAAAAAAAAAAAAAAAAGTCCTGATTTTTCTAGCAAAGATTACAATGTGCATCATAAATACATTAAAATTCTTTAGCACTCCTTATTTTATCCCGGAGTTTTACTCCTCTCCCCATCTGTGAAGGGTCTTTCTATTCCTCAGCAGTGAAAGGAGCTAGTCTGTCCTTCTTGGTTTTCCGTTAAATAGAGCCGGTGTCAAGTTTCAGCTCCTCCTTGAATTCCAGCCTGCTGAGACTTCCCTCTAGAGTCATCCAAAATGGAGCCTCTTACAGCGTACCCTTTAAGATGTTCAGGGTCGAAAGCAAAGGTATTTGCAGTTTTACTGTCTATGATTCTATGCACAGTAATGTTATTTCTTCTACAACTAAAATTCCTAAAACCTAAAATCAACAGCTTTTATACTTTTGAAGTGAAAGATGCAAAAGGAAGAACAGTTTCTCTGGAAAAGTTTAAAGGCAAAGTAAGTTGCATCTTCTGATTTTTTTTTTCTATTGTTTGTCCATGTTCTCTGTTTAATGGAATCAATTTTTCATTGCTACAGGGTCATAAGTTATAATTTAGTCTTCAAAGTAATGTTATTAGTTTATCACTTTAGCCATCAGAGTTCTCATAGTGTTATCTACTTCTAATTGATAAACTCTGACTGTCCTGTCTTCAGAGGCGTGCTGAATTAATACATTAAATTGTTTAGGAAATTCTTATAGTTAGTAATGTGACTATGGAGACATTAAAAGATATTAATTCCATAATCTAGCAACATTAAAAACCACTCATCGATGTTCTTATCTTCTATTTAAAAATAAACTGTTGTATCTGATGCTTTTTTAATGGTGGTGATATTTCAGAGTCTTAATTCACACATCCAGGTTACCATTTTCAATAAAATTGGGTATGTTTAAAAAATAACTATCAGCTTCAAAATGGTTTGGGATTTTAACTACTTGCAGAATTTTTTTTTAATCTTTTATTTGCTTCACTTTCCGGTTGGATTTTTTTCTTTTTCCGGGAGGTTGCACTAGTTGTAAACGTGGCTAGTGACTGCCAACTCACAGACAGAAATTACTTAGCACTGCAGGAACTGCACAAAGAGTTTGGACCATTCCACTTCAGCGTCTTGGCCTTCCCGTGCAATCAGTTTGGAGAGTCGGAGCCCCGCCCAAGCAAGGAAGTAGTATCTTTTGCAAGAAATAACTACGGAGTGACATTCCCCATCTTCCACAAGATTAAGATTCTAGGATCTGAAGCAGACCCCGCATTTAGATTTCTTGTTGGTAAATATCTACCTTGCCTCACCAATTTAATGTTTTTAATGGCTTTTCATTTTTAAAACAAAGGAAACCAGGACCATACTTTTCTGTTTCATTTGCAGTGTTTTAGTGGGAAAGTTTGATAAAACTATCCAAGAGCCAGAATCTCATGTTTTGTAATTTTCTAGAAGTTATGCTTCCCTGAAGTTAATGTTTCAACCTCTTGAATGGCAAAATGGGTCTACTCCAATGTATTTTATTCCATATGATCATTTTAGATAAATTTCTGAAGAATTTATCTAAAGTGTGGTCCTGGCTGTCTTCACGAAATATCTTCACAAAATAGCTCTTGGGGAAATGTCCCTCCCCATTATGAAAGCTATCCATGTCTCATGAATATTGCTGGGAATTATTAGTAGACATATCTTTGTGGTTAATTTTATGTTGCCTTACTTGTCTGAGCTATTATCTTGAAGGATGAATAATATCTCGGTTTACCAGGTTTTTGCTAAAATTTATAATAGAATATAAGGATTTTTTTTTTGGAGGAGGGTATACTAGGCTATTTCTAAAATTAGACTAGCTACAGAAATCTGTTTAAAGATTTTCCAGGGTCTGTTAGTATAAAAGTAGTGAGATATAGTGACTAAGGGCATAGGTTTTAGCTCCATTCTCTGGCTTCAAACCCCTGCTCTGTTGCTTTTGCCGTGTGGCTTCAGGTACATGACTTAACTCCTCTGTGCCTTCTTCCTCATTTGTGAAATGAGACTATCAGTAGTAACTACTTGCTGAGATTGATTGTATTCCTAAGTATATTACTAGTAAAAGCAAAGTATTTAAATGCTGCTTATACCTTGCCAAACACTATAAAGGATATTCAGCTAATGTCCTCTCATCTGACTTATGCAGCTGATATCCTCAGTGCTATTTTCACAGATAATATGAGTTTTCACAAAACAATGACCTCCGTCAGACAATTAAGCTTCCAGTCCAGTAAGTCGACTAATGTGTTCTATCAAATTTAAGTGTGAAATCAGAATCTTTTAAAAACATGATACTTAATTTCTAGGGGAAATTAACACAATGCTTAACACCCTGCATAGCAACCAGAATGATATGTTCATTCCTTTTATTTCCAGGTTACACTACAGAAAGAAAAGCCAGAGCACATGTCCTTGTAAATCATTTTCAGTTATAGCGGCCAGATATGTGGACATAATAGCTCCTGAGTTCTTCCCCTTTGTCACTAAAAAAGCTTCTGAAACTCCACCTACCCCATGTAATCAAAAAAAATAACAGTGATTTAAGGCTTCACTGAAGTTAGTTAAAGCTCCAGAGACAAAGACTCTGAGATCACAGCCAAATGAAAATGACATCTTTTTAAAACTAGCCAAAATGGACAGGCACTGGTCACGTGGTCACAAACGGAACCACTCTGCCCGTGTGTGCAGGTGTCACTATACAGGGCATCTGGACACGGAGGCACGTGAGGACTGAAGCTCAGCCAAAGCAAGGCGTGTGCTGAGGGGGCTGTACCCATCTAGAAGAGTGGCTTTTCGTAATTCGCACCAAGATGTTAGGTCAGCTAGAGAGAGCTCTGCCCTGACGTGTATTATCTTTGGAGACGTTTTTTTCATTATGGAAAAGGGCAGTTTTTCAAAATGATTTTAAGACGATTTTCATGTGGTCATGTGATACACTGAGTCACTGATGTTCGCTCTATGAGAAATATCTTTCCCTAAAAATGAAATAAATTTAACTGCTTGGCACAGTGCCAAAGTAAAATACATTTAAATAATCAGGCTACTTTTTATTTCTTATTTTTAACCTGTGCTCCCTCGTTGGTTCTTTTTCCCAGTACAAAGTATTGCACACCTTAAAACTCTAGGCAGTGTGTTCCTTCTACCTACTTAATCACTATTTCTGAAAGAATAGTTAACACTTGTTATCTCTGCTTCCCTGTCTGTGTCTGGCTTCTTGCCAGGATCTCCTGACCCTCACAGGTACCAGTGACGGCCGCTCTGGCCCCTTCTCTTTCTTCTTTTCAGGTTCCTCCTTTCCATCAACCCTTAACTCTGCTGATCCTCAGGATTCTGCCACAATCCACTAGGGCTCTTCTTATTCTATCCCCTTTCCCTGAGTGAGCTCTCTCTCCTAAGCTCCCCTTTCCCTGAGTGAGCTCTCTCTCCAAAGCCATACAGTCAGCGGCCTCCTCTGACTGGATGTCCCACATACCCCTCATATGGATCCCCTCATACACAAAAACGAATTTGTCATCATCGTCCTAAAATCTGCTTCCTTTTCCATAGGAGTAGGAAGGTCTGTGTATCAGTCCTGCTTCTATCGATCACTAGTGGTGAGACCTTGAGTCTAGGACTCCATTTTTCTCATCTGCAAAATGGCGTTAATAATAATACCCACCTCACAGGGTTGCTGTAAAGATTAAATGAAAGAATCCATTTAGAGCAATGAGCACATTAATAGATACATAAAAGACAAGTTATTGATATTTTTTTCTCATGTCAGTAACGCACATCAATTCTGGATAGTGTAAGTGGAAAAAAAATCTACATTTCTTACATAAATTAAGATGTATCAAAAGGACAGCATAATTTCTCAATATGATTTAATACTATATGTTAACTGGAATTAAATAAACACTTAAAAAATAATAGAAAGAATTCCTTTCCATTTTTGTCTACATAACCTGTAATGATATCAAAACCATAGATAACATTTAATATGAAAAGAATTCCATACATGCCATTACCAAGTGTGATTAGAACATCATTTTATCTTTAAAAATGTTAGGCAACAAAGTTTTGGGTGATGAGGTCAATTTTTTGTTTGTTTAGCTTGTTTTGTTTTGTTTTTGACCTTCCTAGAACTTGATACGTTGTCACTTACACAGATACTAATAGAAATGACAGTCTTAGCAAAAGAATAAAATTATGCTCATGAAAATATATTCTGGTATTTTAGATTCTTCAAAGAAGGAACCGAGGTGGAATTTTTGGAAGTATCTGGTCAACCCTGAGGGCCAAGTTGTGAAGTCCTGGAGGCCAGAGGAACCCATTGAAGTCATCAGGCCTGAGATAGCAGCTCTGATTAGACAAATGATCATAAGAAAGAAAGAGGACCTGTGAACGTAGCAGTGAGTCATTCAGATGCAGTAATCAGAGTATAGACATGTCTGTGGGGAGGGGGGTGGGTCTCATCTTAAAGACTCTGACAATTAAATGTGACCCTGAAAGATGGGGTATTTTGTTTTTAGGATACCTTGCTAGTGAGTGGTAATGAATGTCCCCAGGTCAGAGATGTTACCTAAAGCAAAAATAAAGAGTAGCTGAAGAATCAAAATGCAGTATATTAAGTAGTTCACCTGACCACACTAAATAATTCAGAATACAGAGTCATCGGTGTGCTTCAATATCCTGTTGTTCACCTTGACATTTTCCAGAGTTATACTTGATGGAAATGCCAACACACTAGACCACTGTTTGAATTTAAGACACTGTATGTGACTGAAATTTCAGGACTAACCAACTGTAAATGGCTATTTTTATGTAATAAAATACAAAATAAACACTGAAAAATGTGGAATAGAGAGATTCAAATCCCTATATACTTCTGTTTCTTGTACAGGATTTTGTTTCTTTAGCTGTTTGTTGGTTTTTTTTTTTTTTTTTTTTTTAAGTACAGGTTCATAGTATGTTTTATTGTATCTGCCCAAATAGTCACTGATAAATGACACTATCCTAACATTGGAAGTCTTCATCACTTTTAGTTATTTCTCTGTTATTTTCCACAAGCAACTCAAATTTTATAAACAGAATATTAATAGTTGAATCACAGTCTTTATTTCTGAATGAAAATCCTAAGTGTAAGAAAAAAGGAGTGTTTGATGATTTAGCTCAAGTCTTGCTATATTAATTTTGGTTGCTCATATATTCAGACTAGACCAGCCATTTGGACAGAATTCCATGCCACGTCATTCTGATAACTGAAATAGTAAGAATCAACAATGAATCCTCAAAGGTCTGCATGTAAACAAGGGAGGTTTGCAGTCACACCAGCCTTAAACATCAGCAGTCCCTGAACCCTTTGATAGAGTCACAATACGCTTTTTCTCCCAAAGTCATAACCTTTATGTTCTGTCAGTCTTATAATTATTGGCTAACGAAGCAACCTACCAAGTTGGTGAAGGCTAATTATTGCCCTATGAAATATTCATTTTATGAAGTCATTTGGAAGACTAGGGCAAAAGAAAAAAAAGGGGAAAGGCAATCATGTAAAATTTGGCTAAGAAGGAAGACCCAGTCTCAATAGCCGTGAGTTGGCTTCCAAATTCTGACCTGATTAATGAAAGTGAAGAGGGCTTTTTTAGGGTGAAGTCAGTAACGCCACCTCAGTATATAGTTCTGTACAAGTGTTTCAAGTCCTTGGAGAAACCAAAAATATTTCCTGGAACACCTTTTGCCTCAAAGCATATGTCCAACCACCCACAGCTGGGGGTACAGTTCCTATTCGAGGTCAAGAAGATTTACAGGCATAGCTTCGAGAATGGCAGGTTAGTGTGTCAGCAAACCTGCTTGTACCCCTCACCAGCCATATGACTTTGGGCAAGTCACCTGACTACTTTTAGATTTGCTGACCCATAAGTTGAGGTCAGACTGAACAAAGAGCTCCTTCCAGCTCCACGAGTCAATGACCATGCTTAACAAGGTGTCTTCAGTGATCAGGAATGGAATCAGTGCTAATCTGAACTGTTTTTGAAGACACAGAAGCCCCCAAACAAGCCTATTTGTCTTTTGCAATTTCACCCCAAGAGCTTAGAAGCAGTTTGAATTCTGAACTTCTCAGCAAAACTTTGTTCAGGGCAAACACTCCAAGTGTTGTTCCCAGAGCACTCTTGCCATGGGACAGGTGCCACAGGGCTGGTGCCGTGTTTTGTGGGCTCACATTAGCGATATGAGCAGAAGTATATATGCCAGCCCTGCACAGGCTATGTAGACTCCTCACTCTCTGATGCTAATAGAGCCGCCCTGGGGACCCACCAGGGACTGTCCTGGTGAATGCAGTTGAGCTGTCCATCCTGCCCAAAGTCACTAGTTTTCCAAAGCCAAACAAAGTGGGTTTTCAGTTATAGATCTCCGATCCTGGTTGCTTTATTCAACCTACAGTTTCTACTAGAGAGTCAGTGCTTGATTCTCTCCCCATGACCTTTGGGTATGCAGGGAAGGCAGGTGGGGATTTGAAAGCGTGCCAAGTAGGTGTCCATTCAAGGTTCTGTAACAAAAAAATTAGCTCTCTGTGCTAAAAGAGGGTGTGGAGCTATTTGCTGATGTCCTGCTATCCATAACTCCAATGTCTTTGTGAATTCCACTAGATATGCACATACAGAGGGAAACAATGTAGCTTTCTTGAACTGAGCAGATCTTCCCTGTCTTGGCTTCAAAAAGCCCGAGACACAGACTACTGTCTAAATTGAGGAGTATAACAGAAAACAGCTGAAATCACATCAAAGGGTATTCAGTTGCCCTTATGACAAAGGGACAAAATCAAATGCATTTAACTGTGGTAATTCATAGGCTTGAAGTTTGGTTTATTGGGAAGGTGGGAAGGAGTACTTCATTCTAACTCCTAATCTTCATCTCAGGGCATATATAGCCATAGTGTTGGAGACTGGAATAAATATGAATTTGCCTGAGATATACCCTGAATGTCATACTTCATTTTTTAAAATGCTTAGTAATTATAGTGTATCCATAGTATGTATAGAGATATCTATATACAGTTCCTAGTAATTATTGGATAGATAGCATGTACCAGAGGGGGCTAATCAATAACCATCATCTCTCTGGAGGAGGGGTCCCAATTTGCAGCACTTGCCAATTTCTGTGGCTTAAATGCTCCCTCATGGCCAACTTCCGTCTACCAATGGTTTATTAACTAACATGCCAAATTTCTGAAAACTTAACCAGTTCTCACAAACCACTGTAAGTGGGTTTCAGGACACCAAAATTCTTAAAAATCAGACTTGATTAGGTTATCATAAGGATCTCCAAAGAGATAAGTCTAGGGCAAAAATGTATTATATATTTATTTAGAGCAAAAATATATTTTTATTATAAATATACTGTTTAGGTAGGTTATATGAAAATGTGGAAGAACAGTTACTGAAATATAAAAAGCTTTTAACCATAAAATCTAATCACCATAAAATCTAATGACTTAACTGGATTGTCTATAGGTAACCTCAAGCAGGAAAATACTACAGTAAAAAAAAAAAATGTAGACAAAGCCTCAGAAGAAAAAAAACTGTTTTTTGTGTGTTTCAACACATTTACTGTTTCAGAAGACTACCTTGAACAAGGTAAAAAGTCTTGAGTGGTCCCTGTAAAAAATATTATGTTCATTTGTGGTGTTTCTTTGAAAGAAAAATGGTATGTTTGGGTGGAGACAATTTCAGGACACTTTGTCCATGTTTATTCCTTACCTGGATTTCACCTTTCCCACAGAATAATAAAATTCTAATAACTGTCATGCCTAGAAACTAACATACCACACTGCTCCCCACTCTTCTCTTCCTTCCCCTTGCTGACCAGCTAACACTTGGGGAGAATGAATGAAGAGTAGCTTTGATGTCCCAAGTATGGATCCCTCTCTTACTCCTATGGAGACATTCTTCTTTTGAATTTATATATTCATTCTCCTCCTTACACACTGATCTCCTTAATTTCTCTTTATTGTGTTCCATTCTTTCCCTCCTTTCTCATCATCTCAATAATATGGAATGGAAGAACAGCTTTAAATATGTATTGTTTATTGAGTATAAATGTTGGCATTTTTATGTCATGTTCTTTAGTTTAAAAAAAATTAAAACACAAAGGCCAAGCCTTCTAAATTTAGTAGGTTTTATTAATATCAACAGGTCAGAGACTTTCCATAAAAAATAACACATTGAAATTTAACCTTTTAAGAAAAAAGAAGATGAAAATAATATTTACGTGGAAGGAATCCTTAAACAAAAAAATGCTGAAAATAGCATGATAATGGGCAACAGTGAAAAGAGAATGAGATGTGAAAGTAGCAAAATGCATGAAGAATCCAATTATAGGCATCTATCTCCCATGGTTTAAATGTTTAAACTTAAGGTAAGAATTAAAATTGTAATTATAATTGTAATTTATAATCCAGTAGAGTAGACTGCATCTGCATGTAAGTAGACTTACATCTCACTTAGAATATAACTAATTGACCAGACTACCAAAGTTAGTTCCAAGAACTTGCTGCAAATGTCCACATGAGGACACATATGTCACATATGTCACTGTATGTCTGGGACCCAGCACGTACCTCACAATGTTGCATGGGCCAAAATGGCCCCCAAAGGAATCAGAAAATATTTAAAAGCATATATTGTACAGTCAGTTCTTCCCTCTTCACAAGCTAAATCTCATGTTCTACTCCAAATATGAGTCTGTGACTACAGAGAAAATGAAATAATCGAGGCAAATCCTCCAAACTATTCAACTCCATCCCCACCCCAAAATTTCCAATTTTCTTGATATTTCAGGTGAAAATGTTGGAGTTGACGGACTCATCTTGAAAGTTACCTCAATTCTCCCTTCAGCTGGTACCATACCCATGGTTATAGAGACAGGCTCTGATGTCATATTAAGAAACCAGTTATCTAGAAAGAATACTAAAGACTTAGTTGAAAACTTGGGGAAACATTTTAGGCTTTCCATTTCAAATTGTCATTGTATTCTATATTTTATATTAAAAATAAATACATCATGTTACAAATACTTTCATACTGTGTACCCAGACCTCCAAAAACAATACCTGGGAAATGTTTAAAGAACTAATTGGTTTCTTTGCCACTTATAAAGCTGTCTATTGTATTATTATTGAGAAACGGAATAGTAATTACAAGTAATATGGTAACTAGTGCCCTGGTTCATAGCAAAAAGTATACACGTACACACATACACACACACTCATTACAGAATGAATTATAAGCTGAACTAATTACAGAATTAATTATATGCCGATGTCCACTGTATATGCAATAAGATAGCAGATGCATGTTAGCTGATGCCATTCATATATTCAACCAGCTAACAATACACTGCCAGCCCATCACACATAGGTAACTACCAGTGCAGCTTGTTAATGAGAAGAATTTATCCAGAAGCAAGTGGCAGGGTAGTTGTGGCTGCCAAATTGACCCAAAGCAGCCAGCTAACAATACACTGCCTACCTGACTCAGATCACTGCTGCTCGTCGTGGCCCATGATGTCACTAAAGCTACATTTGCAACGTGGAACAGTGGCAGAACGGTAATCTTAAGAATCACGTAAAGGAAAACTTAAAAACAAAACTTGTTCCTCCAAAACAGTTATAAGTCATAAAAACATTATTTTTAAATCACAAAAACTTAAAAAGGAAAACTCTCAGAATACTTGGATTTAGCTATTCTAAAGTAAATGCTTGGATATCAGAATATGGTATTGCAGTACATGTGAATTAACCAAGTTATATTTAACTGTAGCTTTTCCAGTAATTTCTGTTTACTGACCAAAAGACCAGTTGTCTGTATTAGGCAGCAAAACATCTAGTAGGAGTCATGGAAATACATAAGCTGGGCAAAAAACAAAACTGCAGCTATTTCGGAGGGGAAAAGATCAATATTAAAGTATTGAGGGAATGTAAGGACTTAAAACTGTCTCCCATTGTCTCCCACTATAAATAACATCAGTTACTGCATTCTGAAAAGGCCATTTTGTGTTTGATTTATTGTGTCACCGCTAATTGTGTCAATTAAAATTGAAAACAATTTTGTGTAGAGAGAAGGCAAGGGAATGGTGATTATGAGAGATTTAAAGCATATGAGGGCTATTTATGTGGGAAACAGAAGAAAAACTCATCTAGATTTGTTTTATTTTTACGCTGATTACAAGAGAAGCTACAGGCCTTTGGCTTCAGACTTTCAAGGAGAAAAAGTACTAGGTTGGATCAAACGGAAAGACAGACCATCAATTATGCCACTTCTTCTATTATCCACAAGATGGCACCATTTCCATTTCTTTGGGAGGCAAGCTTTTGAATGCAACAGTGGCAAGTTCAACTAGCAACTGTTAAAATTGTTAAGAGCCAGCTAGCAATGCACTGCCTACCTGACACATCCATGCTTCATCCTTTCCTGTTGAAGCAAAAACTAGAAAGCGCCATTGATACACAAATGATTACCGCTGTCAGGGATCTTCAATTTCTTACAGAAATAGGGGGTAGGGGAGTGTATAATTAGACTCTGTAGTTAGTGATATCTTAGGAGATTTTTTAAATTTTCATATCCTCAGGCCACGCCATACTTCCAACAAATATCATCTTTAGGAAGAATTATTTTGTTCAAGATCAGAATTAAGAGAACTAGAGCAAGCCCTAGACACTCACCTTGGAAGAACCTGGATTTCTCTTCTGCTTCAGGCCTTTGGCGAGAACACGCATGACATTCTCCTTCGAAAATATAGATAACATATGGAGAGAAAAATTATTTTTAAAAATCATAATGCTAGGCGTGGAATGTTAATACATCCTCAGTTCGTCCAGCTGCATTTACATTTTCTCTTTAGCAAGCAAGCACCTCCAGAATACAACTAAATTACAGATCTCAAAATGCAGGATCAGGGTTTTGAGTTTTATGCTATATCTTGGTCCTAAACAGGTATTATAAACAGTGCCTTCGACGAGAAGCCCCTGGGAAACAAAAGGGCATCACTCACCCACAGCATCTCCTCTTCTGTGCGGACCCTCCGCGGGGCGGTGCGCTCCAGTTTCCACTCCATCTCGGGAGAACTTCCCCCTACCTAGTGTTTGGCCTTCCCGGATCGGCTCTGGTTTTCCCTCCAGGTCTAAGTCGGTCTTGACCCCTAATCGTCAAACGTCAAAAGTCTCACCCCCCCTCCCCTTCCAGGGATCATCATTTTTTACCCTTAACTTCCATTTCCCCCATTCCTTCCACTCCTCCTAGACGGCATTCCCCAGAGTACCCTTTAAAAAGCCGGCGGGGCGGCAGCCAGAGCGGGAATTCCCCTGTCCCGCTTCTCATTGGCCAGCGCTGCGGTGACGTCAGAGCGCGGAAGGGATTCCCCAGCGCGCTCCGCCGCCCGCCTCCAGCGCCCGGCTCCCGCCCTCCCCAGACGCCGCGTGCTCTTTGTCCACGGAGGCGGAGGCGCGCACAGAAGCGCCAAGCTTTGCCGCGAGCCGTGGCGGGCCTGGTCTGGGCCAGGCGCCCAGGGCCGTCACACCAGCAGGAGATGAGAGGGTTGGCGGGCGAAGAAGCGGGTTCTGTGAGTTCACGTTCTTTCCATTTTCAAGGGGGGCGGGGGAAGAAAAGTTTCGTTTTAACGGGCCCTCCTCTCCCTTGGTAATGTTCACCGTTTGTGTAAACCACTGATTTTAGACGTGTTCCCCCAACGTGTTCATGAGTTCTTGCTCCATTTTTCAAATAGACAGGAAAACGTGGCAAGATTTCTGTGCTAAATGAGAAAGGGGAGCGATCACGTTGATTCAATAAGTTCTTCTCTACTGTAGCCATTTGGAAGCGGCCAGGTTCTCTCACTTGAGCTATCTTCCCAAACAGGAGGTTGGTGAGGGAGATGAAGGAATTGCTGAAGGCTGGTGACAGGGAGCACCTCGTGAGGAGTGCAGAGCCAGCAGGAAAGCCGAGCAAACTGGGGGCTAAGTCTGGAAGTGGAGGATGATATTGGGGGTTAAGGGAGGGGTTTAGAGGGAAATGACAAGGAGCCAGATGGGCTGTGCAGCCTCAGCAGCCCCACCTGAGCTGCCAAGGGAGGCTTGCTGTGCCATATGGCAGGAGGGGAAACTGTCTGGGGAACCTCCAACAGACTGGCAACCAGCTTCTCCCTCCCAGTAACCTCCCTACCTTCCCCCATTTGACACTGGATTGCTTTTGTTTTAATGCAACATGTGGGTTTGGGCATTTTCCTGGTGAAAGGATTCATAGACATCAGATACTCAAAAGGGTCAATGATTTAAAACAAAACACCTAAATTCACTCTCCTGTTTCCTTCTTACTGAAAGCAAGGAAAATTGACCTCAAGGCTGAGACCCAAACTTGAACCAGTTTTCCAGCTACAATGATAAAGGTTAGCGAAAATGCTGTACAGGGTAACTATCAAATGAGATTTATCAAAATGCTTGATAGCCAAATAACCCATGGATTAAAAGATCTGTAAGTTCACTGACAAGAATTTTACCTTCCTTGTAGTGCATTCAACTTCCAGTAAATCCTTTCAGCAAACATTGAGGCTAAAGTGAAATACTGGCTGAGAGTCAAATGCATTGTTAATTTAAAGATCAGTTTTACAAATGCCAGCTAAAATTAGCAGTATATTGGAAATAATATGGGGAGACATTTTGTTCTCCTTCTAAGTATCATTTTACATGTACCATTTATGAGAATGGGCACAAACACAGGAGTAATAAAAACCAACTCAATTAATGAACTTGTAAACCCATGTAAACTGTGATTTTAGAATCCATCTTACAAGTAGCAAGACTAGTGAAATACTCTTAGAATTCACTTTATCTGTAATGCAATCATAAATTCCATTTTAGCTGCTAATTCCACAACATATCACACAGCCTCCAAATGCCTTTTTTTTTCCCCTAGGTTAAAACAGAAAAGTAAAAGCCAAATATTTTCCTTTGAAAGGTTATTGTGCATTTAAATATTCATATTGAAATTTAACATTTCAATTAATTGAAAATTAGCATTGAAATTTCCATCATTTAAAGAATGATGGAAAAAGAAAACTCACCATTGGCAAGCACCACAGTATTAACTGTTGCAGTCAAGGACCAGGAATAGTAAAACTGGTGTACAAATGATGAGGGTGTCTGCCTCCGATGATCCAGTGCAAAAAGGAAAATTACAACTTTTCCTTGGACGAACCTGGAAGCCACCACCTCAACCAAGTAATAAATTCACCTCACCATTAGTGACACATTGACATCCTGTGCCTCCTGATAGGACACACTGGGAAGGACACAATGTAACTTCTGTGACATCTTTGCAAATCAATAAATAAAGTGAATAATGAGAAAATACTAAAGAAACCAACTTAGAGAATATTCACAAAGTAAATGGCCAGTAGTACCATTTGAAAAGTGTCATCATGAAAAACAGAAAAACCATCACAGATCCCAAGTATCTACCTGAACATGACAAATGCATTGTGAGATCCTGGATTGAATCCTGGACCAGAGGGAGAAAAAGGGCATTTGTTGGATAACTGCAGTAACTGGAATAACATCTATAGATTAGTTAACAGAGGAGAAGTAATGCTTATTTCATACTTAGAATCTTTGTTGTCCTATAGTTGTATTAAATGTTAACGTCTGGGGAAGCTGTGTGAAGGACATGAGGGAATTTGTACCACATTTTTGTAACATTTTTCTAAGTCACATTATGTCAAAATAAAACTTAGGAATGATAAATATATTAATATCATGTGGTCATATGAATAGAAACATTATGGCGCAAGTGTTTAGGAGAAAATAGAAATATCCTGTAAACATTTTTTCTTAATTTTTATCAAATACAGTTTAGGAATAATGCCTAATTCATAGGGTTATGTGCCTGTAATTTACCATCTGCAAAATGTTTCCTCTTTGTGAGTGGGTTTTGCAGACAGATCTGTGGTCAGAATAAGGGCTGTGAGGCAGATTTGTCCTCAAAGGCCAAGGCCAATTCGAAGGATTTGGAGTAAGAAAGTGAGGGGGGAAAGAGGTGAAGCAGGGAGATTAGGAGACCGTGAAAACACTTTTCTTGACTCCTATCTTGTAGGTGATCTGAGAGTCTAAGCAGGTCCCCACCGTTGGGAAGCAAGAGGATATCCAAGCTTCCCAAATGCAGATTTTTTTTTCGATTACATGATCACATTTGCTAAATAATGTTAGCATTATTTAGCATATCTCAAAAATACACAATGTACAAAGTCAGCTCCCTTCATCCGCCCTCCCAACTTCTTCCCCCCAGAGCTTCGTGAGACCATTTCCAATGTATTTACATACAGAAGTGTGTACTCAGAATCAGGCGCCCTGAACCTTTCTACGTAAATGCGATCTCACTATACTTATCGTTTTGCAACCTGCTTTTTCTACTTCACCGCATTCAGTTGCAAACCGGAGATCTTCCCCATCCCCAACTCCAACTGTCGTTGCTCCCGCCGCTCGCCTGGCAGCGTCTCCGGGTGGGCTCGCGCCCCCACCTGGCGCGCACCAGCCCGCCCCCAGCTCGCGCCCCACCTCCCGCGCCGGCGGGACCCGCTCCCGCGCCCGCCTACTGGACAAAAGGGACCGTTGCTGGGCCCAGCAACCGCCCTTGGGGCACGTGCCTGCCGGGCAGGACTTGGGGGAGAGCGCCACTCCTGGCGGGATCAATACGGCTTCAGCCCACGTGGGACAGGGGGAAGATCAGTGCAGTGGAGAGCTCGGAATATCTAGGCTGTGGGAGAGTCGGGAGGTTGGCCGCGAAGTTTGGGGAAAGAAAGGGAAGAAGACCATCGTGTTCTGGACTGATAATCTGTCGGAGCATGTTTGCCCCTCTCACCCGCCCCCCCCCCCCAGAATACATAGTTCAAAATAGCTCATGGGAAGGAGTGAATGACTCCTTCATAATTCAGACTACCAACGGGACTCGAAAGACAACTTGTGAAGGTTCTAGCGAGTAAAAACCTCAATCAGAAGAGTAGTCAATAAAATACCGTCTCACCTCTGGTTACATTGACTTAT
>CM052809.1:34913268-34948859 GCA_028533885.1 Nasua narica
TACAATATAACATGCATCTTGGTTATTCTAATGCCTTTCATAATCCTAATTGCTGTTTTTCTTTCATTTTAATTGTTCTTTCTTTTTGAGAAAAAAATTATTGTCTATTATAACTGGGCCCATTACTTTGTGAGTTTTTATGTTAAGATACTGTTTTCTTTACAAAAAACTAATAGCTAGAATTTCTTGAATGCTAGCTGTGTTTAGCCATTGTCCTAAGCACTTTAAATTTATTATAAGCACTTTAATACAAACCTCAGCAGGGGAATAAAGAAAGATGCTATTTTAAAAGAATATTTAATGAAAAAAAAAAGAATATTTAATGGACCATAATTCCAACACACTCAATTTTACTGGGAAATTAAGAGTTTATGAACTTGTATTTCTGCTTTTGGGGGGGAGGATAATATGTAAGGAGATAAGATATGATGTTTGCCTTCATTAACCAGAGACTTAATTATATAAGATATTTGTTCGTTTGTTTGTTTAAAGATTTTGATTTTTATTTATTTGACAGAGAGAGAGAGCACAGGTAGGCAGAGAGGCAGGCAGGGGGAAGCAGGGCGGGGGGGAAGCAGGCTCCCCGCCAAGCAGAGAGGTCGATGCGGGACTCGATTCCAGGACCCTGAGATCATGACCTGAGCCAAAGGCAGAGGCTTTAACCCACTGAGCCACCCAGGCGCCCCCAAGAGACTTTGTTTTGTTACCTGCTATCAAAAGAAGAAAGAAGATCTCATTAAGAATATTTTAGGGGGTGCCCGAGTGGCTCAGTGGCTCAGTTGGTTAAGCATCTACCTTCAGCTGAGGTCATGATCCAAAGGTCCTGGGATTGGGGAGATTTTTTCTTCCTCTCCTGCCTCTCTCTGTCTCAGTCTCTCAAATAAACAAAATCTTAAAGAAAAAGGAAAAAAATTTTTTTTGGTTCCTGTTAACAAACCCAACCAACCCTCACAAGAATCAGACCTGGTGTAGTAGGGCAAAAGCCACTTAAATTACTTTATCATCAAATATGATAAATTGTGTTCCAAACAAGCTGAACATTTACAGTTACCTTACTGTTCAAGAGCCTAGCAAAACTTTACAACTCCCAGTTTGAGACCACATAATTTGAATACATATATGGATTGGCTGTCAGCTGTGGCTGCTACCACTCTGAATTTTTCTGTAGAGATTCCCCAGCTTTATGCTCAGATATTTAGCCAAAAAGTGCCCCGAAAACCTGAAGTGTATAACTATTCTGGAGAATGTACCCCTCTGCTGCACCATAAGACAGGTAGATCATCGCACTTAAATGAAACACTTCCAACTGATGCTTATCCAGTAGGCAAACATACCTGTGTAAATACAGAAGCATTTGGTTAACATTTCATACAGTTCAAATTAGCAAGTGGGTCAGAATTTCAACACGACTGTGTTTACATTTCAGTAATATTATATCCAAGGACCTGATTTACTAGAGTAAGGCATTGGGGCAAAGCTCTTAAATTCCTCATGGGAATAAGAAACACACAGTGGCATACCAGTGATATTTACCGAGTTGTACAGCTGGTAATTTCTTTAGCGGTTTTATGGAAATTAGCAAAGTGACCGTGGGCAAGACTGAAGTATCTACGCTCTCTCTTTCTTTCAGATGTCATAATTATGTTCAACTCCTGTTCAACAGACATTTACTCATCAAAAAGCACACACTACAGGGTAAATAGTGAAATGAAATCATGCCTCTGGTACTCTCAGGCTAGAAATGGAGACACACACAACAATGATGCTAATACTGATAGACTGTGTGTGTAGCATAATGAGTGATGGGATATTCTTTCTACATAAATAAGTATGTAGTCCTCTGTAAGCGTTTTCTTCCTAGGGTTAAATAATTTCAATTCTTATTTCTCAATGCTTTGTTTACTGTCCTCCTCTGAATCCTCAGGTTTCAATATTTATCTTTGATTATAGAACTCCAAACTGTACCACCATTACAAAGGCCACAGAGGCTGAAGATTGAAAGAAATATCCTACTTCCCTTAATTTCCTAGCATTTTGGTTATTTTTGAAATAATTGAAGAATGTTCATGGTCCCATGCAGACTTGTTAAATATCCAGCCAAAGGCTATGGGTTGTATAAATCCTTCCACATCTACATAATGAAATGGAGTCATTGAACTATTTCAGAGATATGGGCACCTGGCTGGCTCAGTCAAGAGAATGTATGATTTTGTTGTTGTTGTATTTCACTATAATCATTTTTATTTTTTTCAAGTTATTTAAATTCCAGTTAGTTAACATACAGTATAATATTAGTGTCAGGTGTAGAATTTAGTGATTCATCACTTACATACAATACCCAGTGCTCACCCCAAGTGCCCTCCTTAAAATCCAGTTAGCACATCCCCCATACCCACTCTCCAGCCACTCTCAGTTTGTTCTCTATTGTTAAGAGTCTATTTCTTGGTTTGCCTCTCTTTTTTTCCCCATTTTCATCTATTTTGTTTCTCAAATTCCACCTACGAGTGAGAGCATATAGTATTTGTCTTTCTCTGGCTGCCTTATTTCACTTAGCTCCATCGACATCATTGCAAATGACAAGATTTCATTCATTTTCATGGCTGGGTAATATTCCATTATATGTATATATCTGTCATCAGTCAATGGACATTTGGACTCTTTCCGTAGTATGACTATTGTTGATAATGCTGCTGTAAACATCTGGGTGCATGTATCCCTTCAGATCAGTATTTTTTTTTTTTTAATTCTCTGGGTAAAGACCTGGTAGTACAATTGCTGGGTCATAGGGTAGTTCTCTTTTTAACTTTTTGAGGAACCTCCATACTGTTCTCCAAAGTGGCTGCACCAGTTTGCATTCCCACAGTGTAAGAAGTTTCCCCTTTCTCTACATCCTCACCAACATCTGTTGTTTCCTGTGTTGCTAATTTTAGCCATTCTGACTGGTGTAAGGTGATATCTCATTGTAGTTTTGATTTGCATTTCCCTGATGATGGGTGATGTTGAGCATCTTTTCATGTGTCTATTAGCCATCTAGATGTTTACTTTGGAAGAATGTCTTCTGTCCATTTTTTAACTGGATCATTTGTTTTTTGGTGGTTCAGTTTTATAAGTGCTTTATATTTTTTGGATACTAACCATTTATCAGATGTGTCCTTTGCAAATATCTTCTCCCATTCCAAAGATTGTCTTTTAGTTTTGTTGTTTCCTTTGCTGTGCAGAAATTTTTTATCTGGAAGTCCCTATAGTTTATTTTTGCTTTTGTTTTCCTTTCCTCAGAAGACCTATCTGGTAGGAAGTTGTTATCACCAATGTTAAAGAGGTTCCTACCTAGGGGCGCCTGGCTGGCTCAGTGGGTTAAAGCCTCTGCCTTCGGCTCAGGTCATGATCTCGGAGTCCTGGGATTGAGCCCTGCCCTGGGCTCTCTGCTCAGCAGGGAGCCTGCTTCCCCCTCTCTCTCTGCCTGCCTCTCTGCCTACTTGTGATCTCTCTCTCTGTCAGATAGATGAATGGAACCTTTAAAAAGAGAGAGAGAGAGAGAGAGAGGTTACTACCTGTATTTTCCTCTAGGATTTTGATGGTTTCTTATCTCACATTGAGGTCTTTCATCCATTTTGAATCTGTTTTTGTATGTAGTGTTCAGAAATGGTCCAGTTTCATTTTTCTGCATGTGGCTGTCCAATTTTCCCAACACCATTTATTGAAGAGACTGTCTTTTTTCCATTGGACATTCTTTCCTGCTTTGTTGAGGATCAGTTGACCGTAGAGTTGTGTGTTAGCTTCTGGGTTTTCTGTTCTGTTCCACTGATGTATCTGTTTTTGTACCAGGACCACATCATCCTGATCACTACAGCTTTGTAATGTTACTTGAAGTCTGGAATTGTCATGTCTCCAGCTTTGCTTTGCTTTTTCAAGATTGCTTTGGCTATTTGGGGTCTTTTGTGGTTCCATACACATTTCAGGATTGTTTGTTCTGGCTCTGTGAAAAATACTGTTGGTATTTTGACAGAGATTGCATTAAATGTGCAGATGGCTTTGGGTAGTATGGACATTTTAACAATATTTGTTTTTCCAATCCATGAGCATGCAATGTTTGTCCATTTCTTTATGTCTTCCTCAATTTCTTTCATGAGTACTTTACAGTTTTCAGAATAAAGATCTTTTTCCTCTTTGGTTAGGTTTATGCTTTGGTATCTTATTGTTTTTGGTGGAGTTGTAAATGGGATTGATTCCTTGGTTTCTCTTTCTGCTGCCTCATTATTGATGTCTAGAAATGCGACAGATTTTGGTATCTTGACTTTTATCCTACAACTTTACTGAATTCATGGATCAGTTCCAGCAATTTTTTGGTGGAGTCTTTTGCATTTTCTATATAGAGTATCATGTTATCTGCAAACAGTGAAAGTTTGACTTCTTCCTTGTTGATTTTGATACTTTTATTTCTTCTTGTCTGATTGCTGCGGCTAGGACTTCCAGCAGTGGTGAGAGCCGACACAGCAGACATCCTTGTCTTGTTCCTGACAGTAGAGGAAAAGCTTCAGTTTTTCCCTGTTGAGGATGATATATTAACTGTGGGATTTTAATATATGGCATTTATATGTTGAGGTATATTCCTTTTATCCCTATTTAATTGAGAGTTTTTATCATAAATACATGTTGTACTTTGTCAAATGATTTTTCTGCATCTATTGAGAGAATTATATGGTTCTTAGAACATGTGAGTCTTAATGTCCAGGTTGTGAGTTCGAGCCCCACACTGGGTATAGAGTTTATTTTTTAAAAAAATATTTCAGAAATAAAAATCGTAAAAGAATCATATTGTTAGGTAGAGAAAAAAATGAGTGCACAATGGGGTGTGATTCCTATTCTTTAAAGTATGTATGTATGTATATATATACACATATATTTGTACTCAACATTTCATGGGAAAGCGGCAGACCCCAGCTGAGGAACAGCGTGGGCAGGGAGGGGAAGGCCAACGGTGTGGACACATCCTCCAACATGAAACCGTTCCCCACCCACCTCCTGCTCCCTCCCCCTGGCCCGCCGTGGTAAAATAATCAGAAACTTGTTCTATTTTGTGGCATATTGTGGCATGTATATGTGTGTGTATATATATATATACACACACACACACACACACACACATATAAATACACACACACACAAGTGGAAGTTGCCATCAGAGCAGGAGGAACATGGGTATTTGTTACTCTTTTTGCTTATGGTCATTGCTTTTGTAATAAGAAAAAAATAAGATGCTCCATTTTGTAATAAAGTTCTCTAATTAAAGGAAATTTTAGAATCTTAGTTTATTAGCATGAGGCCTAACGAATCTAAGGAAAAGAAGTAGAAATTGTATATATGAGAGAATTCTTACATTTTTAAAACTTTTCTTTTTTTTTAAGATCTTATTTATTTGAGAGAAAGACAGAGAGCATGAGTAGGGGGGAAGGGCAGAGGGAGAGTGACAAGCAAACTCCCTGGTAAGCATGGAGCCCAACGTGGGGCTTGATCCCAGGACCCCGAGATCATGACCTGAGCCAAAGTCAGGTGCTTAACCGACGGAGCCACCCAAGCACCCTTTAAGCCTTTTCAGCCTATTTTTTTTTTAAGGTTTTATTTTTAAGTAATATCTGCACCCAACATGGGGCTTGAACTCACAACCCTGAGATCTACTGACTGAGCCAGCTGGCACCCCTCAGCCTATTTTAAAATAGACAAAATTCACAGATTAAATCACAAGCTGTTCATTAGATCACAAAAATCAGATCCTGGTGTAGAGTGGGCAGGTCAGGCTGGCTCCCTAATGATATGTAATTATACATAAGGATACGATTGGAAAGTTGCCTTTCCTTTAGATTCTGTAAGTTCCTTTGGTTTTAAGATTTCTCTTTTAACAGAGAAGTTTTCTTGGCTGGGTCACATTGTTCGGTGTTATTTCTTGAGATCTTAGCAGAAATTAGGTAAAAGCAGGAATGAAATAGGAATCAATCCTGGACGTTATGAAGTGAAGAAGGGATAAAAGAGCATGACGGACATCAGGAGTTTCGAGTGTCAAAAACAAACGCTTAAATTTTAGTGAGGCAGAAGGAATGTAAATTTCCCGAGTACTTGGGTTATCAAGCGAGAAAATGTAAGACCACTTTAAAAGTGTTAGAGTTCTCTACAAATAATAGCTAACGTTTATTGAATGCTAATGTGATTACTGTACTTGTTCCCCTTAACATTCAATTATGCAAAATCCTATGGGCATCCACGTCTGAGTGAAGGAGGCCCTACCGGGATCTCCTTTTTCCAGATAGGAAACTGAGGCATGGAGAGGTTAAACAACATGGTGGATCCCACAGCTAGTAAATGGTTTAGCTAGGATTAAGACCCAGATGGTGTACTCCAAAACTACTCTGAATATTTTTGCTGAAATGGAGGTGTTAAGATTTTCTTTTGCTTTCTTCACAGGCAATATGGTGTTGTTTGTTTCTTTGTTTGTTTGTTTTAATAGCTTTATTGAGATACAATTCACATAGCATAAAATTAACCCTTTTGAAGTGTACATATAGGGTGCCTGAGTGGCTCAGTTGATTAAGCCTCTGCCTTTGGCCCAGGTCATCATCTCAGGGTCCTGGGATCGAGCCCCGCATCAGGCTCTCTGCTCAGCCCCACCCCCCTGCCTGCCTCTCTGCCTACTTGTGATCTCTCTCTCTCTGTCAAATAAATAAATAAAATCTTTTTTTAAAAAAAGATTTAATTAAATAAATAGTGTGTACATATCAGTGGTTTTCAGAATAGTCACAGAATTGTGCAGGCATCACCACAGTCAATTTTAGACCATTTTGATGAACCCAAAAGAAATTCCCCACCCTTTAGCAGTTTCCCCATTCCCTCTTTCCCCAGCCCTAGGCAACCACTAATCTATTTTCTGTCTCTATGCCAATTCTGGACATTTCCTAAAACTAGATTCATTCAACATGGTCTTCTGTGGCTGGCTTCCTTCATTTAGCATAATGTTTACCAAATTTATCCATTCTGTAGCATGGATTAGTTCTTCATTCTTTTTTATTGCATGGACATACATTTTATTTATCAGATGACAGACATTGGGCTGCTTACACCTTTTGATTATATGAATAATGCTGCTCTGAACATTCATGCAAAAATTTTTGTATGGACATGTTTCACTTCTCTTGGGTAGATATCTAAAAGTAGAATTGCTGGATCGTATGGTGCCTTCTCGTTTAGCCTTTAAGGAACTGCCAAACTGTTTTCCAGAGTGGCTGTACCAGTTTACATTCCCACCAGCATAATATGAGGATTCTAATTTTTCATATTCTCACCAACACTTTTAATCTGTCTTTTTCATTATAGCAATCCCAGTGAGTGTGAAGTTGTATCTATCTCATTGTGGTTTTGATTTGTATTTCCCTAATGGCTAATGATGTTGAGTATCTTTCCATACATAGTATGCCATGATTTGATTATTTCTAAAACTTATGGGGCACCTGCGTGGCTCAGTGGGTTAAAGCCTCTGCCTTTGACTCAGGTCATGATCTCAGGGTCCTGGGATTGAGCCCCAGGTCGGGCTCTCTGCTTAGCAGGGAGCCTGCTTCCCCCTCTCTCTGCCTGCTTCTTTGCCTACTTGTGATCTCTCGCTCTGTCAAATAAATAAATAAAATCTTAAAAAAAAAAAAAAGACTTCAACCAATTGTAATATGGGAAAGACACTAACCTGTGAAATATCAGGCTTCTAGCCACAGGATCCTGGTTCCATTCATTTTGGAGACTTTCAACATGAAACACCATTTTTTTTTCTAGGATTTTATTTATTTATTTGACAGAGAAATCACAAGCAGGCAGAGAGGCAGGCAGAGAGAGAGGGGGAAGCAGGCTCCCTGCTGAGCAGAGAGCCTGATGCGGGGCTTCTGATCCAAGGACCCTTACACCAGGACCTGAGCCGAAGGCAGCTGCCCAACCCACTGAGCTACCCAGGCACACCGGCAATAATAAACAGCCTTAAGGTAAAAACCAAGATAACCAAGTGTTTTTAAATGTCTTTCTACCTACCTATCATGGTTATTAGTTTCATCTGAAGGAACAAGGAAATGTTTTCTGCCTCCCAATAACCCTACCTCTTTTAAATTAATAAAGATTTCTTGTGGATTTTCGATGATCATAGAAGATTAAAGCCTATAAGGAACCAGCCTCTTTCTATCTTTTCAGATCAGGAGGAAACAAACCCAAAGGAGTTTAGCCAAGTACATGATCTACTAAACAATGGAAAAGAATATTTCAGGTAATGTTTGAGCCTGGAAAATTTTTTTCGTTTTCTGCTAAAGCCAAGGTAATTCATAAAATCTCTTCTCATGCAACAAGTGTTAATATACAAGGAATCATTTCACAAAAGGTATGTGCAAAGTATTAAGAAGATTTTCCAAGTGGAATGTATTTAAATTAAGGGAGCATCACACCACCTTAAATTCTGGCATCACGTCAACTGACATAAATGGGAAATGAGACTAGAAGCAGCCAGTACCACAGAGTGTAAGTAATGGAATCTCTATGGTTGAGGTAGAAAGTTTGTGTTTGCAAGACTAAACTTTAGGGGTCTCTGGGTGGCGCCGCCAGTTAAACGTCTGGCTTCGCTTTCCGCTCAGGTCATGATCCCAGGCTCCTGGGATAAAGCCCTAGTCAGGCTCCCTGATCAGTGGGGAGTCTGCTTCTCCCTCTCCCCTCCCCCACTGGCGCACGCGCTCTCTCTCTCTCATATAAATAAACAAATAAATAAAATCTTTTAAAAAATTTTTAAAAAAATGAACAAACAACAACCAAAGAGATAAACAGAGAACAAACTCATGGTTGCCAAAGCGGAAGGGGGTCAGGGAAGAGGTGAAATGGCAGAGGAGATTAAGAGGTACAGATTTCCAGTTATAAACAAGTCAAGGGGATGAAAAGTACAGTGTAGGGAATATAATCAATAGTATTGTAATACACTTACTGTGGTAAGCATTTCATGATGTATATAATTGTAGAATCACTGTTATACACCTGAAATTAATTTAATATGTGTCAACTATATTTCAGTTTTTTTTTCAGATTTTATTTATTTGAGAGAGAGTGAGCAAGAGAGAGTGAATGGGGTGGAGGGGCAGAAGGAGAGAGAGAAGCAGACTCCCTCCTGCGCAGGGAGCCCGATGTGGGACTCAATCCCAAGACTCTGAGATCATGACCTGAGTTGAAGGCCGACCCTTAACCCACTGAGCCACCCAGGTGCCCCCAAAGTACTTCAATTTTAAAAAAAGAGAATCTCTTCAGATATTTTTAAGGAGAAGTAGAGCCAATAATGAGTAGAGCCAATAACTATTCATACATACCATACTAGACAATATCTTATGTTCAGCCAAAATCTTCTCGCTATAACTGTACCTCCAAAAAATTTAATTAAATAAAAACAAACCTAGGTTAAGTCACTATTTACCTGATGAACCGAAAATCACCTGTCAATATCATATACCCAAGTAGGTTCCATTAGCTAGTCTGATAAAAATGCATTGCCAATAAATATATACATTTAATAGAATAAGGTGGGGACATTATTGTTTATAACAAAAACTAGTTGACTTTTTTTTTGTATTTGGACAGTTTTAGTTTGGCATTCTAATTTGATCTAGAGTTCCATTTAGTTGATAGGTTTTCAAACTAACTGTAACTGTAAGCTTTTTTCCCTGCCAGTATAAATCTATTAAATATTCTGTGCCCCCATGTAGCTGGCTTTCAGGGGCTTTAAGTATTTGGTTCAGAAGATTAAATACTTCTTGAGTAAATCATTTTTTAAACTAAACTGTGAGGAAAAAAAGCCATTCTCCTGTTATAGATGTGACTTTTGGATGTTCAAATTTCTTTCTTTTTTTTTTTAAGATTTTTGTTTATTTATTTGACAGAGAGAGAGAGAGAGATTACAAGTAGGCAGAGGCAGGCAGAGAGAAAGAGGGAGAAACAGGCTCCCTGCCAAGTAGAGAGCCCGATGCGGGGCTCCATCCCAGGACCCTGAGATCATGACCTGAGCCAAAGGCAGAGGCTTGAACCCACTGTGCCACCCAGGCGCTCCAGATGTTCAAATTTCTTTATGCCACAATGATATACAGATTTTTCTATAACATAGCTGTTTTCATTATTCACTTAGCAATTTTGAATTTATTTCAAAATTCCCATAAAAGTAAGCCTAACACATAACCCCATTCCCTCAGCCCCTCTGTCTTGCCCATCTCCTCCATTTACTTCTCCTTCCCATTCCCTTCACGTAGCAGAGCTCTCCATTCCTGGTACACATGCATTATGGTTAAGCCACTTACGGTGGAGTGTTTACTTTTACGAATAGGTATCAGCAAAACTTTCTAAATTTAAATGCAAACATGTCTTGTGTTCAATCCAGAAGCAAAAGAACCTAAAGCTAAAGTTTCTCTAAGTAGTAGCACCTGTAAGTTCTTTATTTGTTGTTGAATTTGCAATTTTACATTTTGTTTGTTCAGTACTGGCCTTCACCTTGTTGTCATGGTAATGTTCTGATTTTACTTTTTAGTTTTTGCTAATTGATGGTTTCCTAAACATTGCAGAAAAACCTACCTTTAATTTCTCCCCTCCAGTCTAATATGTTTAAAGTTTATTACTCAAAGACAGGAAAACTTTGAACTGGAGGATCAAAAGGAAGAAAAAATGGGAAGGATTTTTTCTTTAAAGTCTTAAAATTTACAAAGAGATAAATTTGACAAGACTCACTGAAGTGGGAGCAAAGCTAGGAATCGGCTGTAGAGGCATTCATTCATTGATTACTATGAGAACTTAACAGCCTTGATCCATTTTTTCCTTCATCGGTAATAATAGAAATTAGCATGTATACTAAACCATTACACAAATAATAATAAGGTATAGAGGATGTCCTTGTAAAGTTTTAGGTAAAAGCCAAATATTTTAGTAAAATGAAGCCAACCATAATGAACATTGTTCTGCACAGTTATGTTTGGGCATAAAGAGAAGATATGGCACAGAGAAAGATATATACTATAAGATTTCACTCATATGTGGAATTTAAGAAACTAACAAAGGAAAGAAAGAGTGAGAAACCAAAACAAACAGACTCTTACCTATAGAAAACAGAGGGTTACCAGAAGGGCGGTAGGTAGGAGATGAATGAAGGTGATTAAAAGTACACTTATCTTGATGAGTCCAGAGAAACATATGAAATTGTTGAAAGCTATAGTACACTTGAAACTAATACAGCATTGTATGTTAACTACACTGGAACTTAAAAATAAATAATTGTTAAAAAGACATAACCTGTTTAGGTTTAGAAATATTATTGGGTGTCACAGAGGAAGATAATTGTTACTATTTTCTTTGTTTAACTTGGAAAGAGCTGATAGGATGGATAGATGGATGGATGGATGGAGAGACAGTGACAGCATTAAAATGCAAATGTTATGGAGAAAAGATACAAATTTCTCATGCAGAAAAACTCCAGATAATTTATATAGATACTCTACCCCATAGGAGGGACAGTACACTTCCCCATTTCCTTTTTTTTTTAAGATTTATATTTATTTGAGGGGAGAGGAGGAGTAGAGGGAGAGGAGCAGAGAATCTTAAGCAGACCTCTCACTGAGTGTGGTGCTGCCCTGGGGCTCAATCTCACAACCCTGAGATCACAACCTGAGCCAAAAACAAGAGACAGCGCTTAACCAACTGAGCCACCCAGGTGCCTGCAACTCCCCATTTCTTACGGATAGGCCCCGTGTACCAGTCGCACAGGGAAAAAAGCAAGAAAGAGTAACTTTATAGTGAAGGAACTTAATGAACATTGCATGGTCAAGTGATCAAAGTCAACAATCAACAGTCATAGATTTTGGACCCTTCTCGTGATGTGAGGAAAATGGAATTTTTCCTATATGACCTTCCTCCCCTCTAATCATAATAAAAACATTAGATACATTTCAGTAGTGGGGGGCATTTTAAAATATACCTGACCAGTACTTCTCAAAACTGTCAAGGACAACAAAAACAAAAAGTGTTAGAAACTTCCACAGACAAGGTAAGTGTAAGGAGTCATGACAACGTAATGTAATGTGGAATTTTGAGTGGGACCCCAGAATAGAAGAAAAGACATTAGGTAAAAATTGAATAAAATATGAACTTTTGTTAATGTATCAACATGGCTCATTGTTACCAAATGTATTATATTAACATGTTAATATGGGAAACTGTATGCCAGGGGATATATGGGAACTCAGTAGATCTTCTTAATTTTTCTAAAAATCTAAAACTACTCTAGAAAAGTTTATTTAGAAATATATATAAATGTTACATAAGTCAAACCAAATTACATCAAAATATCATGGTCTAAATTCAACAGATGATTTCTATCTCTTCAACTCATGTATGCCTCCATGTTCTTGATATCAAAGTAAAGAAAATTAAAGTAAAACATTAACTAAGTCATATGCAGGGTGAATTCACATGCATTCACACTAAGCATGTGAATGACTGACTCTCTTTTTAAAGTTTTCAGAAAATATTGTTTCTGGAGAAGTTACCTCAACTGCAGTAAAAATGAAACTATATTCACTCGTTTTACTTCTTCCTTTCTGATTCTTATGATTTTTATTTCTTTTCCGTGCCTTATTAAACTGGCTAGAACTTCTAGTACACTGTTAGCTAAAAATGAGCTTGTTCACAGATGAGGATTTTTATGGGGGAGAGACATTATATTGTTAGCTTTATAGTGTGTGCTGATGAAATGTATATAACAGTAACCGAAAGATAAGGAGATGATCAACAGAATGATACTGTTCAGAGTTTTGAAAGTTTTACTTGAAGTCACTCAGCATTCACTTTAAATAGATTGTAATAAACTGAAGAGGCGCATTTTAATCCCTTGATTAGCAACCCCTTATTAAAAAGATGCAAACAGAGATGCCTGGGTGGCTCAGTCGGTTAAACCTCTGCCTTCGGCTCAGGTCATGATCCCAGGGTCCTGGGATCGAGCCCCACATCAGGCTCCCTGCTCCATTGGAAGCCTGTTCGCCTTCACCCACTCCCCCTGCTTGTGTTCCCTCTCTCACTGTGTCTCTCTCTGTCAAAAAAATAAAATCTTTAAAAAAAAAAAAAAGATGCAAACGGATACAGCTAAAAGTCCACTAGAGAAGTTATAATGGAATGCTAAAAAAATTTATTGAAAGAAGGCAAGTAAGGAGGAACAGAGAAACCAAAAAAAAAGTGTATATAAGACAAATAAGAAGCAAATGGCAAAATGGTGGACCAACTAGAACAAGAATTACATTAAATGTAAGTGAACTAAACACTACATATAAAAGACTGATATGGTCAGACTGGATAAAAAAGCAAGAACCTTGAATATACTCTCTATATATCCTGAATTTAAAAATTAGAAATAAATTACAAGTAGAACAAAAGAAATAAATATAAGGGTGCCTGGCTGGCTCAGTCATAAGAGCATTTGACTCTTGATCTCTAGATCGTGAGTTTGAGCCCCATGTTGGTATAGAGATTGCTTAAGTAAAAACTTTAAAAATTCCGTACATATAGAAGAGCATATACATAGAAGAGCGGGAGTAACTATGTTAATCCAGGCAAAATATATTTCAAGACAAAGATATGACCATAGATAGAAACACTCTATAATAGAAAAGGCCAATACCTTAAATTGTATCTAATAATTATATGTGCCTTAATATGTGTGCCTAATAAACTTAACAGTATATGAAGCAAAAGTTGACGGAATGAAAGGAAAAAATAGACAATTTCAAATTAGAGTTGAAGATTTTTTTTTTAAGTTTTTATTTATTTATTTATTTGACAGAGAGAGAGAGATCACAAGCAGGCAGAGAGGCAGGCGGAGAGAGAGAGGGAAGCAGGCTCCCTGCTGAGCAGAGAGTCTGATGCAGGGCTTGATCCCAGAACCCTGAGATCATGACCTGAGTGGAAGGCAGAGGTTAGAGTTGAAGATTTTAATAGTATTTGATAAGACAGACAAAACAAAAATCAGTAAGAATATAGATGATCTGAACAAAAATATCAACCACTTTAATCGAATTGGCATTTCAAATACACTACATTCAGTAACTTGAGAATACACATTCTTTTCAGATCATATGTTACATGTACCAATTTAGAACATAAACATGCCATTAAGCAAATCTCAGTAGATTTCAAAACATCAAAATCTTCAGTAGTATTTTCTTTAACTGAAGCAGAATTAAATGTTGATGCCGTCACAGTGAGTTAAAGCAGAATCTTTGCGTGTAAGGCCCACATTTTTTGTACTGATGCCAGACCTCTCCAGGTGATTCTCATGAGAGCTGGTATTGAAAACCAGTGATTTAAGGATATGGCGGCAACTAGCAAGGGAAGTAGCTGAAAAAGATTTGAAAAAATGGTTGCATCTGGTGAGTGCATTGACAATGGGAGATGCAGATCATTACTTTCATTTAAATTCACTATTATTTTTTTAACCGTGTGTGTATTGCTGTGATAAAATTTCAAATTTACTACTTAAAATTTCTTCCTCTAAGGCGAAGTCCCCAGGTTCCCTTATGTAAGTGATTCTCCACTGTTATTCTCTACCTCTGATTCCTGATTTCATGAAGGCAACTCTTCCAATTTTAAATTACAGATTTATGTGTTTGCAGTTTATTATTTCCTCATTCCCTGGCTTCTAAGCTCCAAAGGGGCAGAGCCACGCCTGCTGTATTTACCAACGTATATCCGACACCTGGCACACAACAAGTGTCCAGCATATACTGGTTAAATTAGTGAATTATTAAATGGGGAGTGTATTTTTCACTTCTACAACAAATATGTATCACTGTTATAATACGGTATAATATATACTGTTACAAAAAGAAAAAATGTATTTTTACATAAATATATAAATCAGAGTAGAACGTGGTATCCACATTCATGCTTGCTTAAATTCCTTTCCTAGTTCAGCCGTTAGAGATTAAAGAAGTACAACGCAATTTTCAAGGTTCATTTTACATTAATTATATCAGGCTTTCTTGTTTTCTGAGGTTTTGTGCTCTTATTTTATACTTTCTTATAAATATTTTTGTAAAATCTAAAGATTTGTAGGGAATGGGGCACCTGGGTGGCTCAGTTATTAAGCATAGGTCATGATCCTATGACCTTCAGCTCAGGTCATGATCCCAGGGTGCTGGGATCAAAACCCGCCTTGGGCTCCCTGCTCAGCGGGAAGCCTGCTTCTCTTTCGCCCACTCCCCCTGCTTGTGTTCCCTCTCTTGCTATGTCTCTCTCTGTCAAATAAATAAAATATTTTTAAAATACATACATACATACAGACAGACAGACAGACATAAAATAAAGATTGTAGGGAAGATAGAGACACTAAGATTAAACCTTTCTGGGGCACCTGGGTGGCTCAGTCAGTTAAGCGTCCAACATTTGATTTGGGCTCAGGTTGAGATCTCAGGGTCCTGGTCCTCCACACTCAGTGGGGACCCTGTTTGAGGATTCTCTCTCTCCCTCTCCCTCTGGCCCCCACCCCTGCTCTCTGTGTCTCTCTTTGTCTAAAATAAAAATAAATAAATCTTTTTAAAAAAGATCAAAACTTCATGTTTGGAAGTAAGTCTATATGTGTATCGCTTTGGAATTCATGATTTGCCAATTTTCTACATTTAGGGAAAGATCTATTTTTGATTTGTACAAAAAAACCCTCTCTCTCACTCACTTCTCTGTTCTACTCTATGTACTCTAACCTCCAGTGACACTAAATTGACCTAGGTTCGTGGGAAGGATGACAGTTAATGTCAACCTAGTGACCTTTAGAAACCTCTCCCTCCCACCTATTCACTGCCCCCTAGTACAGGAATGGTGAAAGTCAGTCTACAGTAAGTTTTTTTTATATTTCTTCAAACGTTATTAATATTCACAAGGAGAAGTTGCCTTAATTTTGATCGCAGCTTTACGACGTTTCATTCATACCAAATTATGAGCAGGAGGCATCAAAGGACACATTGGACTGGTTTTGATTTTGCAGCAAGTATGCAAGGCCCCTCCAGGGTGATCATGGGCACACGTTTACCATCTATATTGTATGTCTAACCAAATAGCATATTCATCTGTTAACAAAAGCCACGTTGTGTCATACTTTAAAAATTGAGCAATAACATTATTTCCTTTGGAATTAGCTGAAATTTAAGATTTACAATAGGCTGATGAGATTCAGTTGCATAAAAGTAATATTTACAAAGATTAATAGCAATTTAAGCTATCATAGTGTTTAAAGTTTATCATTTTCTCAAAAAAACAAGCAACTCCAAAAAAAGAAAAGGAAAAAGGAAAAAATTTAAAGCTACAGAGTAATAAAGTTAGTAGTCTCTATCACAAGGCCTCTGATCTTGTTTTGTTTTGTTTTGTTTTTAAGATTTTTTTTGTTTAACAGAGAGAGAAAGAGAGCACAAGTAGGGGGAGTGGCAGGCAGAGGGAGAAGGAGAAGCAGTTCCCTGCTGAGCGGGGAGCCCAATGCTGGACTCTGGGCTCAATCCCAGGACCCTGGGATCATTACCTGATTCAAAGGCAGACACCTAACTGACTGAGCCACCCAGGTGCACCTCTTGTAAGTATGTTTTTAGAGGAGCTTATACTGCAGGAGTGCCTGCCTTCCCCCACAACTTTGAGATTAATGAAGAGTTATTTCCCTCAGGCACCAACCCCTTGACTTTCAGCACTAACCCAAAAAGTCTCCGGTCCTCTTTGTACTGGGAAAAAAGGAGAGAGGCTGCTTGCTTGTATTTGTCAGTGTTTTTCTTCTGATTGTTTTTCAGGGTAAGTTAAGGGTCTTTGTTTTTGTTTTTTTCTGAACCTGAACTTCAGTAACTTTATATATAAGCTGATGAAAAGAATGTTCAACTGTTCAGTGTGCTTTTTAAGAGTCCATTTGTTAGACAAAATATGAGGAAATGAGGTCTATTTTGTCACCTTTTTTTTTTTTTTTTTTTTGGTTTCTAAATACAGATAACAGTACATAGGACAAACTGGAGGAGCGGGTTCCGTCACCCAGCCCAGCTCCCCTGTTATCTGATATCACCACTTAGGTGGCAGAATGAGCGATGTGGTTTAACAGGCTTGGGAACTTGCCCACGCTCAGGCCACAGAAAGAAGAAGCTCTAGTGCTGAGAACTGGGAAGGTTGGGAAAAATCACTACCTGACTGACATATGCCTGTCACATAATTTCACAACAGAGTAGAAAAAGGAACCCCACACAAAAGGAAAGAGAAAAAAAGTCAAAGTGAAGGCACTAAATAATGTCTAAGTTTTTCTTAGAAGATCAGCCCTAGAAATATATGACCTGAATGTGCACCGCAGTTTTATCTATGGAATTCAAATAGCTTTACCAAGATTTCCACACGTGGTTTCTGCTGCGTCCACGTGCATGCACACAGAGGCACATATACAAATATATATTCTTTTTCACATGAAATATGACATTTTCTTAAAACTTATATTTTTTATCAATAATGTTTGCTTTTTGTGTGATCCTTCTGTTCAGACATATAAACTATAATTAATATAAATGTACACCATAAATCTTACAAAATTGTGAGTGATCATTACAAACAAATGTATTTAGCACCTATTTTGTAGATAGCCCATTGCCCCTGAGCATTTACATTTTTCTCTACTTTATTGCCCTAAAGCAAGTATTTTGGTTTCTGTCCTAACTTTTTATTTTTCCAGCCAGAATAGAAATTTTCAACAGTAAGAAAATTAAGGACTCTTAGAACCAGGGAAAGTTCAGTGATGTAATGAAGCATTCACTCAGAAACCTGGCTTCTGGACCTACAATCTTTAAATAACTAGTGAGAAAGACTGGAAGTTCCCAATAATGCTGCTTCTTATAGAAAATTACTTAATCTCTTCGATCCTCCTTTTCCAACTTATAAAAGTAGGGCATTAAATAATTATAAATAGCTAAGTGATTTCTAAGTCCTTTCCTGTTCTAAAAGTATATAATTCTAAGCTGTTAAAAATACTTTTAAAATTGAGATTTATATGTGTGTTTACACACACACACACACACACACACACACACACACACACAGTGAAAGGGGAAGGGAATATACAGTATTTTAGACCAGGACTTTACAGTACATCATTATCTAGACGTTTTTTGTTCCTGAAAAATAAGTCTCAGCGTGGCATTCACCCAGCAGGGGGAGTTCTTCTGAGAAGCCAGGTTCAGGAAACCGTTCCAGCTACTCGCACTTAGCCTCCAGGCGCCTCAGTCCGGATTCAGAGCAGTGTTTGGGGGCACCACATCCCAGCTCAACTGGGGACCCAGCGGAATTTGTAACCGCCGTTAGCTGTCCGAATGGTGAAGGCGTTGCCCTGGGGGAAGGCGAGGGTGCGGATGGTGCTGTGGCTGCGGATGGGGGTGCTGAAGGAGCCGCCTTCTTCCAGCTCACTGTGGCTCAAGTTTAGCGCGCTCCGGCTGCAGTCTGTGCGCAGCCCCCGGAAGCTGCCGTGCAGGCTCCCCCGCGTGCCTTCGGCGTTCGCCGGCTCCGGCTGTAGCCGGAGTCGCTTGGCGTCGCGGCTCTGTAGCGCTTCATCGCAGCGCTCGGAAATCTCCCTCAGGATGGCGTCCACTTCCGCGCAGTCCTGCCCGGTAGCACTGAACAACTCCTCCAGGCTCCTTTTGGCTGTTGCCTTGAGCAGGAAAGGCTCGGCTGTCGTTCCGCAATCCCGGGACTGCGTGATCATCAGCTTCTACAAAAGATGGGGAGGAGCACCAAGCTGGGGCCGGCTGGACTCCCCCCCCACCACCCCGCGCCTGGCGCGCCGAGCACACCCGGGCGTCTTTCGAACTCCGCGGGCTTAGATGCGGGCTGCCAGCGGCTCGGCACGCTCTCGGAGGCCACCGCCCTTCTCCCAACCCCGCTGGGTCCCAATTCTGGGAACTGGGTGGGAGCGGCATAGGAACATTTCCAACGTCCCGCAGTGTCTCACACACCCGCACCCCACTTACATCCAACACCGAGGCCAGATGCCGGGTGCGACTGGCAAGTTCCTTCAGCTGCACATTCCTCTCTTTGAGCGAGGCGATCTCCTCCTGTTTCTGGGTCAGCGTCACGTGCAGCTGCAGAAGGAGACCCAAACATTACGAGGTAGGCCACCGTGGTCGGTCTCATCTGTATACTTTACATGAGTTATAATACCAGGATCCTAACATCTAATCTGGAACTGGGGACCCAAGGGGACTTGCACTGGTGGGAATAATAATCACATTTGTTTAGTTGTCCTTTGTTTTTACAAATCGCTTAGACAAAATGTATCTCAGTCTTCGGTGTAGTGTGGTGGTGAGGACTAAGGACTTGGGCCACAAACAGATACAGATTCTGCCTTTTAAGTTCAATCTTCCTATACCTCAGTTTCATAACCTGTAAAATGGGGTAGTAAGGGAATCTTGTTCAGTGGTTCTAAGTATTAGAAGAAAAAGTAAATTGATAAGCACAATACCAGGCATATAGGAAGCATTCGGGAAATATTGGTGTCCCTATTACAAATCTGGTGGGGCAGGCTTATTTTCGCTTACTGAGGCTGGAAACTGAGGAGAGCCACTGGAGCAGTGGCAGCTGTGGGAAGCACTCGCCCATCCACTGGTTCTGACTTAGACCAGGGCACATTCCCGCTCCTGCAGCCCCCATTTCCGCCCAGAGTTCATACCCTGTCCCCAACCCAGGATTCCTGGCGGCCAGCCCAGTGCCCCTACTTGGTTATTCTCAACGAGTGCGTCCCCCAATGCCCTCTGGTTCTGGTCGGCCACCTCCTTCCAGTACTGCTCCGGCGGGGGCACGTCCGGAGGGCGCAGCGGCGTTGACTGCAGAGCCCTTGGGTCCAGCGGCGGAGAGAGACAGGACCCAAATGGCAATACGTCGCAAGGAGAGTAGGGGAAGTCTCCGCTGGCCAGAGGAGGCGACATCAAAGAGGATGAGTCTGAGGAAGAGTGGGAGCTAGGTTTGCAGCCTCAGACTCGTGCCCAGCTAGCTACAGGGACAAAACGCCACGCCACTGGGTATAGGGTTGATGTAAAGATTTAAGTAAAGCACCCCTCGCTCTGCAATCCCTACTTTTACCCAGGCCCTTTCTGATTTCTTCATGCACAGCTGGCGCTGCATATATGCCTATCGAGTTGATGTGAATACAATCTCCATGGTGGTCAGGGCAAGCCTGCGCGAAGTCACACAGGTCCGCAGTTCTGTACACTTCTGTCACCCAACCTCTCCTTGACCACATCACAGGGTAGGGCTCCCTCTGCGAGAACTCAAACCGTTAAACTGGGAAAGCGCTATTAATTTAGCGATTCATCTTCTCCATTAGAAAGGGTGTTGTCTGTCTCATAAATATGAAAGAGCCGGACCCATTGACGCGCTACTGACGATGTTGACAGGTGCTGGGTTTACCACCCTCGCGACCACGAAATTGAAATCTGAACTAGTTTGATTTGCGGAGTAGGGAACATCCCCGCCTCCCTTTACCGCAAGGAGACTGCACTTGCCTGCAATGAGATTGTCCACTGTGTCTCTGAAATCCTGCAGATCGAAGTCCGCTGCCGTTTCCAGAGAATGATTCTGAAATAAACCAGACGTGTAAAATAGTTAATGTCAAGTCTGGCAGGTCTGAAACACTTCCCAGACCGACAGTCGCCCTCCCGGGGTTGGCAGCGGGTGTGCACGCTCTGTCGTTCGCAACCGAGTCTCATACCTGAAAATCAAAGCCCCAACTCAGGCTCGGAACCCAGCAGGCTTGCATTGCCATGGTGGGGAGCGGAACACTTAAAGCAAAGACCGGGTCCCCGAGGATCCTGAAGGGCGCCGAAACTGTGCGGGGCTGTGTTTGAGGCGGGAGTCCTTCGGCGCGGGTGGTAGTGGCCCCACGCCCCGCAGCCGGCGGCCGGCAGTCGCCGATTGCCTCACTGGCCCTCATTGGCCCGCCTGCAGCCAACCAGCTGCCTCCTCACGTGAAGCCCGAGGCGCTCCACCAGCTCCCGCTGAAGCTCAGTTCGACTTACCTCCAACCCGCCAAGGAGCCTTGCCCTAAGGTAAGGGAGCGGGTGTGCGTCCACTCGGACTTTGCTTCCAAGGCCTGACAGCGTGCAGGGGCATCCAAAGAGATAACGTGAGGCTGTATATCCCGCTGAGGCTCGGTCACAGCCAAACCACCTTCTCCCCCAACAGGAAGGGAAAAGGTAGGCTATGATGAGGGGGCAGGGATGCTATGGAAAGTGCTTCTGTTCAGCAGGCAGCAATTGCTCTTCTGTTTCTCAACAAGTCCGAGTCTACGTTCTCCGTGCGGTGTGATGCACCTCCCACGTCTTGAACTGGACGCTCTTCCTGGGTTCCCGCAATGTGCCTGGCTGTGAGTCGCTGAGACAGTTGGAGGCTGACAGCCCCGGAACCTTCTTATTCCCTTAATTCGTGGACATTGACAGTTGACAAAACTCTTTACACAGTGTCCCTATGTTAATTCTCACCCAATGTAGGAAGCACGCAGAGGCCGGGAAATGATTCCTCCCCCTTTGATGAAGAATCTGAAGCCCAGAGAATGCGAATTGCCGAAAGTCATCCAACTCTGAAACAGAAGTGAGGCTCCTGTCCTAGAATGATGGTGACTATTTCTATCTTCTTTCCGCCATACCTCATTGCCTCTAGGGTTTATTTCTTTTTTAAGGAAAGCCTGTCTTCCAATGAAGACAGCACTGGGGAAGAGGAAAGAAATTTCTCAAGGCATATGGTGTGGGGGAGTGCATCCAATATGCCCCTCAGAAATACCTATTCTACTGCTTCCACTATTGTTGATGAATTGATTTCTTTGTGTTAATCATACTTATCTCCCTGGAGCCCTTCTCTACTTTTCAAATATTGCTGAGAAGAGGAACTTACTCCGACGCTAACCTTGAAGAAAGTACAAGTATTAGCTTTCCTGGAGTGCTTCAATCTGGGAAGCCTCAAGCACCAGTTGGGAAATGAGGCTGTAAGGGTGAAAGGAGCTTGGAAAGGGCCAAGACAAATCCTGAAGCACAAGTTCTGTCCTGGTTGAAGGAGCCAGAAACAAGACTCATTTTCCAAGGGTTGCAAGGTCTTCCTCTTAGTAAAGACAGCCAAAGTCCTTACCATGAGGAGGCTCCAGGCCAAGTCAGGAACTGGGGCCCAGGAAATGCTTCCTCCCATGCGATTCCAGGTCCTTGGCTCATTCTGGATCTCAAACAAACACTTCTGAAGTGTTTCCTCTCTTTGTTCATCTTACCCAGCAGGAAGGAGTCTAGGAATTTGACCTGAGTGTGCACTGGCCAGGGTCTTTCCAGGGGATCTTCCTCTAAAGGGTGTCTTTCCCTCTCTACCAGCTCTGTCTCCCCCAGGAAAAGTCCTGGACCTCTTGGGCCATCTGGCATGAGCTCTGTGCTTGAAACTTTGAATCCTACCTTCCCAATTAGATTTTAAAAATCTGGCATTTTTCCAAACCACAATGGCACCCCCCCCCCAAAAAAGGCTAATACAGAACATGATGTGAAATTTAAGTTCTGAATACTTAAATAAAAATTTAACAAGAACCTGCTTGGTTTTCATGATTTGCAAAATAAACATGTTGGAATAAGACAGTGATTGGGCCTCTGGGCCAGTTAAAAGATGCTCAAGTATGGCCTTTCCTTATTTGAGCATCCAGAGCTAAAAAGAAAACAAAATGGACTCTGCAGGGCCCACTCTCACCCCTGGCCTTACCACTGCTCTGCTCTCTGTGGCCACATACCCTGAGTCCATCTGGGCTTTAACCTAATTCTAAAGCTACTTAGGGGAAACCTGGAAGGCTGTGTTCTAGCACCAACCTCACTTCTCAGAGGTGATTATATCTTCTGGAGTGTTCAGTGCTTGACATTTCCCCATGGAACCCATGTCCCCAGGACCTGCTGCCAGGAAGCTGGAACTGGCACTCCTCCTGTAGGTTGCATCTAGCTAATACCTCCTGTCCCATCAATGGCAAGGCAGGCTTCTGGCCTTCCAGACACCAATGCTGGGAGGTTCCCTCATCAACCTGGCGAGTGTGGGCCCTAGTACGTAGTAGAAGTGTATGAGTAGGGAAATAAGTTTTTAAGGAAAAGAAAAAGTCAAATACCTCTTTGCCCCATTAGAGTAAGTGACATGCACCTTTGCAGAGGGGAGAAAATGACTTTTTTAAAGTGCCCAAATGCTGAAGAGCCATCTCTGCAGAGAGGAACCTTTGCTGTCAGATCTCTTCCAGAGTTCTTTGTCCTTCGTCCCTCTTCCCCTAAATGTAAACTCTATTCGTCTTTTCCAGTCTTGATCGAGTAGTTACCCGTCAATCTTCACACTCCTTAGATACCCAGGGAATGAAAATTGTTAGGGAATGGCCGGGAAGGGATGTTGGGAGCACTACAGGACAAGTACCAGGTGCCCAAGGCTCCATTTTGCTCCCACCTACTCGCCTGGCTCCTCAGTGCTCAATCTCCAGATTACTTTGTCACGGCTCCATGTACCTCTTCCCGGGAGGGAAGTCCTCCAGGTGAGACTCTCTGTCCCAAGTTGGTCAGAACAGCTCTGAGAATACGGCGGACGCAACAGACCAGGAGGGAAGAAGTTCCGATCCTCGGGGCTGAGATTCCCGCACGACGTCTGCCCCCACTAGCTAAATCTGCCTGCGCGCCAGGCCTGAGATGAGCCTCTGCGGAACCGAACCCTGGACTCCCGAGTAGGAATTTGGGCTGTTGAAGGTCGCTGGGCTTCGGAAGTTAAGGGGAGGTACCTGCGAGGCGGTCAAGTCACCACTAGGCGGCGCGTCGGACCCGAGTAGCGAGGAGCAGTCTGCGAGGTCCTGCAGGTCTATGGTGGTGAGGGCTGCGCGGGGAGAACCGGGGAGACGCACGAGGCGGGCCCTGAGCCTCTCCGCCAGAGCTCGCCACTGGCATCCCCACCATGACATTGGAGCCCGGGGGAGAAAAATTCTGAGCCGCGCGTGCGCTACCCACCCGGCGCAGGGAACCCAAGGGATCGCGCGGGGGCCGCCGGGTTCACCTGGCAGCGCAGCGGGCTCCGGGTCCCGGGGATCTTCGTATATCGACACTGGGCTGCTGCTGCTGCAACCAGGAAAGAACTTCCGCGGAGGGGCGAACTAGCCGGACACAAAAACCGTGAGCATGGGTCAGCCCTCAGGCCCCGGAGCGTGCGGACCCTGCCCTGCACCGGCCCGCGGCCCCACCTTCCTCTCCAGCTTCCCGGGCTTGACGGAAGGCCGGCCCCGCAGCTCCAGCATCCTGTTGGGGCAGATGCGGTCGAAGGCTCGGCGTCCCGCCGCGGCGCCTCCGCAAGACTGCATCCTGCCTCCCCGCCCGCCTCGGCCCAGGAACGCGGTGCTGGTTCTGCGGCGGCAGTGGCCGAGGCTGGGATAGCGACCCACAGTCAGCGCTCCGCCTGGCGCCTGCAGGGGAAGGCGCGTGGTCGGGTTGGAGGCGTGAGGTGGCTGTAGAGGTACGGGGGGAGGGCCAGTGGAGACGGAAGACTGCCGCACGGGCGGGGCGGCTCGCGCCTGAGCGCCGGAGGTGGCGCCTTCAACCTCGGACAATCTGCGCGCGGGCGGAGGCGTTAAACCCAACCTGGCAACGCGGCTTCCCCCGGGAGCAGCGAGCGCGGGACCCGGGCCCGCGAGCGCCCTTTTGGCAAGGGTTGGCGCCGCAACCTTTCGGCGGCACAGAGAAAGGGAGGGTGGACGAGCCCCACTGGTCCCTAACACTGGGTACCGCCTTTCCGCGTTTGGAGAGCAGCGATGGAAAAGTTAACGGTTCTTATTTCATTTTCTTCTCACCCCCAGCCGTCAGGCACGAAATAAACGCAGAGTGACACTCGCCAAAGCCAGACGCTGGCATGTGACCGCCCTGTAGGATTTGGTGGGGATGTAGAATTCGATCAGGGACTCCCTAGAACTGCCCCCAGATTACAGAAGACAATTACACAAGGCTGGGGGCATACTTCTGGTCTTGGCCCACTGCCTTGCCCTTGGTTTCTCTTTGCCTGATGCCTAGAGCCGCGCCCCATACCCCTAGCCTCGCACTTTCCCGGGCAGCGAAGCTGGAGTGAGCCTTAAAAGACAATTAATAAAAAGTGACATCTACGAATGCTCCTCCCCTTTCGGAATATGCCACACTGGACGGTCCCAAATCCCCTAAAACCCCAGTCTCTTTCTCCCCTGAAAGCCTCATTTGGCCACCGCAGCATTTGCCCACCCTATACAGCTGGCCTTGCTAGCTGGGCTGAGGATCTGGCTGCCCTTCCCAAGACCAGGGCCTCTCCCAAGAAGGAGCCTCTCTAAATCCGTGGGTGAGAGGATCCCTCAGACCACTCTTAGATCTAGCAAATTTGAACAGTCATCTGAAATTACCTTTGTAACCTCCTATTGGGCACCTTATTTGTGTCTTATACCAAGTAGTGGTAATGAAATTTCTCTTTTAAAGTGGCATGATTCCTTTTTATTTCTCCCTGTTATCTGGATGAATAAAGACACCCATTAACTGTGTTGGAGATGGTTCTGGTAGAGCTAGAATAGACTTAAAGACTTTTTTTTTAAAAAAAGATTTTATTTATTTATTTGAGAGACAGAGAAAGTGAGAGAGAGCATGAGAGGAGCGAAGTTAGAGGAAGAAGCAGACTCCCCGTGGAGCTGGGAGCCCGATGTGGGACTCCATCCTGGAACTCAAGGATCATGACCTGAGCCGAAGGCAGCCGCTCAACCAACTGAGCCACCCAGGCGCCCCTAGACTTAAAGACTTTTTGACCCATCTATAAATATGGAGACCCGGCTGAGGTGAGGTCAGGCAGCTAGAATTGCTGTGGTATCACTCATTGTGAGGGGCTCTGACTTCAGGGTCAGAGTACCTGATTGGAACCAGGCTCCTCCAGATCTTTAGGAAAACCATAACATTGGGGCATGTAGCTGGCTCAGTTGGTGGAGCATGTGATGCTTGATCTCAGGGTTGTGAGTTCGAACCTCACCTTGGGTGTGGAGATTACTTTTTTTTTTTTTTTAAGATTGTATTTATTTGAGAGATAGAGCATGAGCAGGGGAGAGGGGCAGAGAGGGAGAAACAGATGCCCCACCAGACAGGGAGCCTGGATCAGGACCGGAGCCAAAGGCAGATGCCCAACTGACTGAGCCACCCAGGCATCCCTGAATTACTATAAAAAAGCAATTTTTTGAAAAAGGAAAATCATAGCGCTAACTTCAATAGAGGTTAAAATGAGATTATGTAATGCAACTGGTGCTTGGTGTGGATACGTTGTTGTTGATATTGTTTTAAGGAGGCTTTTCATCACTTCTCCAGCCTCCCACAACCTATTCTTGGCTTAGTTCTGATTCCTGAGTAGCATAGTCACTAATCAGTCCTTCATCCCTACCCATCTTCTCAGTCTGTAAAAGGAGTAGGGGAGCTCTTGGTTGAGTTTTGGGAAGATCTCTCACCTGAGACCATTCCTGATTTTACAGAATAGACTCGTTTTTTTTTCTTTCTTTCTTTCTTTTTTTTTTTTAAGATTCCATTTATTTATTTGACAGAGAGAGAGATCACAAGTAGGCAGAGAGTCAGGCAGAGAGAGAGAGGAGGGAAGCAGGCTCCCTGCTGAGCAGAGAGCCCAATGTGGGGGTCGATCCCAGGACCCTGAGATCAAGACCTGAGCCTAAGGCAGAGGCTTCAACCCACTGAGCCACCCAGGCGCCCCTAGACTCGTTTTTCATGAGTGAGGTCCAAAGTATAGGAAAATAGGGGCATTGTATATAAGAATGTGGCAAAAAGAGCTGGAATAGCATGAATATAGGACTCTGAATCCGGATGATTCTGGAACCAACTCACCCATATCAATCTTGGCTGAGTGATGGAGTAAATGCTGGTGAAAACGACTTATCCCCCAAGTCACACTTTCGTAAAAGAGCCAGTGGCCCTACCCTCACCCTCAGCAGTGGGTTTGAGGGCTCTAGATATTTGGGGACTTGGGTCCAACAATACAATTTTTCCTTCTCCTTTTCATCATCGCAGACCAGCTTTTTCTCAAACAGTTCGGGGATCACCACTTCCTTATCCCTGAGCCTGTGTCCAGAAATTTCCTGGAGAGCTTAGCACCTTAACATAAGGGGAGAGAAGGGATCTGAGGGCCTCAGTGCTTCTGGCGCTGGAGAGTATCTGGGGGGTGCTTATGAAGAGAGGCGCAAGGAAGAGTCTCTAAATTTGGTTTGAGATTGCTTTTCATTTATGCAAAGTTGTCCTACATTTAAATTGATTCTAAATATAGAGGAACATGTCTTGAGTTTGTTGCCCCAAAACTTAAGTTTTTAAAATCTTACAGAAAATTTGAAAAGACAGTGCAATGAATAACAGATTCACCTCTAATAGCTAACATTTCCCCGTATTTGCCTTCTATTTCATTTTCCAAGGTTTTTTTTTTTTCTATTAAATCCCTTCCCATTACCGTACAGGCTGCCACCAGTCTTCATTTCTTGAATATTTGCTATATGCCAGGACCTGTGCAGAGGGATTTGTATGGAACATCTCATGAAATCCATACTCTGAGGCACCTCGGTGATGCAGTTGGTTAAGCATCTAGACGCTTGGTTTGGGCTGAGGTCGTGCACTCAATGTTGTGAGACTGAGCTCCGTGACAGGTTCTGCGCACCCTCTCTCTCTACCCCTCCCCCTGCCCCTCTCTCCAAGATAAATAAAACTTAAAAAAATACATACCTCCATCCTACCAAATAGGTTATTATTCTTCCTAATTCTATAGAAGAGACTCGTGCATAGAGATGAGACTTGCTCGAGCACTCCAGAGCCCACTTGCTTGAGCACGATTTTATACTACCTCAGGATCTCCTTTAGGCTTTACAATAGCTCTGTCAAGATTGCCAGGGTCAGAGAAGTGAGGACATTTCCTGGAGGTGACAGAACTGAGATTCCTCCAGGTCTACGGCAGACTCACCATCGAGCGAACGAAGGCAATGAGCCCGCTGTGGAGTTAACTCCAGCAAGCCTCGGTCTCACTTTTTGACTCAGTTTTCCCACCTGTGTCACGCCTGGAGGCAGGGTGTTCACTAGGTCCAAATATGTTCTCCTATAGTCTCTATTGAATGGAACACACTGAGTAGATAACTTACAACTATCTCAGGAAGAGGGTTTTTTTTTTTTTAAACCCTTCCACAAACCTGTAAGTGGGAGAAGTTGAGTGGTGTGGCTCTAGATCACCTGCCTTCAAATCCTGATTGCTCTAGACCCTGTAGTCCAGGGTCCTTCTCTGAAAAATGGGATAATACATGGAGTTTTGGAGGATTGAGACAATGAATGCTGACCACAGTGCCTGGGACATTTGAGCACCCAATGATGGCTGTGATTACTATGCCATTGTTCTCCTGGGCTCACCTGCAGCAGATGTAAGACAAAAGTGAACTGTTGAACCAAGTCATTGCAGGGTAAATGGGCTCTATTTATCATGGCCACAACAGCCTGCAAAGCCTTCATTTCCAACATCTGTTAGTTGTCAGAGTAGGTCTTGCTTTGTCTTAGCTGGTGGGCATGTGTGGTTCCCAAGGCTTCCCAGCTGGGCATCCTCTGTGTCCCTCTAGACAGCATAGACTGCTGTGCGTTCTATTCAGGTCCACATCCCACCTTCCCTTTGGACTTCTGGGAATGAGCAGTCCTCAGCCTCCTAAGAGGTCATGGGATACAGGTCCGAAAGTGACCCTGTGTGGGACTGGCATCTCAAAGGACCTGGTGTTCCCACATGGATACCTAATTACAGAATGGAAGCCAGGGAGGCAGGACCCCTTCGTTGGTATTACCTGTATCCCTGGCTGCCTTCACCCTCCCTCCCCGCAGACAACAGCATTCCGACACGCCAAGACTGATAGCCTGTTTATTGGGAAAAGACCGAGGTCTCTCAGGTGCGCTTAGCAAAATAAATTAAGGACGAGACGCTATTATCGTACACTATTTACAACCTGCAGGATGACCTCATAAGCAGGTGGGAGCCATGAACCCCTCTAGGGGCCAACACCGCCCTCCTTCACAGCAATGGGAGAGGTCCGGCAGGGGGCCAGGGTAGACAGGCAACCAAACGTGTATTTCATTTCAATTTCGGAGACAGACGACACTTCTCGCGGATCTGGAAGGGCAGCATGTGAGTTAGGGAGGTCTCGTTTATGGCCACTAGCAGCTGCAGCTTGCCCAGGCAGTCCTGCAGTGCGGCCTCGCCGTGCCCGCCTAGGCTCAAGTCCACCGGGCGCGGGAGCTGTAGCATGCGGTCAGCTAGCGCCAGGCAACAGATGGCCAGCAGGGAGGGGGTATAGTTGGTGAAGGCATAGTCGGCCAGGCTCAGCTCTGCCACCCCGCGCGCCAGGGCTTGCGCCTCCAGGGCTTCTGAGACCTCAGCCTGCCCGGCCTCCACACGCGCGTGCGTGAAATGCTCCAGGAAGAAGCTGATGGTTGGCGCGCCCAGGCTGAAGTGCAGTTTGTGCAGCACGATGCACTCGAGGTTGCAGAGTTGCTCTCGAGAGAAGGCGCCACAGCACAGGGCCAGGAGCTGCTTCACGCGCGGCGGGTGCACCTCCACCTGCAACACAGGGGCGCTCAGCCCCCGAAGCGCGGCATCCCGGGCCGAGGCCCATCCCAAGTCTCAAACCCGGGAGGAAACCCGGACTCCCCCATCCCTTCCAGCGAGACAGCTGGGCCTTCGCCTTTCAGTTACTTCCACTTTAATCACTTGGTGAGTACTTCCAGCACAGTTTCTCTAACTACAGTCCAGCTAAAAAAAGGTTTGAGAAATTTTAAATACCCCCACCCCTCCCCGGAGTCTAGAATATCAGGGCTACAAAGTGCTGGTGGGATTTACTTTTGGGAGTGACTTCAGCCTATTTCCTTTTCTTTTTTTTTCTTTCTTTTTTTTAAAGATTTTATCCATTCATTTGAGAGACAGAGAAAGAGAGAGAGAGCATGAGAGGAGAGAAGGTTAGAGGAAGAAGCAGATCCCCTGTAGAGCCAGGAGCTCGATGCGGGACTCGATCTTGGAACTCAAGAATCACAACCTGAGCCGAAGGCAGTCGTTCAACCAACTGAGCCACCCAGGCCCCCCAGCCTATTTCTTTAGGGGTCGGTGAAAGGGCTGTTAGTTGAGGGTGGGGAGCGGTTATTGAGAAGTGAAAGCTGTGGGGTATATAGGTTTGCAAATGTAGGACGGAATGAATTCTGAGCGCACAGCACTAAATCTTGTGCGCTGAAAGCCAGGTGGTGGCCAGAGAGTGGCTGAGAGTTTGGTTGTCCCCCAGACCCTGCCGGGAGGTACCTGTTTGCAAGCGATGAGCAGGGACGTGACCCCAAGCAGCTGGAAGCAGTCTGCAGCCACAGGCGTGGTGGTAAGAAAGCGGTCCAGAGTGTTCACTGTCAGGCAGAGAGATTCGAAGGAGAGGTGGAACTGGCGGTGCACAGGGATCAGCCAGCTAAGCAGCTTACAGCGGGATTCCGCCGTTACCTGCGGGGAGGGACGTGGGAGGAGGACCGGTTGAGCCTAGGGGAAAGAGGGTCTGCAGAAGGAACCTGCCAAGAAAACTCAGGGAGCTCCCCTGGAAGGCACAAAAAGGGAAAACCTAAATGCGGTGGAAACTGGGAGATACTGGGACGGTGCTGCTGCGCAAAGAGCAATGGTCAGGCCAGGAGCCAGAACCCTCGGATTCGTACCTGGGCCTGTGCCAAGTGCGTATACACATTACCTTGGGTAATCCTCTCAGCAATTCAGTGAGGGGAGAGGGCCACCGCTTTGCAGATGAATTATTAAATAACTTGCCCGGGGTCGGGAGGAGTCCTGACTCGAACCTAGAAACTGTCTTCACTCCTCTGCATTCTACCGTGTTCCCGCTAACCAATATGGAAACTTCGGGCAGGCCACTTAAGCCGTCCAGGCCCCACTTTTCTCCATTTGTAAAATGAGGCAGGTAGCCCGGCCCTCTAAAGCCCCTTCCCGCTCCGGCCAGGAACCTCCATGCCCCGGTGCGCGTCGGAGGGCAGATGGAGCAGAAGAGGAAAGAGCCCGAGAGAGGAAGAGGAGCGAGGGTGGGGACCTCGCTCTCCCAACGCCTCACTTGTGGCTGCCGCGCCAGCGACTCCCGCGGGTGGAAGTGGCCCTCCCGCGCCTTGCGGAAGACGTAGCAGCTCTGACCGTAGTCACGGAAGGTCTGTAGATCTAGCTGCACTAACTGCTGGGCAGGAGCGGGTAGGGGGCTGCAGCCTAGCGCCGCGGATGCTGCGGGACTGTCTGCACCATCAGACCCGGAGCCGGGGGACTCGAACAGGTCGCAAACACCGGAGTCTCCGGGGAGCGGGCACGGGTTCAGTGGCTGCAGCGGCTGTTTCCTCCTGAGGCGTGGGCGCCTGCTCTTCTTCACCGGGGCGCGGAGGTTCTGGTCGTTGTCCCGCTTCCCAGCCCGGGCGGCGGGACTCACGAGACTGGTGGGGCAGGGGGTCACCATGGTGCAGCCTGGTGGCCGCCCTACGACTCCTCGCGTGCGACAAACCGAAGGCGCTCTCCCGAGTACGAAATAGGCTGGCCAGAGCCGCGGCGAGGCCCTAAGTACTCGGCGGGCTCCTTCCCCCTCCCCCCGGCTTCTCACTGGATGACTACTGAGCGGCACGAAGCCTCGCTTTCCCGGCTAAAGAACCGCTTCAGAGCAAGCTGTTGGCAGGGTGTACCCTGTGGTGCTGGCAATAGAGAGGAGGAGCTACGCGCGACCAAGCGCACCCGCCTGGCCGGGCTAGTTCCGCGCGCGTCCCGCGTTACCCAGGTAACGAAGCCTGGGTTGCGGCGGGAGCTGCGCGCGCCGCCAGGGGAGGGGGCGGGGCGGCGGCTAGGTGGAGTGTGCGCAGAATCCAGCAGAGGGGCTGGACTGCTCCGGGGGAATAAGATTCTCTCCGCCGCCATCTCCTCGTGGTGGTCCAGATAGTTTTGTAAGTGCGCTTACTCTTCCGGCCGGCTCTAATCCAGGTCGGCAATTTAGTTAAGCAGTTTCCGACCTTTCAGGGCCCCAACCAGAATTCTGTCAAGTACGGGAGTTTTCCTCGGCGACCCATACAAGCAGTAATTCTAATTCAATTGCTTTTGTGATTTTTGTTTTAGGCAAGACCCTAGGATCCGATATCCCTCCTTGCGCTGGTCTTAGGGAGCAGACCCTCCACAGATTCTCCTGCGCTGTGTACATGGGAGCTCGTCCAGCCTCCCGGAGAGGCACTCGTGCTCAAAACAAGACTGCCCCGTGAACTTCAGAGAGCAGGTCTGAACTCCTCTAACACTTGCTACTCACTTGCCACACCAAACCAAGTAAGCTGGAGCGGTTAAGGACATGATATGGTTGGAGCGTTGCATTGCTAGCTTGATGGAAGTGCTCACACCTGCCACGGGCGCCTCACGCTTCCTCGGTTATTCCGAGGAATGACCGCTCTCCGTTTCTGTTCCTTCAGAAGCTCACAAAAGTAGAGCTGGAGCGGGAGCAGAGGAGCTGCCAGGTAGGAGAGACTGAGGTGAACGTGGCTTCCTCAAGGCACTGCTGGTTTAGAACCTAACCTCGGGTCCTGGTAGAAGCTGGAGGCCTAAGCCTGAATGAAAAGGGGTACAGGTACTACGGAGTGAGCCTCACAGGAAGGTCTCAGTGGCAGGAAACCCGCAGACCTTCAGCCTGATGAACTTTCCAGAGGCACTCCCAGAAGTGAGGTTGTTAGGTGTCCCAAGACCAGGTTCAGCCATGCACACCTCAGTTTCAGAAGAAGCTGACAAATAGATGTCATGAGATTGAAATCCCTGTCCCCAGAACTTTAGTTGGGGAGTGGGGTGTTGTCTCTTAGAGATGCAGGAGAAAAGAGACGGATTTGGGGTTCTGGTCAGTTTTACTCCTATTTCCCTGTAACTCTGAGAAAGGTTTTTAGTCTCTCCACCTAAATAGTTTCATTTATCCCTTGAGAGATTAGCTAAGAAGCACCTGTCTTTCAAAATACAGGTGCCCGGACTTGCTGTCTCCTCTCAAGCTATTATTGGGGAACCATTATGGGGTGAGCAGTGAAATCTGTGGAGAGGGGTCAGCTGTCAGACTCTTTCCTTGAGAAGCTCTCTGGATGAGGAGGAAGGACCTAGAAATTCTGATTCTTCTCGTCAGCCCAGATGGCCATGTGGTACAGTGAAAAGAGCACAAAGTCAGCTCCCAGAGTCAGAATTGTCACTCCCATTTATTGGTCATCATGGGCTAGCTGTTTACCTTCTCGGAGTCTCTGTTCCTCATTTGTTAAAACTGGTTATTAATACTTGCCTTGGGGACCAAGTGAAATAATGTTGAAAGCTCAAAGTCCTTTTAAAATATAAAGCAGAGAAAAAAATAAAATATAAAACAGGCGGGTTACTTAAAACCTCCGTTGGGAAGTCAATATTATCACTCTGGAGATATTCTGAAAAAGCAGAAAGATGATTTTATCCACCAGTGGATGTGAGGCTAGTGTGTGTAGTTAGAATTAACTCCCAACAGGTGTTGCCTGAGCTCTATACTGATGGGTTTACTCAGTATTTGTGGATATGCCTGCATGCCAGGTCCAAGACCGTGATCAAGGCTGCATGGGTCCTGGGGCTCCTGGCTAGCTTAGTCCGAGGAGCATGAGACTCTTGATCCTGGGGGTTGTAAGTTACAGCCCCAGGTGGGTGGTATTGTTTAATTTAAAAAAAAATTGTTTATGGAGAACATAAGTAGGCAGAGCAGGAGGGAGAGGGAGAAGCAAAAGCAGGCTCTCCACTGAGCAGGGAGCCCAATGCGGGGCTTGATTCCAGGACCCTGGGATCATGACCTGAGGCAAGGGGAAGACGCTTAACTGACTGAGCCACCCAGATACCGTGTCCCCTCCAAAAAAAAAAAAAAAAAAACCTTAAAAAAGGAAAAGGCTGCATGGGTCTTTCCCTCATAGAGCTGACACTCTAGTGGGGTAAGTGAAGAACCATGTGACACATTTTAAAAAATGATTATGATAGAGGATCTTCTGAATGAAATACAGGATACCCAGTTAAACAAATGTCAGATAATTTTTAGCATGAGCATGTCTCAAATATTTCATGGGATATTGCAGTGCCTTGTAGGTACATTAAATGTTTAGACTTTACCGTAAGCCATTGAAGAAGTTTTACCAAAATAGAATCTGTTTTTTGTTTTAGAAGATTATTCTGGCTGAGGGGTGAAAAGTGGATTGCAGGGGACAATACTGGAGGCTGTTTAGGTGCAGTATTGGGGGTATGAACAATCCAGTGCAAGTTAAGGCCTTATTTTCCCTATGAAGGGTCTTTAAATTTCTCTTTTCTCATCTCTCTGAGACCTGGGTGCAATGCACCTTTAAGGCGCTAGCTAAATCTAAAATATTTTAAAGGTGTAGAACCTAATTAAACCCAGGCTTCTGTAATGAAAGCTACTTAACCATGATTTGACCCTGCTTATTTTCAGGTGTGGCTTTTGAAATCTGCAGGATAGATAATGGAACTGAAGTTATCTTGTTGTTTTTTCCAGTCTGGCCCTTGAACATCAGTCGAAAGCTCCCACCATCATCCCGCCTCGACTCTTGGACTGTGATTGAGGTAGGAAGAATACATTTGCTGATGGTACCTTGTTTAGCAGAGTAAGTGGGTTGGACTTGGTACTTAGAGGTGGACAACTTTGTTAGTACGTCAAATGATCATTAAGCTCACTTTTGATTTTAAGTCACTAAAATTTTATCTGTCCCTAAAAATTACATTTACTTAATATTGTTTTCTAGTAATGTATTTAAGTGCCCAGATTGAGAAGTATTAAAGGTACTTAAAGCCAAACAAGTTTCTTCTGGTATTCTGTAAAGAGCAGGAATTTTCTTTCTTCCTTTTTTTTTTTAAGGATTTTTTTATTTGAGAGAGATAGTGTGAGTGAGTGAGTGAAGAGAGGAAGAGGCAGACTCCCTGCTGAGCAAGGAGCCTGATTCGGGGATCCCAGAACCCTGAGCTCATGACCTGAACTGAAGGCAGACACTTCACCGACTGAGCCATGCAGGTGCCCCAAGAGCAGGAATTTTCAAGACCGATTTTAAAGCCAGACTTTTGACTTGCACATCTAAATGTCCACTAGTATCGGCACCTGGAGAAAAGGCCATCTCTTGGTTACCTGCCTTTCTGCTGCTTTGCCACTTGCCAGTTCACCAAGAGTTCAGTGCGCACACTCCAGCGCATTGCGTCTTCCCTCATGCACACCTGTGCTTTTTCTCCCAACTCGCCTGCCAGTGGCGTTCTGCCGGGCACAGGTGGTACCATGTAGTGGTGACGAGCTTCCCCTCAGGAGTCAGCGCCTGGCTCGACATCCCAGCTCTGCAGCATGCAAGCTCTGTAAAAGTGGGCAAGTTGCTCAACTTTTTTATTCCTCCATTTCCCTGGCTGTTAAAAATTGGGGTGATTGGGGCACCTAAGTGGCTCAGTCAGTTAAGCATGGGACT
>CM052809.1:34949359-34980580 GCA_028533885.1 Nasua narica
TTTTAAAGGCACTGGGAGACCAGAAAGGGTTTAAATCAGCTGCACGATAAGTATCTTCCAAAGATCATTCTTAGAAAGATGTGATGTATGTATGTATATTTTGGGGATATTACTTAGCCATAAAAGAATGAAGGCCTGCCATTTGCAACAACATGGATGGAACTAAAGGGTATTACGCTGAGTGAAATACATCAAAGAAAAATACCATGACATTTCACTCATGTGGAATTTACGGAGTCGATCAAAGGAGCAAGAGAAAAAAGAAACAAATTGAAATACAGATTTCTAACTCTAGAGAACCAACCTGGTGGTTCCCACAGGGGAGGTGGGTCAGGGAATGGGTGAAATGGGTGATAGGATTAAGGATTACACTTGCCGTGATGAGCGTGGCGTAGCGTACAGAGCTGTTCAGTCACTATGTTGTGTACGCCTGGAACTAACAGAACACTGTATGTTAACTATACTGGAATCAAAATGGAAAAAATAAAATTTAAAAAGCTCATTCTTACAGTTATAGAGAAGAATGGATTACAGAGGGACAGGAAGGGGACAGCATAGTTTGGTGATTACTTACAGTGACATAGGTGCAAGGTGACAGTGACCTGGGTCGGAGTGACGGCTGGGGAGATGGAAAGGACTGAATGTACTGTGAAATAGGGAGTTCTGCAGGATTTCGACCTCACGTGTCTTATAGCTGCTCTCTCCTTTGGTGTTTATTTCCACTCCCATATCTTTAACGATGATAAACCTATGGACGACTCTAGTCCGATGGCCCCAATCCTGATGCTGCTATTTGACAACTTCAAAGGGATAACGATACAGTTACATTTTGGAAATTTAAATGGTTCTAGAGCCATCATGCCTCTGCCACTTACTGCCAGTTTGATCTGGGCAAGTTTCTTCACTTTTCTGTGCCCGTCTCCTCTTTCGTACAATGGGAATAATGTACTACCTACTCATAGGGTTGGTCTGAGGACTAAATGAATACATAAAAACCATGTGGGCACCAGCCTGCACACACCAGGTAATGGGAAACAGTAGTTCAGGACTCCACAATTTCTGTCTCCATGTCACAAATTGAACATCCTCTAGCACCCAAACTAGCTCTTTGAATTGACACTGTCCAGTTCTATTAACGGCACTAGCTAGCGATTCCATAATGTAGTCATATTTGACTCTGCTCTCAACTCCCTTATCACACTACAGGCAGAAAGTTAATACTTAGTAGCAATCTCTAGTTTTATTTTTGCCCCCATGTGCACATAAAGTGAGAAATACAGTTTCTTTTATTCCTTCGTCAACAAATACTGAGTTCCTATTAAGAGAGTCAAGCACTTGGATTAGGTTCCTATTCCAATCTTTTGTCGTTCACATACAATTCCTGCCATCTGGTCTACACCGGTCTATTTTTGAAGTTCTTCAACTGTCTTGACTGGAGATGAAGGGAAAATTCCTCGATTTAATCAAAATGTTTCAGAAGATACTGAGTCATTGATACAACTGAAACCCTTGAGAAATAAGCATATTTTACCTACTTTACTAATTCAATTAGGGGTACAAAAAAGGGTTCAAGGGCATTGATCCCCAAGCTTAGGATTGAGGAAAATGGTCAAGCTGTCCATCCCAAGCTTAACAGCATTAGCCATTCCTGCCTACTGTCTAGCAATATACCTTTGTGCATAGTGAATAGGTAGTTTCTATTAATACTTAGGTTTTTATTTTGGTTATCAAATATTAAATAGTTGATTTCTGAAGTTGTTCTTTTCAAGGAAATTTAATTACAACTGGTTTTGGAGCTCACTTTCTCTTGTGGGTCAAGGTCTAAACTCTCCAGATAAGGAGGACTGGTAGAGCATAAGGTGTATACACAGGGAATCAGGACACTAAGTTACAGACACTACAGACACAGGCCTTGCCCTCAGGCACATAATGATGTATGAAGCATGGATGATACCAAAGGATTTATTGTAAATGTAGTGGTAAATACAATGCAAATAAGTATCATTAAAAAGGAACTAGAAAATTACACATGTTTAAAGTATGTGCTTTTTTTTTTCTATCACCTTTAAGTTACGGCTAGTACCAACATTTTAAGTACTGGAATACTTAATGCGATGGTTCATTTTCACATATTTCATGACCATATCTTCATCTTTATTTATTTTTAAAGCAGTTTACCATGACTTTCAGTTATGGTTCTCTGTTTTTATCAGTTCTGTAATGATCTGTAGAATTTTGTCATCTGAGTGGAAGAAAAAAAAAACACCCATGAACACATTTATCACCTGCCTAATAAACTCCCCATGTATACACATGTGAACAGCAGGCATACTTGACTGAAAGATTCTTTTAAATTAGAATACAATACTATACCAGAACTATTCATAAGAAACATAGACATGTCCACAAAAAAGGATTTGTTGTCCTATAAATATTGTTAGAGTCATCTGACACCTACTTTGACAAGAAGGCCAAGGCCCAAAGACGTGATGTGATGTAACTATTTGTCCTTTATAAGGAATTATTTCTGTAAAAATTCCTTTAGACAAGGGGTTTGCTAACTTTGCCACCTGGCTCAGATATAGTGGAGGAACTAGAGACTGTCCCATGGTCTTCAGAATATGTCAAGATTTTCCACAGTATGGGCAGAGGAGGAGGAACTCACATCAGTTGCTCCAGGTTTAGTCCTCAAAGAAACCGTAACTTTTAACAGGGAAGGACTCTTGGAGAGGTGTCAATAGGGAGGTGACAGAGCTCTTTACACAAACATCAAACACCAGTTAATTTGACAAACAGAGCAACAGAGGCTACGGAATTTGCTAAGGAGGCTATGTTAACAGATGCTTCTGCTTTTAAACAGTTGTTCCGAGATTGTGACTTTTAAAAGATTTTATTTATTTATTTGGCAGAGAGAGGGGGAAGCAGGCTCCCTGCTGAGCAGAGAGCCCAATGCAGGGCTCGATCCCAGGTCCCTGAGATCATGACCTGAGCCGAAGGCAGAGGCTTTAGCCCACTGAGCCACCCAGGCGCCCCTTCTAAGAACTTCTTAACTACTTTTTAGATAGATGTAATTATAAGGACTGCAAGACTAAAATTTTGTCTTATAATTAGACGCTTCAGTAAGAGAATGCCCTGAATCTCAAAGGTTGCACGGGGAGATTCTGATAACTTGGCCCATGGCCTGACACTCTAATTTTTGGGGGCTACTCTGACATTAAAAAATAAATAGGGGTGCCTGGGTGGTTCAGTGGATCGAGCCCCGATCGAGCTCTCTGTCAGCTTGTGATCTCTCTTGTTCTTCCTTCATTTTTTTATTTATTAGAGAGAAAGAAAAGATCATTTGCTGTAAGGGCAACAATGACATGTCTAGAAAGAACCATGAATTTTAAACTCCCTAAGTTTCAGGGTAGCTCCCAACTTGCCTATGAGCACTAACTGAGATACTTGTTAAATACAATCGTATTGCCTCCACTGATCAGTTCTTAACATCATTCAAAGTGAGAAAACCAAACTGAAATGCTTTGTAATGTGATGCAATGGGAAGAAGAGAGCAGCAAGTAGAAAATATCCTTTTCCTAGAAATCCAATTAATGAAAGTTTTAGATAAAACTGTTATAATCTGCTGGATATACAGGGCATAGAGAAACACCGTAAATCAAAGCATGAAGCTGTAACCAACCAAATCCTAAATGTGAGAAATTTTACCAGTAAAATAATCCAGTTTAATAAAAATTATTTAAAAAGGGGGATGATAGTAAAAGAAAGTGTTATAAACTAAGGGGTTAAAAAAAAAACACAGGCCTCTCCCATAAAGGATATTAAATAATGTCTGGGATAAGTCTTCGGACTTTATATTTTAATATCTGCCAAGATGATTCTGATGATTTGGGTGGGAAACACTGCACCGGACTAACCGAAAACTCAGGTGTTTATTGCAGGATAATGTACTTTTTAAAAAGGGACTAGAGCTCTACATTTGTTAAGAATGGTAGATAAAAACATGCTGGAAACTTCACAGAAAGTCCCTTATACATATATAAATGAAAATTTACGATGCTCAGTTGAACCATCCTTTTTTTCCTGGAAATGGCCAGAAGTTTACAAGTGAAGCTTAGAAGAGGGAAGAGTAAAAGAATCTTAAGAGAATAACTAGATTTTGAATGATGAAGCAATGTCGAGGAGTCTGATGCAATTCAGCATAAAACAAATTTTAAAAAATAATCACATACACTGTAAGACTTCAGCGTGCTCTAATATATTCAAATGTTTAAAGATAGATGGTTTTCTACTTACATTATATAATCAAATACTTACTTTCAAGGGACATCTTAGGATTTTCAAGCTTTTTTCTTAAAACAGAATCGATGAGAACTCTAAGCTGCTTGAAAATGACAGCTATTTTTACAGGGGCCTGTTGAGAGGAGATGACAAATTGGCCAAAGTTAATCCCTGCGAGTGTGAATGTGTTTCAATAAATGAAAATAAGCATTTCTATTGTACCATCTGCTTAAACACATGTGGACTTGAATATAAAATGTTATTGAAAAATTCAGGGAAATTATTTCCTGTAGCTTACAATAACTGTGGGAGTGAAGTCTGAAATTTTGGGAAAGGCATTAATAGTTTTAAGGTGTAGTTTACTAACCTTAAAAAGCTACTTAAGCGTACAACTTGATGATTTCTATTATAGAGTTGTGCAACCATGACTACAATCCAGTTACAGATGATTTGTACTGTCCTGTCCTCTTGGAGAGCACTGTATATATAAATTTTTAAAGTTGCATTTCAGTTTACTTCTCCAGTCTTAAACAAATCGTGTTGGCATACAGTAACAGAACGTATTAGATTTTCTTTTTTTAAGCTGGTCACTGGTGATGGACTTACAAAGAAATAAGCTTATTGCCGGTAGCAATGACTGGTCTAATTTTTCCAGAGGAAAAGTTGACCATACTCATTAAAAGTTGTGTCATCTTATAGGTGGTACAAAGTAGGAGGACTTGCTTTTAAAAGTCTTGCTTGGCTAATAACAATTTATTTAATCTAAGAAAGTTATTTAAACTTCTCACTGAATCTAAATATCTCATCTAGAGAAAGGAAAGCAAACTATAGTCACAAGGTTATCAGGGTAATAAATTTGGAATAATCCATGTAAAGTTAACTATTGACACACAGTTAACTTAGGGATGGCAGGTTAGTATTACTGCTAATATGATCTGTAATTGTGGCAATATTTGATTTTCATATTTAATAATTTAAAATATAGGCAAGATAAAATAAGGAAATATTATACTTTAAGTAGAAAATTTTAATGTTATGAGATCAGCTGTAGCATGTACCTGAAAATAGATCCAGCCATCAATGGAAAGAAGACGTTCCCGGTGTTGAACTTCAATATCACCTCCAAAAAGTAAAACTGGAAAAGGGGTTATTAGGGTAGTTTCCCTCAGATATACTCGGGTATACCTTACCTGCATAGGAATAAAGAGAAGAAAAAAACCTCACAGCCTAAAAACGTGAGACATTAATTTGTTTCATGTAAGCATCTTCTATAATTTGTTCCTGTAAGATTTACAATATAAGTTTTATAAAGCTACCTTTACATTCTCATATCTGTGCATTTACACTATTAAAAGGCATTTAAAAACATTAATTGTAAGGGGGAAATAATATATACCTTGAACATAAACTATGAACAAGCCATTTGATAATGCCAATGCTGTTAAGTAGCTCAAAAATAAAACTGTTTCAAAGTGTCTAGTTTCTAGATCGATGTTCAGCTATGGTCATTTGTAATTCCTCAGGTTTTACATTCAAGTTTTATGACAGGGTAATGATTTTTTGACCTAGTACTTCAAAATATGGATCCTTATTAGTTTATGGCAAGCTATGATTACAATATAGATTGTAATCTATAAATACTTGCTTTTAAATTATCTTGGGTTACACTGTGACTCAAACTGTTGCCAGATCATAGAGAGTTCTGTCTAATCCCATATCCCCTTTATTGGGAATGCACAAATAGCATGTCTTTGTTCTCTGTTGAGGTAGCAACTTTTGGTGATATCTCAGGGAACTGGTACATTATTAAACAGTATCTATTTGCTATAATTGTCTTTACTTCAAGTAGGAAAGATGATCGAGTAGAAACCTTCATATTTCTTTCGCATAAAGGACTTTATGAGAAACTATATATACACACTGATTTCCAATAAACTATTTGTAAAAAATAGTTCAATTTGAGAACCAAATATAATACTTGTGGAGGCATACTGACTTGTTGCAACTGACTTCTAGAATAATGCTTTGAATAGTGGAATTAAGAATAAGCACTTTACCTTCTCCTGGTATAAGAGCCATCCATAAGTCTGCAAATCTCGATTTACTGAGGAGGGATGTACTTGAGCTTTGCCTTGGGCTGTCTCCACAATGCAAGCCAATTTTTCTGTAACATCAACTGATTTTGTATAGATTATCTTCCCCACATTATCATATAGTCCAGCGGCTAGTACAGCTTTAAGAACGGCAATTTCTTGGAAGGAAAGGGTCTGTGAGGCTCTGTTTCCTTCCCAGTCATTAGACGTTGGGGATGATGAAAATCCTGCCGCCTTAACCAACTTGATTAACTCTTGCTTTACATCCTAGATTGGTTTATGTTAAAAAGAGAAGATCGTAACTGATTAAAATAGAAAAACTGACAACCCTTTAATATATATTGCTGTTTCCCATAAAAATTGATAGGATGCCAAATTATTTAGTTAACTACAGCCCAAATCAAACGAGGGAAAAAATGATACTGGTAAATCAAGGATTGAATTTCCATGTCCCAAGACTTTCCGTGTCATAAAACATGTGCAATAAAAATGTGCCTGAACACAAGTGAATTCAGTATATTTACTTTAGTAGTAGCTCTCTCCACTCAATGAGGACTAATATTGATGAAGAACAAGAGAGGAATCTTGGTCCCGGACTGCAAATACTTGGTTCATTTGCCCTTGAGAATCTCACTGTAATTCTAACAGTGACACCTTCATTTAATCTAAAATTGTTGCATAAAATCTGTATTTGTCTTTAGTAACTAAGCGCCAATCAACTTAAATTCTAGAGGAAGGATGAGCACTTTTCATAGTAAACAGGATATAGCCGATTAAAAGGTGATATTTACATTTGGATTTCCTTTAGGTTTCTGGTTTGGGGCTTAAGGGACTTTGATTCCAGGTGAGAAAACGCCAAAGCTGCTCTAACACCACAAGGTAGGTGAAGAGATGGAAAAGGGGGGGAGGGGGGAGAGGGAAACCTACCAACCCCTTGCAGCCCAGGGGAGGTGAAGAAAAGGCTCACAGAAAGGAGGAGGCCGGAGGCAAATGGGTGGTTGGAAGGGAGTGTAGACAGGAGAATCCCAGTGGGTTAGCCCAGAGGCAGCTGTTTCTTCACTTTATCCTTTTATCTACTTGTAGAAGGACAAAACTTCTGAGAGATGTCCCTGCTCTTATCCCAGCGAAGTCCAAATAATGACTTAGTTTAGAATCTATGTAGATGCGTGTCCTAGATTCTAGCACCCCCCCCAATTACTTTTTTTACCAGTATTATTCAGGCTATAGGACTATAGGATTTCTTCCCCCTCCCTCCCTCCTTTAATGTAGCTTAAAATAACAAAGCAAGGCACTAAAAATGCCTAGATGGGCTACAAAGCTCCATAAACACAAAGGTTTGGTCCTGGCCTTCCTAGTAGCTCTTAACAAATTTACACATGCGAGTCTCTACATTACAGCGAAAATGCCCTCCAAGTGGCTCTAAACGATTAAGAGAAGCGGGTACCAAGCACACTAATGACGTAGCTCATGACATCTTGCTCAACCACACCCCCACGGGATACAGCGTTATTCTGAATGACAAACAATAATGCCTTAAGTTATATGAGAATAAAATAATTAACCCTTTAAGATATGAGCACAGTACAGAGGAATTATGTAAGATACACTGTTTATTTTCTGAATACTTTTACACTGTGTCTGAAGTAGAAACTGTTTGCCTTTAGATGGTATACTCAATACCATCCCCACGGTATTCACGAACACTATGTATCTGCAGAGGAGCACTGCTTTTTGCCATCCTTTGTCTTTTTAACTATACTTCTACTCTTTCTCCTCCAAGAAGTAATTCGGGTCCTCAGCTGTAGTCAAAACCTGAGTGATGGGCACAGTTGTTAGCTTTCCCTTCCCAAGAGTAGATTTATACACTTGGTCACAGTCAGCCCCAGGGTACCATGCTGCGGATGCCTTTCCATAACTGTCATCCTACCTTCAATGAAGTAGCTGGCTAATATTTAGGAAAACAGAGAAGAATTTCACTAAAGGGAATTGGGGCTCTTAGAAAAAATGACTAGATACCAAGCCTTGGAAGCATTTTATGATTATTAATTACGATTGTTAAATCCTATTTTAAGTCACTGTTAAATACATAAAATCTCCTAAGAAACAAAACAAAAAATTACAAATCTAGGAATTCAGTAATTTAAATCTGTACTATGTGTCAATCACTACCCTAGGCATTTCTTTTTCTAAAATAAGCCTATCGGCCAACCATATGACCCCGACTTCGAAAGCTCTATTTAGACTTACCTCTAGGGTTAACAGTGATGTTCTATTAAGAAAGTTCCTCCGGCAATATGCTATTTCAGAACGATAGCCTCCTTCTTGCCGTGCTTTCTTCCATCTACATATACAAAATGACCAAGGTTTAACATGTTTTCTTTTCAAACTCTCTCTTTCAAAGGTATTAACCAAAGTAAACTTCAATTAAATTACAATCACATAAGGAAGGAGGGCCTTAACTGTTGTAGGAGCTACTCACTGAATATAAGAGTATGAACTGCAATACTGAGATGATTTTTTTGTGTATAGGAGTAAATTATTAACTCCAAACATGAGGTAATATAGGTACAACAATACAAAGTACATTATTCTTAAATTTTAGAAAGGATTACAAAAAAAGGAATCTTTAAGATAATTAAACCTTCACAGATGAGGTAACTTTTAAAAGGTAAATCTTAGATATTTCTTTCTAATGAAAGTCAAAGAGAAATTTTTTAAAAGTAAGTAACCTCAGATCACTGACTTACAACACCCAGATTATTTTTTTTACCCTAGATATGCGTTGTAGATTGTCAGGTGGTCCGAATCGGCCATAGCCAAAGCCGATTTGGCAAGATCTGCCTCGTCTTTCCGACCAATTGGTGTCGTAAAAGGAGACTTCTCGGTCATCACTGCAGCTAGTGTTGCCTATCCGTAAATAACCAAAACATTTATCAGTATATCTGAAAGGGTGATTTGTAAAAGAAAGCAAATCATGCAGTAGTTCCACTTTCCAGTTGCATGTTTCTTCTTTTCGAGTATCTTAATTGTGTTCTACAATAGCTAACAGTTTCATTTTAGTTATCGTGGGCTTTACTCTGTTTAATTTCAAAAACCTATCACTTGTGACCATATTTATAAGGAGGTCACATCACCAGAATCAGAGATAAAAACTTGAATGGGTATATAGGGATTCCTAGCCTGTCACACAGTGAGAAGCAATCCCAGAATCATAGCTCATATATCTTGACTCTTAGTCTACTCAATTTCCATTGCCTGCAATGTTCTTTAAATACTTCAAAAATACTGTGTAATGCATTATGACCCTTTTGTTGTTGTTGCAGCTTTTCACATCAATTATCATGATAGAGGTTATTCTTTGGACTCAGCACAATTCTGGTGAGTATCCTTACTACTAGAGAAACAGAGTATGTTAAACACTCTCATTCTGTTTTTAAATAGCCTTGGTTTGCAGCCACAGCCTGGTAAAACTGGGAAGTTGAAATGGCACAGCAGGCATATAGAGCCCAAAGATTCAGAAAGAGGCACAACATTTGTTAATTCTGAGATAATTTGATAAAATAGAATTGCTAGTAATTGCTGGCTCAGAGAGGTAACGCAGAAAAAGTGAAGGAACAGTTTTTCATTCTCCTTAGGAAAGTCTGTGGGGTTCACAAAGAATCATCTACTTTATATAAAGGGGCACCTGGGTGGCCCAGGTCATGCTCTCAGGGTTGTGAGCTTGGGCTCTGCTTCGCCTCTGTGCCGAGCATGAAGCCTGCTTCAGACTCTCTCTCCCTCCCTCCCCAATCTATATATTCAATTAAGTAAGCCTTTCAAGTGGGATTTTTGACAGCAATAGTCTAGAGAAGCCAAACCCATTTACAAAAGAGTACCCACAGTATACTTAAGGGATGAATATATATGATTTTGTATGTAAATAGAAAAAGTTAAAAATTATTTCCAAACTTAGCCAAAATGATAGTTTAAGTGAAGAAGCAAGAGCAGCATTTATCTTACCACTGGGTCAAGGCACCCAAATATGGCACCAAAAATAAGCATCTTGCCAATCTTGACATTCACAGGCAGGGCTGCAAGGTGTTGGCCCAGTGGCGTCAGTGTAGGCTCATTTAGTTCACATGCTCCAATTTTTCGAAGTAAATTCATTGCATTGCTGATTACTTGAAGCTGAGGAGGATCTAATGCCTTGGAGAGGAAATCTTCAGGAGAACCAAGACTGCATTTCTGCACATTAAAGAAGAGTGATAGATCAGTATGTTAGTAGAAAGAATTGACCAAAGAGATGGTCAAACTGGAAATTCTGAGTGAAGAGACATAAATATCTCAGTAGGGCTATCCTGTTCTTTTTCCTGTAATTGGGAGTATGTGAGAAATGCGTGTGTGTTAATGGCTGGCATGAGGAAGAGATCCTCCACTCCATATTTTTAGTTTCCTCATTCCTGACTTTTGTAAAGTCAAAATCCAAGAACTGAAGGATATTATAGATCATTCACACTAGGAAGCCCCTGGTCTATGTCAGGGTTTCTCAATCTCAGTACTGTTATTTTGGGCCAGATAATTCTTTAAGAGACTGCTGTATAACATGCAAGGTTTAGCAGTCATCCCTGGCCTCTACCCACTAGATGCCCATGTACCATGGCCCCCTTCTCGCAGTTCTGAAAAGCAAAAATGTCTGAAGACATTGCCCACAGTGCCTTGAGCAATACTGTGCCAGATGAGAGCTGCTTTTGGCCTATTAAGGATGAGTGCCTGTGGTAGAATTTAAGCACTGTGGGTTTACTTATAAAAAGATGGGGGACAGTGCGCCTGGGTGACTCAGTTGCTTAAGCGACTGACTTCAGCTCAGGCCATAATCCCGGGATTCTAGGATCGAGCCCCACATTGGGCTCTCTGATCACACAGGAGGCTACTTCCACCTCTACCCCTGCCTCTGCCACTTCCCCTGCGTGTGCTGTCTCTCATACACGCTCTCTCAAATAAGTCTTTAATAAAAAAAAAGGGGGGGAGGGGCTATTTAAGAGTAAATAAAATCCTTGAAAATCTAGAATAACGTAGGGTAAGAGAAGTTTGTCTTCATATTTCGTTTCTTCTTTCTTAGAAATGGGTAAAGAATGAAAAAACAGAGCATCCGAATTCCTTCAGTATTACCATAATATGAAGACATAATTCCTCCAAAGGCACACGCAAGATTTCAGGGACAGAATAGTCCATAAAGCCTTCAAATCTGAAAAATAAAATCCTATTAAACACTTGACCTATGATCAGAAATGCCACACTGTAATGATGGGTGTATCTTTGCTTTCCAGGGCTGTGTCGTACCTTTCTCTCGTGTACATTCTGAAGCAGAAGCCGTCCCGGACCCTCCCTGCTCTCCCCTGCCGCTGCAGAGCGCTTGCTTTACTGACAAATGTCTCAACCAAAGAACTCATCTGACTGCTTTCATGGTACCTGAGGAAAAGTTTCAGGACAGAATATTTAGATAAAGGGCTTAAATCAAAATCTGAAAGAAGCTGCAAATAGGTGACTCTTAAAATTACATTGAAGACAGCCCTAAAAAAAAGTCCATCATAATCGAGGGCCAGTTTTCTAAGTTGTGTTTCATATTTAAACAATTTAGTGAACTTTGCAAACTGAATCTTATACTATCAAATTAAAAGTTTCAGATACCTTTATAAGGGAAAAACCTGTTTAACCTTTCCTAAATGAACATGATTGTGGAAGATGTCTTAACAGAAGGCCTATGAATTATGTAACAAGACTTTATTTTAAAATTTATGTTTTCAGTGTTCCAAAAATCATCGTTCATGCACCACACCCAGTGCTTTGAAAGAATTTGAGAAATGCCTCTCGGGAGTCAGATGCATTGCCAAACATTGCTAGTTTCCTAATAGAGGGAGAGTGTATATACATTACAATAGACTATCAAGGAGATCTCCCTAACATATCATGTACTTTCAGTTATGAAAAAATTCATGCTCCCCAATTACAAGAAGTGACTGATTATACTTACTGTATTATTACTTGATCAAGATTACAGATCAGAGATTTAAATCCAACTGATTCCAAAATCCATACGCTGTTATAATCTCATAAATAATGTTTTTGTAAAGGTATTTTACAAATTTACAAAAAATTATGTTGTGAAAATCTTCTCAGTTTTCCACAAGTATTGTACACTGGCACCACTTATGGGAAAACTCAAGACATGAAACCTGACATTTACTCTTGAGCATTTTAAAGATTCTTAGAGTTTCTCTGAGGCTTTTTGCTTCAGGTAGAATTAGGACATCCCCAAGAATATAAGAGCAACAGACCCTTTTCAAACTTACTTATTTTCTTTTGTTCTTCCAGTGTCAATTACAAATACAACATCTGGAATAGTGATACCTGTCTCTGCGATATTTGTTGCTAAAACAATCTGAAAATAAAAGCCAAAAGATTTAGATAACTTTCAGCAGGGTGCAATCATTTAAATTATATAGTTTGACCTAATGAATTTTAACAAGTGAACTTCAAAATTTATAAAAATTCACCCTCAACTTACTATTACCGTGTATATTTTACTTGGTTACGATTAGTTTGCACAGCTTACCTTGCCAATTACATTTACAGATGATTTTTATCCCAATTCTAGTCAGTCATCTTAAAAATGAACTTAAGTAGACTGGGAAATTGGGTCAGGAATAGAAACAGCCCAGCATAACCATTCACAATTATTGGGTAAAATATCGTATGTCAGTAAGTAGAAGTTGCTGCCCTGGTTCTACTACTTACTAGCTTTGTGACCTCAGCCAAGTCATTTTACCTCAGAGGATTTCAGATACTTCTACTGTAACGTAGGAGGTAGAAATAGATGATTTCTTACGTCCATTTCTAGTTCTAAAATTCTTAATAGTGATGGCTGAATACTGTAGTCTTTGCATTTTTTCTTTTGAGTCCATGGAGGTAAAACATTTAGGAAATTTCCCAAATAGTCATTTTCATATTCTATCTCAACTCTGTAACTCAATAGTGAAGATTTTATTTATTTGACAGAGAGAGAGAGAGGGGGAAGCAGGCTCCCTGTTGAGCAGAGAGCCCGAGGCGGGGCTTGATCCCAGGACCCCGAGACCATGACCTGAGCTGAAGGCAGAGGCCCACTGAGTCACCAAGGTTCCCCTGCATGCTTGCTTTTCTTAATCATTTGACCTAGGAAATAATAATCTGGGTTCTAAGACTTAGATGGGACCTAGGTGCTCATTCTATTTCGGTAACATTTAAATTAAAAATTTTGGGGGGACGCCTGGGTGGCTCAGTTGGTTAAGCATCTGCCTTTGGCTCAGGTTGTAATCCCAAGGTCCTGGTACATAAGGCTTCTTGTTCTGCAGGGATCCTGCTTCTCGCACTTCCTGCTGCACCCCCTGCTTCTTCTTGCTCCCTGATAAATAAACAACAAATAAATAAGAGTTTTACCTCTTAAAATTTTCTTTAAACTAAATTTTAGAGGGAAGCCCAAATGTTACTGGTCAGAGCAGCCTCAGAACCCAGGCTCATTCTAGGAGCGCTCAGATTCCCCACAGTTCTTACACTGTGCTCTTTTATCCCCCTTCTAAATCTGAGAAACTCTCTACCAAGTACCTCTTTATATTTAGAATCCTGAACAGAGGATGAAAACAGACATGACAATACTGAGTCTGTTTCCTAACCTAAAGTCTATGTATTACAAAGATAATCAGGGCTGAACAGCCTGGAGAACAACAAAGAATTCTCACAGGATTCAAATAGCTCCTGACATCCAACATCCCTCATGAAAAGGATGGGAACAGTAGTGATTTTTCTTTTCACAAGCAAAATCCATCCCATAATATTTTCAACTGTCACTCCCCTAAAAGCCTTGTCCCTTTAATAATGCATATTCAAATACTTAAATTTCATTATTGGGTTCACTTCTGATTATGTTAAACCAGATAGTACCTGGAGTCTGCCAGCAATATATATATACTTAATAACGTTTTAGTAACAGTCTGTGATACTAAAGAGTCGTAGTATTTCACAAAATATTCTCAGATCACACATAAATTTGCTACACGGAATTTTACCTTCCTGACTCCAGGAGGAGGAAGTGTGAACGCTGCAGCTTGATCTTGAGTTGAAAGAATAGAATGGAGAGCTATCACTTTATATCTGAAAGTTAAAATCATAGTTCTTAGCAAGAGTTTCTCTTTAGAAGACACTGCAAAGAATAACAAAATTTATTTGCAAATAGCAATTAAAAATTTTTTATTAAAAATCTCAAACAAAATTTCTGAGAATCATATAATGAAACCACATATATTCATCAGAGAAAATACTTCATATGAATTTATATGGAATGTAAGGTTTAGAGAATTTAAAAATCTGCTTGGATATGGTAACCATAACAGCAGTAATGAGCTGTATCAGGACAAATATCCTGAACAGCTGATTCCGTGTGTCTGGGTGATAAACTGCAACCTGTAGGGGTTTTGCCCTGTCCGGGTGGCAGGGGAGGGGAGTCACCATCTTACTCTCAACCACAGTTTTCCCTCTGCTTACTCATATTAAGAACACAAAACAAAAGCAGAAATAATACCTAAAATTTTTAGTACATTAAGTGCTGTAATAGAAATGTTAAAAATAAAAACTTAAAAAAATTGAAGGTAAAGACTGAAAATTCTGATCAAGAGTTTAATAAACATTTTTCGATTTTAAAACTACTTGGAATATAACGAAGATCTGTACTTACCGTTCAGAAAAAAATCTTCTGTCAGTTGATAGGAGATCATACAACTGCTGAATATGTGCAAGTCCTGGTAAAAAGATCAATACTGCTCCTTCAATATTTCTGAACTGGGGACTTCTGTCTGAAATTCAACATAAGAGGAAAGATAGGGATATCATGTAACACATTAATAAAACATCTTCAGTGAGAAAAGTTTTGTCAAAACAAATGGAGTCAAATTAGAAAAACATATATACCTAAATATATAAGAAGTTCCAAAATGAGATCAAGGTTGATTTTATGAGGATTCATGTAGAGGATAGCATGCTGAGTGCGGCTGCTGTACTTTTGATAAAATGGATTTAAATCAGCACTTGATCCAGTATGAACTGGTACATATTCCTATAACAAACACAATCAGAAAAAGGTGAACAAAAATATTAAGTATTTCTGTAAGACAAGGAAAAAAGATGTATTTGTAATCATTCAAAACTGTTTCTCATTGTCATCATTTTGTTAAAATATGTTAAGAGTACAGTTTTTAACAGTGGAAAATATAAAATTTCATGTCTTGCATATTTCATTTAACCTGAAGTACAGCAATACTTTTAATTTTGTTATGTACAGACTAAATTAAATAAGCGCTAAAAAAAAAACAGAACACTGTATGCATTGTTCTGTGATAACTAAGAAGCAGGCCAGGAGAGGTCATAGTAATTTTTGGTGGGTGGGTAGAGGGGCAGAGGGACAGAGACAAAATCTTATGTAGGGTCCACAGCCCAGCATGTAGCCAGGTGAGGGGCTCGATCTCATGACCCTGAAATCATGACCTGAGCTAAAACTAACTGAGGGACTCAGGTGTTCCCACAATAACTTACTTACTTACTTTTTAAATTTATTTATTTGTCAGCGGGAGAGCACACACAAGCAGGGGGAGCAGCAGGCTCCCCACTGAGCAAGGAGCCCCATGTGGGACTTGATCCCAGGACCCCAGGGGGGTCCTGAGCTGAAGGCAACCGCTGAATCGACTGAGCCACCCAGGCGTCCCCCACAATAACTTTAATAAGTAGTTTATATCGACCTCATTCCTACTAGATTCTACTTTGGTTGTGAACTCCAATTATCTCTTTTTAAATACCTTTAATTTTCTGAAGTCCTTCTTTAGTTTCTATCTCTGGAGTTTTAGGGAAAGATTTCAGTTTTGGCTTTCTTATCTGCCTAACTAGAAGATAAAGTAACTTCATGTATCCATCAGACTGTATATAAGCATGAAATATGGATACAATAAAAATACTGGATATAGTACCACTGGTTAAAATGTTCACTAATTTTGCTTTTTATCATAGTTCTAAAAATAAACGTGTCATTGAATGTAACTCTTTAGGAAGAACTGTGCTTGTTCTAGACAGTTTCACTATATAGCCAAGGTTGGCTCATACGAGGACAGAGGCTGCTGAGAAAAAAATGGCAAGGATCTATCGAGATTTTGGCCCTGCCCCATCCTCAACACCTAAGGTATTCAGATCAAGTAAAGAAAACAATTATAAATTTACTCCTAGATAATTAATCATTGCTATGAAACAATAAAGACTGCTTCTTATTTATATGGTCCTTGATTTTTTTATGTCTATCTTTATGGCCAAAATACTGTAAAAAGATAAAAATATCATAAACCGAAGATTAAAGAAATGACCTTTAAAATTTGCTCAAAATCCTATCTCCTCCTTTGCTTCCAAATCATACTCAAATTCACTGTGCCAGCCATTTCATTTCAAACCTCTCACAGAAGGTTAGGCCTTGGATATCACTATCAGATGTCTTTGAAAATGTTTTCTTTTTACCTGATACTTTTTTATTCCCCCTGCTTTGCTTGTAACATTAATCGTAATTTCTTCTTCCTCCTCCAGAAATTTCTGACAGTATTCAGAATCTTTCTCCAGTACAAAGCCTGTTTCTTCTATTATATCTTCAAGATGAAAAACCTACATAGATTAAGGGATATAAATGGTGAACTCAAATTCATTTCAGTAAATACCATTTTAAATGATATATAGTATCATTTTAAATGATATTTAGATTTTCAGAAAATATTTTAAAAAGAATGAGGGGATTGTTATGTTTTCAATGTTACCAAATGTTAATGAAGACTATTATGAGAAAAGCTTGTCATAATGTAGAAATGCTTCTACATTATTTGGGAATGGAAAACTTGATAGAGATGAGTTTGTCCCTAGAAGTCTCAGGACAAATTACTACATCATGGTGTCTATTTTTTTATTTTGTGAAAACCAATTAAAAAGAGATGTCTTTATGAACTGAACCCAAAGGACAAACATTAAGAATAGAACAGGCGGAAAAGAAGCTTCAAAAACAAGCCTAAATTTGAGAGGTGGGTGAAAAAGGAGCTTCTAATTGCCCGGCAGTCACCCTCACTCTGGTTACAATGGTTTTGACATGGAAGTATATTTTATGTCCTGTACTTCTCGGGTACGTCTTTCCACAGAATCCTTCCTTCCAGCCCACCCACCCTCATCTCAAGCCCTCTCCAAGTCCTCTCCTGACTTGCAGTACTGTAGGACTAGGTATGGGCTCTGACTACTAGGGTCTATCTTCCGGGGAAGCACCCAGGTAGGAATGTAGTTGCTGTTCATGTACGCATTATAAAGAAAACTTACCTCAACAGGATAGCTTCTTCCTGAAATTCTGAGAATCGGGCAGTGTGTGAAATATGTAGAAAACTTTTCACTGTCTACAGTGGCACTCATTAGAATCAAGTGCAGATCAGAGCGTTTCTGTAAAATTTCCTTTAAGATAATCAGTAAGAAGTCCGACTGGACACTTCTTTCATGAACCTAGTATAAATGGAACAAAAAAATTAATCATAAATAAGGTCTAGTCAGAGGCTCGGATAACCAGATACTCATATCTACTAAAAGTTAATATTTCAATATAGTTGATACATGTGGAAGCAGAGAGAAGGTGTATGTTTCAATAAGGTAGATCTTCAGAACTGAAAATAGAGTCAACCTCTAAAACCAAAGCCATAAAAATCAGCATATAATGAACACAATTAGCTATGTTAGTACAAAGCAAGCTTAGGAGATAGTTTATACGTGTATTTGGTTGTAGCCAAGCCAGGGTGACAAAGTTCTGCCACTAACAGCAAACTGTACACTCATCACTATCACAAGACTGATGGTTCATGCACTATGTAGAAAAAGGGGGGTTGATGGTAGGACTCTAGCAGGTCTCAATGAGTTGTCCAAGAAAAATGGTTTTTAATGCCCTTCTGGCACACACATTTTAGGGAAGAACATAAAAGATGTGGTATACAGAACTCTGTTATCTTTTGAATGTAATTCTTATTTCTACCCCATTTTTATTTGTAAGATTTAAGGCAGCCCACAAATACAAAGTACACCAAGATAAATTAAAACAGGTTTTACTCGTTTGGAAGGGAAGCAGTAATGCCTAAGTGTTCAGGCTCTGGAGTCAATTGCTTGGGTTCAATTCTTGGCCACTTACAGTATGACTTTAAGAAAGTTAAATATTTCTAGGTCTATTTCTTCCTCTATAAAACAAGAATACAATAATATAAACCTTGTAGAATGCTTGTGACAATCCAATGACATCATGCAAAGCCCTTAGAATATAGCCCAACAAATAGTAAGTGCTCAGCATTATGCCAGATCCTAGGAATGTACAAATAACCAAGATAGTTCTCTTCACTTCAGTTTACAGTCCAGTAAGAAGATACTGTACAGGATCGGTTTAAATTTACCTATGAAGGGTAGTTAATTCAGGAGGTCAGCGAGTATACTAAGAGAAATTGCCATCAATATGAAGAATTGGGGGTGCCTGGGTGGCTCAGTGGGTTAAAGCCTCTGCCTTCAGCTCGGGTCATGATCTCGGGGTCCTGGGATCGAGCCCCAAATCGGGCTGTCTGCTCAGCAGGGAGCCTGCTTCCCCACTCTCCCTCTGCCTGCCTCTCTGCCTACTTGGGATCTCTGTCAAATAAATAAAATCTTTTAAAAAAAATACGAAGAACTGAAGGATGAGTTTGAAAAAAAGGATGAAGGAGGAATAGGATGAGAAAGGGAGAGAAAGTGGTGCTGGGATGCAAATTGTATAAAATCATGGTAAAGAGAGGGATCATAGTACATTTGGGGGACTAGAAAAGCAAACATGATACCTTCAGCATGCAAAGGTGCAAGAGATAAAGCAGGTGAGATGCTTGGTAATCTGCTGTGTAAGGCCCTGAGACTGGACCCTAGTGACCTGGGTAGCGATGAAAACATTCTAGGGGCACCTGGCTGCTGCAGTCAAGGGAGCATGCAAATCTTGATCTCAGAGTTTTGAGTTCAAGCACATGGGGTATAAGGATTAGCGATTACTTAAAAATTAATCTTTAAAAAAATCTTTAAGTAGGGGAATCATGTAATCTGACTTCTGTTTTGAAAAAGATAACTGGCAGGGTACCTGGGTGGCTCAGTCAATTACGGATCTGCCTCCGGTTCATGGCATGATCTCCAGGTCCTGGGATCCAGCTCCGAGTGGGGCTTGCTGATAGGCAGGGAGTCTGCTTCTCCCTTTGTCTCTGCCCCACCCCCTGCTTGTGCACACAGTCTCTAATAAATAAATAAAACCTGGAGCTTGGAGCAAGAGGATGGAGAAGTAGGAGACCCTGTTTCAACCAGTCCCCTGAACTGAGCTAATTATCTACCAAAACACTCTGAACAACCATGAAATCAGCCTGAGACATAAGATTATACACTTCTGGATCTCTACGGGGGCAGGAGATCATCAGTGGAGAGGTGCACCTTGCCTGGATCGTGGTTGATATATTCACCTATATGTCCCCTCAACCACCTCTCACCAAAATGACTAGGAGGAACACCCAGCTGAGGAAAAATTGAGAGAAAGTGACCTCTGCCACAGATTTACTGGATATGGACATAAACAATATGTCAGAAATGGAATTCAGGGTAACAATTATCCAGGCAATGGCTAGGTTGGAGAAGACCATTAGTGGCAACGTAGAAACTCTAATGGCTGAAGTGAGAGCTGATCTGGCAGAAGTTAAAAATGCTATCAATGAGATCCACTCTAATCTAAATACTCTAACAGCTAGGATAAACCGAGGCAGAAGACTGAATTAGTGATCTAGAAGACAAACTGATAGAAAAGAAGGATCAAGAGGAGACCTGGAACAAACAGCTTAAAAGCCATGAAAACAGAATTAGGAAAATAAATGATGCCATGAAACATTCCAATGTCAGAATTATTGGGATCCCTGAAGGGGTGGAGAAAGAGAGACTAGAAGATATAGTTGAGTACTAGATGAACATTTCCCTAATCTGGGGTATGAAACAAGTGTTCAGTGTCCCAGACGCAGAGAGGACACCCCCTGAGATCAGTGAGTCTAGAAAGACCTCCAGACACTTAACTGTGAAATTCACAAATCATAAATTCAGACAGGAGGTCTTAAGGGCAGCTAGGGGGAAGAGATCCTTACGTACAGAGGAAGGACCATCAGAATAACATCAGACCCGTCTACAGAAACCTGGCAAGCCAGAAATGGCTGTCAAGGACAGTAAATGAAAAGAACATGCAGCCAAGAATACTTTATCCAGCAAGGCTGACATTCAGAATGGATGGAGAGATAAAGAGCTTCCAAGACTAGCAAGGTTTAAAATATTATGTGACTACATGTGACTACCAAGCTGGCACTATAAGAAATATTAATGGGGGGGTTCTATAAAAGAAGAAAGAACCCAAGAGTGACACAGAACAGAAATTTACAGAGATAATCTATAGAAACAAGGACTTCACAGGCAACATAATGTCAATAAAAACTTATCTTTCAATAATCACTCTCGGGACGCCTGGGTGTCTCAGTTGAGCAGCTGCCATAGCTTGAGTGATGATCCCAGGGTCCTGGGACTGAGTCCCACATTGGGCTCCATGCTCGGCGGGGAGCCTGCTTCTCCCTCTGCCTCTGCCTGCCACTCTGCCTGCTTGCGATCTCTGTCTCTCTGACAAATAAATAAGTAAAATCTTAAAAAAAATAAATCACTCTCAACGTGAATAGCCTAAATGCTCCCATAAAACAGCACAGGCTCACAGACTGGATAAAACGACAGGACCCGTCCATATGCTGTCTACAAGAGACACATTTGGAACCTAAAGATACATTCAGACTGAAAGTGAAGGGACGGATAACCATATTTCTTGCCAATGGGCCTCAAAAGAAAGCTGGGTCGCAATTCTCATATCAGATAAATTAGATTTTAAGCTAAAGACTGTAGTCAGAGATACAGAAGGACATGACATTATTCTTATAGAGTCTATCCACCAATAAGATCTAACAATTGTAAATATTTATGCCCCCAACATGGGAGCAGCCAACCACACAAGCCAACTGTTAAACAAAATAAAGAGTCATATTGATATGAATACATAAATTGTAGTGGATCTTAACACCCCACTCAGCAACAGACAGATCATCTAAGCAGAAAATCAACAAAGAAATAAAAGCTTTGAATGACACATTGGGCCAGCTGAAACTCAGATATATACAGAACATTCCATCCTAAAACAACAGATTAATCATGCTTCTCGAGTGCACATGGAACTTTCTGGGTCATGACCACATACTGGGTCACAGATTAGGACTCAACCGATACCAAAAGACTGAGATGATTCTCTGCATATTCTCAGACCAGATGCTTTGAAACTGGAACTCAACCACAAGAAAAAGTTTGGAAGGAATTCAAACACTTGGAAGCTAAAGAACATCCTGCTCAAGAATGTTTGTATCAACCAGGAACTCAAAGAAGAACTTAAACAATGCATGGAAACCAATGAGAATGAAGACACATCAGTCCAAAACCCATGGGATACGGCAAAGGCAGTCCTAAGGGGGAAATACATAGTCATCCAAGCCTCACTCCAAAAACTTGAAAAATCTCAAACACACCAGCTCTCTTTATACCTTACAGAACTGGAAAATCAACAACAAATTAAGCCAACCCCCCACACAATAAGGGAATAATTAAGATTAGAGCAGAGATCAATGAGTTAGAAACTAGAGATACAGTAGAACACGTCAATGAAACCAGAAGCTGGTTCTTTGAAAGAATTAATAAGATCAATAAATCACTGGCCAAACTAATCCAAAAGAAAGAGAGAGGACCCAATTTAATAAAATTAGGAACGAAAGGGGAGAGATCATGACTCTCTTGTGACCTCTGGAGATAATACCAAGGAAATAGAAACAATCATCAGAAATTATTATCAACAGTTATATGCCAGTAAGTTAAGCAACCTAGAAGAAATGGATACATTCCTGGAAACCTATCAACTTCCAACACTGAAACAGGAAGAAATTAACAATCTGAATAGACCAATATCTAGGAATGAGATTGAAGCAGTGATCAAAAACTTCCCAAACAAGAGCACAGGACCTGACAGATTCCCTGGGGAATTCTACCAAACATTAAAGAAAGAAATAATACCTATTCTCCTGAAGCTGTTTCAAAAAATAGGAAGAGAAGGAAAATTTCCAGATTCTATGAAGCCAGCATTACCTTGGTCCCCAAACCAGACAAAGACCCCATCAAAAAGGAGAATTTCACACCAATATCCCTGATGAACATGGATGCCAAGATTCTCAACAAGATCCTAGCTAATATGATCCAACAGTACATTAACAAATTTACCCACCATGACCAGATGGGATTTATCCCTGGGATACAAGGGTGGTTCAACATTCGCAATCAATGTGATAGAACAAATCAATAAGAAAAGAGAGAAGAACCACATGGTCCTCTCAACTGATGCAGAAAAGCATTTGCCAAAATACAGCACCTGTTCCTGATTAAAACTCTTCAAAGTATTGGGATAGAGGGAACATTCCTCAACTTCATAAAATCTATCAATGAAAAACCCATAAAATCTATCAATTGAGAACATAGTTCTCAATGGGGAAAACTGACAGCCTTCCCTTTGAGATCAGGAACACGACAAGGATGCCCACTCTTGCCACTCTTGTTCAACATCATACTACAAGTCCTAGCAAAAGCAATCGGACAACAAAAAGAAATAAAAGGTATTCGAATTGGCAAAGAAGAAGTCAGACTCTCTCTCTTTGCAGATGACATGATACTTTATATATATGGAAAACCCAAGAGACTCCACACCCAAACTACTAGAACTCATACATCAATTCAGTAATTTGGCAGGATACAAAATCAACACACAGAAATCAGTTGCTTTCTTATACACTAACAATGAAAACATGAAAAAAGAAACTAGAGAATTGATTCCATTTACTGTAGCACCAAGAACCATAAGATACCTGGGAATAAACCTAACCAAAGAGGTAAAGGATCTATACCCGTGGAACTACAGAACGCTCATGGAAGAAATTGAAGAAGACACAAACAGCTAGAAAAGCATTCTATGCTCATGGATCGGAATAATAATCACTAAAATGTCTATACTGCCCATGCAATCTATACATTCAATGCCAACCCAACGAAAATCACACCAGCATTTTTCAAAAAGCTTGAACAAATAACCCTAAAATTTGTTTGGAACCAGAAAAGACCCCGAATCGCAAAGTAAATGTTGAAAAAGAAAAACAAAGCGGGGGGCATCACGTTGTCTGACTTCAAGCTTTAACACAAAGCTGTGATCACCAAGCAGCATGGTACTGGCACAAAACAGACACAAAGACCAATGGAACAGAGTAGAGAGTCCAGATATGTACCCTCAACTCTATAGCCAAATAATCTTCAACAAAACAGGAAAAAATATCCAGTGGCAAAAAGTCTCTTCAATAAATGGTGCTGGGAAAAATTTTTTTTTGGTTGAAAAAAATTTTTTTTTTAATTTTTAATTATTTATTTGACAGCGAGGAGAGAGATCACAAGTAGGCAGAGAGGCAGGCAGAGAGAGAAGGGGAAGCAGGCTCCCTGCTGAGCAGAGAGCAAGATGTGGGGCTTGATCCCAGGACCCTGGACCATGACCTGAGCTAAAGGCTGAGGCTCCAACCCATTGAGCCTCAGTGCACATGGAACCTTCTGGGTCATGACCCCATCAAAAAGGAGAATTTCACACCAATATCCCTGATGAACATGGATGCCAAGATTCTCAACAAGATCCTAGCTAATATGATCCAACAGTACATTAACAAGTTTACCCACAATGACCAGATGGGATTTATCCCTGGGATACAAGGGTGGTTCAACATTCGCAATCAATGTGATAGGACAAATCAATAAGAAAAGAGAGAAGAACCACATGGTGCCCCGAAATTTTTATTTTAAGATGTCACCTTTGGAATTTAAAATAAGCAGGAAAAAAGTGTATTTAAAGAAATGTTTTCTTAATACAGGCAGTTTTAAAAAACTTTATGGAATTTTTTCATTTAAAAAAACATTTTGGGGTGCCTGAGTGGCTCAGTGGGTTAAAGCCTCTGCTTCGGCTCAGGTCATGATCTCAGGGTCCTGGGATCGAGCCCCACATCGGGCTCTCTGCTCAGCGGGGAGCCTGCTTCCCCTTCTCTCTCTCTCCACCTGCCTCTCTACCTACTTGTGATCTCTCTGTCAAATAAAGAAATAAAATCTTTAAAAAAAAATAAAAAAATAAAAAACCATTTTAATAATTCCAAAAATAATTTTGTCAGGTATGGGCAAGGTTGGAGGAGCTGAATTATTTCAGTATCTATGATTAGTGCTTTCTGTCTAGTCCAGCTAGGTAAATAAAGGTTTGTAAGGGAAATCACATTTTAAGAATTCAAGGTGATGAAAATGACATTAGTCTGGGATCATACCATCTAAGAAAAAGGCAGACGAGGGGAGAGGGCAAGATGGCGGAGAAGTAGGAGATCCTGTTGCAACCTGTCCCCAAAAGTGAGCTGGATATCTACCAGAACACACTGAACACCCATGGTATCACCCTGAGGAGCAAGATTTCTCACTCCTGGATCTCTCCGAGACCAGAAGACAGCAGTGAAGAGGTAAAGTAAAGTGGGAACACTCGAACCAATATTGGAGGATAAACAAAAGGGGGAGGGAGCCACCAGAAGTGATCCAAGAACAGTAATACCCCAAAGGAAAGTGCCAGGTGGCAGGGGACCAGCATTAATGTAGAATCCGTTAAAAACACTTAAAAAGAGCAAAAGGTTCTGAGGAGCAACTAGTGGAAGGGGGTGGTCGCCGGCACTGGCCTGGGCCCACGCTCCTAGGAAGGAGCGCCCCAAAGTGAGACTGGTGGAGGGATCCAGTCCACGGTTCCTGAACCTGTAGCTTTCCACTCTCTGCACCATTCTGTGGGCCAGGTGTGCTCCTGCAAGTGCTTTAGAGAATCTGCTGTGGTCCAGGAGGCAGCAGGTTTTCTCTGTGTACCCTGCTGTCAGAACTGAGTGCACCTGCGAACGAGACATTTGCGGCCCACTGCAGCGTCTGGGCGATGCCAGCCAGCCCCGGAGAGAACGCGGGCAGGCAGCCTAATCTCCCTGGTCGACGCTCGTGGAGATGCAGAAAGGTGGCTGGGGTTGTGCGCCACCTCGGACAGGCTGCGCTGTGAACAGAATTTTGTGGAGGGGAGGGTGTGTTCTGGACAACCCAGAGGAGAGCAGACTGAGGCTTCTCGGTGACACAGAGGTCTGGGTACTTACAGGCAGATTCCTTGCTTGGACTCTCTGAAAAGGTGAAAAAGCTACAAAAGGCCAAAAACCTTCAGAGAGTGAAAGACTGAGAAGCCGGTTTCCACAGAGCTCAGCCCCTTGACTGGGGGGCAGGGTGACTCAACCCAACCAAGACTGACTGGAAAACAAAACAACAGGCCTCTCCCCCAGAAGTCAAAAAACAAAAGGAAAATAACCACAGGGTCCCCATAAAATTTTACACCCCCAACATCTGGGGAAATCAATATATTAAGCTCCTGATAATACTCTCAAAACTGCATATTTCATAGATACAGTGAAATACAATTTTCTTTCTTATTCTTTTTATTCAATTGCTTTCACGTTTTTTTTTAAAAACTACTTAACAGTACAACTAGAAGCTTAATACAACTATAAACCCAGGAAGAACTGAAATAACCTTCCTCGCCTGCAAGGAGTTATAACCACCCTCCCATCTCATCCTTCTGTCAGTGTTTCTACGTATTTGCTTTTTTTCTGGTATTATATAAATCATATTCTTGGGGTTCATTCTGACTAGGTTCTTTTATTTCTTGTCATTCACTTTTGTCAGTCTATATGTTTGTTCGTGTTTGTTAACATACCTTATAAATCTTATTTTTGGGGTCCATTCTGGCTGGGATTTCTTCTTTTTATCTTTTTTTAATCCTTACTCTTTCTTTTTGGTGGTGAATCCCAATTGCTCCAAAACCTTCCAGGGTGCACCCTGCGTGGATAGTGGGCGATATATCCAGCTATACATCCTCTCATCCACTTCTCATCAAAATGACTAGGAGGAGGAACACCCAACAGAGGAAAACCCCAGAAACTGCACCCTCTCCCTCAAAACTATTGCACATGGACATAAACAGTATGTTAGGGAATTCAGGGTGAAAATTATCCAGGAAATGGCTAGGATGGAGAAAAACATTAATGACAACATAGAATCTCTAAGGGCAGAAATGAAAGCCAGTATAGCTGATGTAAAAAATGCTGTCAGTGAGATCCAATCCAATCTAAATAGTCTAACAGCTAGAGCTACGGAGACAGAGGATAGAATTAGTGATCTAGAGGATAAAATGGTTGAGAAGAAAAGTCAGGAGGAGAGCTGGAGCAGAGCTGGAGCAAACTGCTCAGGAATCATGAGAAGAGAATTAGGAAAATAAATGATGCCATGAAACGTTCCAACGTTAGAATCATTGGAATCCCAGAGGAGGGTAGAGAAAGACAGAAGACTAGAAGATATAGCTGACCAGATTCTGAATGAAAATTTCCCCAATCTGGGGAATGGAACAAGTGTTTGTGTCCTAGAGGCAGAAAGAATACCAGGCAAGATCAACGAGTCTAGAAAATCAGTGAGACACATCATTGTAAAATTTGCAAATTATAATTTTTGACAAGAGGTCCTGAGGGCAGCTAGGGGGAAGAGATTCCTTACATATGGAGGAAGGCCCATCAGAATAACGTCAGACCTGTCCACGGAAACCTGGCAAGCCAAAAAGGGCTGGCATGGTATAGTCACGGCACTAAACGAGAAGAACATGCAGCCAAGAATACTTTATCCAGCAAGGCTGACATTCAAAATGGATGGAGAGATAAAGAGCTTCCAAGACTGGAAAGGTTTAAAAGAGTATGTGACCACCAAACCGGCACTCCAGGAAATATTAAAGGGGGTTTTACAAAAGTAGAAAGAACACATGAGTGACTTAGAACTGAAATTTACCATCTACAGAAACAAGGATTTCCCAGGCAACATGATGTCAATAAACACTTATCTTTCAATAATCACTCTCAACGTGAACGGCCTAAAAACTCCCATAAAATGGCACAGGGTTGCAGAATGGATAAAACAACAGGACTCGCCATATGCTCTCTATAAGATACAAGTTTGGAACCAAAAGATACATCCAGACTGAAAGTGAAAGGATGGAGAACCATCTTTCATGCCAACGGGCCTCAAAAGAAAGCTGGGGTAGCGATTCTCCTATCAGATAAATTAGATTTTAAGCTAAAGACTGTAGTCAGAGATACAGAAGGACACTACATCACTCTTAAAGGGTCTATGCTCCAAGAAGATTTAACAATTGTAAACATTTGTGCCCCCAATATAGGAGCAGCCAACTACATACGCCAACTGTTAATCAAAACAGTCATATTAATATAGATACATTAATAGTAGGAGATCTTAACACGCCACTCTCAGTAACTGACAGATCATCTAAACAGAAAATCAATGAAGAAACAAGAGCTATGAGTGACATATTGGACCAGATGGACCTCATAGATATATAGAGAACATTCCACCCTAAAACAGAATACTCATTCTTCTCGAGTGCACATGGAACTTTGTCCAGAATATACCACATACTGGGCCACAAATCAGGACTCAACCGATACCAAAAGATTTAGATGATTGTCTGCCTTTTCTCAGACCACAATGATTTAAAACTGGAATTCAACCACAAGAAAAAGTTTGGAAGGAATTCAAACACTTGGAGGCTAAAGACCAACCTGCTCGAGAATGCTGGGATCAACCAGGAAATCAAAGATGAACTTAAACAATTCATGGAGACCAATGAGAATGAAGACACATCGATCCAAAACCTATGACATACGGCAAAGGCATTCGTAAGGGGGAAATACATAGCCATCCAAGCCTCACTCCAAAAAATTTAAAAATCTTGAATACACCAGCTCTCTTTACACCTTAAAGAACTGGAAAATCAACAACAAATCAAGCCAAGCCCACACACAAGAAGGGAAATAATCAAGATTAGAGCAGAGATCAACGAGTTAGAAACTAAAGAAACAGTAGAATGCATCGATGAACGCAGAAGTTTGTTTTTTGAAAGAATCAATAAGATCGATAAGCCACTGGCCAAACTAATCCAGAAAAAAAGAGGACCCTAATTAACAAAATTATGAATGAAAGGGGAGAGATCATGACTAATCCAAAGGAAATAGAAACAATCATCAAAAATTATTATCAACAAGAGGAGCAAGATGGCAGAGAAGTAGGAGGTTGAGATAGAATCAGATCCCCGAAGTTCATCAGATAGTTATTAAATCATTCTAAAAGCCAGCATACTCAAAAGGAGAGAAAAGAGAGGAAGAAGAGCAATTCTAGCAGAAAATCGACCACTTTCAGAAAGGTAGGACGTTTGGAAAAATGAATCCAAAGTGATGGGAAGAGAGACCACGCGGCAGAGGGTGGGGGGAGGCGGAGGGGTCGGCTCCCTGCAGCCGCAGAGCTGCGGAGCACAAAATTGAAATTTTGGAGTCTGCTCCACTGAGGGACATTGCCCCAGAGGATAAGCGGGAGGGTAAGCCCTCACGGGAACAGAGTGGTTTCAGGACCTGTGAGATCACAGAGACTGGGGGTGTCTGAGTGAGGCAGAGCTCCCAGATAACAGGGCAGAGAAGCCGGTGGCAGAGAAAGAGCCGTGCGGTGCTCTTTCAGCTGGGGCTTACCCTAGACCGTGGCCGCAGCCCTTTGAGCGGGGACCACATAAGGCATTCTGGAGAGACCCCCTCCTTCCTTCTCAAGAAGGAGTGGCACGGGAGCCCGCAGCAGGAATCTCCTGGGTGTGGAGACTCCAGACGGGGCCGTGCTCCAGAGATAGAAACGCACCGCCACCAGTGGCTGAGCTCGGAGCCTGGGCAGGGACCCGGGAGACGGGAGTGATTGACTGCTTTCCAATGAGGGCGCACTGAGGAGCCGGGCGGAGCGCTCAGCACCTCCGGCTGGAGACTGGGAGCTGCCATTTGCATTCCCGGCCTCCAGGGCGGTACGGAAAGCGGAAAAGGGAACAAAGACTCCCATGAGTGAACCTGAGCGAATTGCTTGGCCCCTCCCTGGGCAGGGGCGGGGCAATTCCGCCTCAGGCAAAGACATCTGAGAACCAAGTTGAAAAGGCCCCTCCCCAGAAGATCAGTGAGAATATCCAGCCAAGCCCAAGTTCATCAATCAGTGAGAACTGTGGAACTCCAGAGTACTTTTCTCTATCACTCATCTATTCCTAGCTCCAGAAAACGACAAGGCAGAAAAACTCACCATGAAAAAAAGAACAAGAGACAATACCGACGGCTAGAGACCTAGTTAATATAGACATCAGTAATATGTTGGAAATAGAGTTCAAAATGACAATTATTAAGGTGCTAGCTGGGCTCGATAAAAGCAGGTAAGAGATTAAAGAATCCCTTTCGGGAGAAATAAAATCCCTTTTGGGAGAAATAAAAGAAGTAAAATCTAACCAAGATGAAATCAAAAAAGCTATTAAGGAGATTCAAACAAAAATGGAGGCTCTTAATGCTAGAATAAATGAGACAGAAGAAAGAATTAGCAACATAGAAGACCAAATGACAAAGAATAAAGAAGCTGAGAAAGCGAGAGACAATCAACTATTGGACAACGAGGGAAGAATTCGAGAGATAAGTGATACCATAAGACACAACAATATTAGAATAATTGGGATTCCAAAAGAAGAAAGAAAGAGAGAAAGGGGTGGAAGGTATATTGGAACAAATTATTGTAGAGAATTTCCCTAATCTGCTGAGGGGAAGAAGCATCAAAATCCAGGAGGCACAGAGAACACCCCTCAAAATCAATAAAGATAGATCTACACCCCCGTCATCTACTAGTAAAACTTACAAGTCTTAGTGACAAAGAGAAAATCGAGAAAGCAGCTCGAGACAAGAAATCGGTAACATACAGAGGCAGGAATGTTAGGTTGGCAACAGACCTATCCACAGAGACCTGGCAGGCCAGAAAGAACTGGCATGATATATTCAGAGCCTTAAACGAGAAAAATATGCAGCCAAGAATACTATACCGAGCTAGGCTGTCACTGAAAATAGATGGAGAGATAAAAAGCTTCCAGGACAAACAAAAACTAAAGGAATTTGCAAACACCAAACCAGCCCTACAGGAAATATTGAAAGGGTCCTCTAAGGGGTCCTCTAAGCAAAGAGAGAGCCTAAAAGAAACATAGACCAGGAAAGAAGAGAGACAATATACAGTTAACAGTCACCATACAGGCAATACAATGGCACTAAATTCATATCTTTCAATAGTTACCCTGAACGTAAATGGGCTAAATGTCCCAATCAAAAGGCGCAGAATATCAGGATGGATAAAAAAACAAGACCCATCGATATGCTGTCTACAAGAAACTCATCTTAGACCCAAAGACACCTCCAGCTTTAAAGTGAGGGGGTGTTTTTTATTTGGGCAAGATGGCGGAGAAGTAAGAGATCCTGCAGCAACCGGTCCCAAAAAGTGAGCTGGAAATCTACCAGAACACACTGAACACCCATGAAAACACCCTGAGAAGAAAGATTTCTCACTCCGGGATCTCTCTGAGAGCAGAAGACAGCAGTGGAGAGGTAAAAGCAAAGTGGGAACACTCAAGCTGATATCGGAGGATAAACAAAAGGGGGAG
>CM052809.1:34981080-35006425 GCA_028533885.1 Nasua narica
CACAGCAAAGGAAACTGTCAACAAAACCAAAAGACCACTGACAGAATGGGAGAAGATATTCGCAAATGACATTTCAGATAAAGCGTTAGTATCCAAAATCTATAAAGAACTTCTCAAACTCAACACCCAAAGAACAAATAATCCAATCAAGAAATGGGCAGAAGATATGAATAGACATTTCAGTAAAGAGGACATCCGCAGGGCCAACAGACACATGAAAAAATGCTCAACATCACTCGGCATCAGAGAAATACAAATCAAAACCACAGTGAGATACCACCTCACACCAGTCAGCAAGTCAGGGAACGACAGATGTTGGCGCGGATGCGGAGAAAGGGGAACCCTTCTACACTGTTGGTGGGAATGCAAGCTGGTACAACCACTTTGGAAAACAGTATGGAGGTTCCTCAAAATGTTGAAAATAAAGATATCCTACGACCCAGCAATCACACTACTGGGTATTTCCCCTCAAGATACAAATGTAGTGATCCCAAGGGGCACATGCACCCGAATGTTTATAGCAGCAATGTCCACAATAACCAAACTATGGAAAGAACCTAGATGTCCCTCAACGGATGAATGGATAAAGAAGATGTGATATACACACACACACACACACACACACACACACACAATGGAATAGTATGCAGCCATCAAGAGAAACGAAATCTTGCCATTTGCAATGACATGGATAGAACTAGAGGGTATTATGCTAAGCGAAATAAGTTAGTCAGAGAAAGACGATTATCACACGATCGCTCTGTTATGAAGAATTTGAAAGGCAGTGCAGGGGGTCGTGGGGGGTGGGGAAGAGAAACGAAACCAGATGGGATGGGGAAGATTAACCATAAGAGACTCGTAAACTCATGAAACAAACTAAGGGTGGTTGGGAGGTAGAGGGGGTAAGGGTCATGGACATTGGCGAGGCTATGTGCTATGGCAAATGCTGTGAAATGTCTAAGCCTGATGATTCACACACATGTAACCCTGGGGCAAATAATACATGATATGTTAATAAAAAATTAAAACAAAACAAAACAAATATGATTTCCAATTTTAAAAACCATTCTTAGGTAGATGATTAAAGCTGTTTTTTTGAAGATGTAAATAAGCTTATCAAAGTTTAATGACGCCTCTAAAGCTGGCAGGTGTCAGAACTGGGGTCTGAATCCAAGGTTTTCTTTGACACCACACAGAACCTACCATATAAAAAATTAGCAGAGGGGCGCCTGGGTGGCTCAGTGGGTTAAGGCCTCTGCCTTCAGCTCAGGTCATGATTTCAGGGTCCTGGGATTGAGCCCTGCGTCAGGCTCTCTGCTCAGCAGGGAGCCTGCTTCCCCTCTCTCTCTGCCTGCCTCTCTGCCTACTTGTGATCTCTCTAATAAATAAATAAAATCTTAAAAAAAAAATTAGCAGAATAAACTGCTGTCATTTTACCCAAATTTCATTTGTAAAATTCCGTATGTGACCTACCATTCTAATACGGCAATATCTGACTTTAATGGTATTAATAAATAATGAAGAAAATCTATTGCGTTCTTATGAGTTTGGAAAACAGTGTTATCACAGATATCAATAAGCTAGCTATTCTTGTCCTCAGTTCCAATGCCTTAGAACCTGATACTCAAGACAAGAAGCCCCTTGATTCAAATATACAATACAGTATTCTGTTTAGTCACGAACACTTACATCACACCTTTGTAATAAAGCTTGAAACCAGGCAAAACATCCAGTGGATAAAATATAGTCTCTTCAATAAATGGTGCTGGGAAAACTGGACAGCTATATAGAAGAATAAAACTTGACCATTCTCTTACACCATACACAAAGATAAACTCGGATAAATGGATAAAAGGCCTCAACGTGAGGCAGGAAGCTATCAAAATCCTAGAGGAGAACACAGGTAGTAATCTCTTTGACATCAACTGCAGCAACTTCTTTCAGGACATGTCTCCAAAGGCAAAGGAAACAAAAGCAAAAAGGAACTTTTGGTACTTCATCAAGATAAAAAATTGCACGCCAAAGGAAACAGTCAACAAAACAAAGAGGCAACCCAGGAAATGGGAAAAGATATTCACAAATGACACTACAGATAAAGGGCTGATATCCAAGATCTATAAAGAAGGCCTCAAACTCAATATCCAAAAAACAGATAATCATGTCAAAAAATTCACAGAAGACATGAACAGACACTTCTCCAAAGATGACATACGAATGGCTCACAGACACATGAAAAAGTGTTCATCATCATTAGCCATCAGGGAAACTCAAATCAAAACCACATTGAGACACCACCTTACATCAGTTAGAATAGCCAAAATCAGCAAGACAGGAAACAAGTGTGGGAGAGGATGTGGTTAGAAGGGGGAACACTCTTCCACTGTTGGTGGGAATGCAAGTTGGTGCAGCCGCTTTGGAAAACAGTGTGGAGATTTCTCAAAAAATTAAAAATAGAGCAAACCTATGACCCTGCAATTGCACTACTGGGTCTTTACCCCAAAGATACAGATGTAGTGAAAAGAAGGGCCATATGTACTCCAATGTTCACAGCAGCAATGAGCACAATCGCCCAACTGTGGAAAGAGCCAAGATGCCCTTCAACAGAGGAATGTAAAGAACATATGATTCGTGCCTCAGAGAGGGCACCCAAAAACAAAACAAAACAAACATATGGTACATATATACAATGGAATATCACACAGCCATCAGAAAGGATGAATACCCAACTGTTTTATCAACGTGGACAGGCCTCGAGATTATACTGAGTGAAACAGTCAAGCAGACAAATTATATGGTTTCACTTACTTGTGGAGCATAAGGAATAACATGGAGGACATTAGGAGAAGGAAAGGAAAAGTGAATTGGGGTAAATTGGAGGAGATGAAGCATGAGAGACTGTAGACTCTGAGAAACAAACTGAAGGTTTTGGAGGGGAGGGGAGTGGGTGGATGGGTGAGCCCGGTTGTGGGTATTAAGGGGGGCACGTATTGCATGGAGCACTGGGTGTGGTGCATAAACAATGAACCTTGGAACACTGAAAAACTAAAAATAAATTTAAAAAAATCTTTAAAAAAAAGATAACTGGCTATAATGTGGAGAATGTAATTGAGGAGAACAGAACAGAAAGGAAGTTTAATTACAGGTTTCTGCACATTTTTTACATGGGTTACTTGTGTAAGGTTAGAAGAGTGACAAATGCACAAAAGGTGACGATGGAACATTAGACAAAACATGTACAAGCCTTGTCCCACACTGCTACTTAAAGGTAGAGTCTATCGAAGGTATAAACAGTCAAAGAAAGATCACAAACTTGACTTCGAGGTTCTTACACTGAAAGGGAGGATGAAACTAAAGCATGCAGCATTAACTCAGGATTTGAGTGGAAAGTAGTTTGCCACAGATATGCTCTCTTCCTTGGGTTAATTAAAACTCTAAAAAAATGATGGGGGATTATAAGTTTATCTAGGGTGGCACCGCTCCCTTAAAAAGATTAAAGGATCTCCCGACCTTCCCTAGCTTAAAAACATGGAGTGATTGTTTCCATTCCTCTGTTCTCACATCTCTTTTAAAAGCAAAATCCCAGAAAACTTCGGTATTCTGAAACCTAGCATGGGTAAGCCCAGTGACTGTCTTGCAAGGAGAGGATGTGTCAGTTATAATTATTGCTGCGTTCCTTTACCCGAGTCCTTTATCTTTTCCTTCATACCAGTAAAAACCATCTTGTAATTCATTTTCGTTAGATCTTAATAGCATTTCTAGCCTCTATTGCTCTTTCAGAATGGATGTTTATATGGATTTGTTCCTGTATTCCATAGGGAAAGCTTGTAAATAAAAGTAACTTTAAAATTTGTAGTCAAAAGAATAAAAAAAATTTAAAAAAATATAAAAAAAATTTGTAGTCAAGGTACAATTATACTTCAGCACAGTATGAACTTTTATTTTTTTAAAAGATTCTATTTATTTATTTGACAGAGAGGAGAGAGATCACAAGTAGGCAGAGAGGCAGGTAGAGAGAGAGGGGGGAAGCAGGCTCCCTGCTGAGCAGAGAGCCCGATGTGGGGCTCGATCCCAGGACCCTGAGATCATGACCTGAGTGGAAGGCAGAGGCTTAACCCACTGAGCCACCCAGGCGCCCAGCACAGTATGAACTTTTAGTATTAACTTACTGGAGTCTCTTATCTATTCACTTTCCCCCTTGAAATAAATATGGTAAAAGAAAGAGATACATGCTGGGAGAGGAAAAAGAGAAGTAGATAATATTGGAGCGAACCTTCTTTTTTGTCACAACTGTTAATGCTTTGTTCTTTTTTTAATGTTTTAATAAGAATGTAAAACTTTTAAATAAAACAAAGTTCTTTCAGAACAAAAAAAAATTACAGGTTTTTGTAGTACTTAAAGAAAAAATAGCCTTTATAAGGCAATACTTGTTGAATATGGAGAAAAATGAATGAATTTGAGAAAAACACAATCAGTAGGTCTAGTTGACTGGATTTAGGGGATGTGGGAGAAAGAAAGAATATTCCTAGTAATTTTTACTTTTGTGGTTTGATCAGGATATTTATGTCCGAAACTCGGGAGATTTCCTTAAGGATGAGGCAAATCTGAGGAAGCTCAGCAAACAGATGTTAATTTATACAGATAATTATTTAAAAAAAAAAAAAAGAACAGGTCATAAAATAGAGCTAAAAAAAAAAAATGTGTCCTTTATTAAGCACATTCAGGAGAGGTAGGCAAAAAATTTGGCTGTAAACATACCAGCAGCCAGCAGGACAAGCTACTTAACTCACATAGTGACCACAAACTAAATCACACAACTTTTCGTAATAATAAGGTGAAGTATTATCCTGAGCACTGTCAATATTAAACCATGAAAGAACAGCTTCCTCAAGTTTGTCTGGCTTTTAAATTAGGGTTCATCCTCAGGCAAGAATATATAATGGGGAAAAGATAATCTTTTCAATAACAATGTTGGGAAAACTGGTACACTTTCTTTACCATACCCAAACTCAAAATGGATTAAAGTTCTAAATGTGAGACCATAAAACTCTTAAAAAGCAAAAATAAACTATTTTGACTACACTTAAAGGCTTTTGCACAGTGAAGGAAACCATCAACAAAACAAAAAGGCAAGCTAGTAAATGGAAGAAGATAGCTGCAAATCATATATCCTATAAGGGGTTAGTATCCAAACTATGTAAAAAATGTACAATGTATTGTACAATGTACCTCACACCAAAAAAACACAATTTAAAAATGTGCAGAGGAAGTAAAGAAACAGTTTTTCAAGTAAGACGTACAGATGACCAATAGACACATGAAAAGCTGCTCAACATCACTCATCAAGAGGGAAATGCAAATCAAAGCCACAATGAGGTATTACCTCATACCTGTCAGAATGGCTAGAATTAAAAAGAAGGGTGGTAAGAATGCGGAGAAAAGGGAACATTTGTTAACTGTTGTCCACTAGTGGACACTAGTGCAACCACTGTGGAAATAGTATAAAGATTCCTCAGAAAATTAAAAACAAACATAAAATGATCGAGTAATTCTACTACTGGGTATTTACCCAAAGATAACAAAAACACTAATGTAAGAAGATACATGCACGCGTAGGTTTACAGCAGCATTATTTACAACAGCCATGATATGGAAGCAACCCAAGTGTCCATTGAAAGATGAATGGATAAAGAAGATATGGGATATATACAATGGAATATTACTCTGCCATAAAAAAGAATGAGATCTTGCCATTTACAACAACATAGATGAATGAAAAGAGTTATTATCCTAAGCAAAGTCAGTCAGACATTAAGACAAATAGTGTTTTCACTTACATGGGGAATTAAAAAAAAAAGCCCAACAGGAAAAAAGATAAAATACATTATGGGGCATCCAAGTTGTATACTATAAAGCTATTAAAAATCTTGTTTTTGTATACTAATGTAAAAAATTGTAAAATACGCATATGTACTAAATATATACACATATAAATATGTAACTTAAATGTCAACATTGATTTTTTTTTCCTGGGTCATGAGGTTTTTTTCACTTTCATTCTTGTATCTTTCTGTATTTATAAAATAGTTTCTAATCAAAAAGAGGAAAACAACCCGATAATCTACATGTAGCCTATAAATTAAAAATCAATGAATGACTGTATTTTTTTAACAAAAGTCTTTTCTTAAAGATTTAATTTATTTATTTGACAGAGAAAGAGATCACACGTAGGCAGAGGGGGAGGCAGAGAGAGGGGGGAAGCTCTCCTCCTCTGCTGAGGAGAGAGCCCAATGCGGGGCTCGATTGCAGGACCCCGAGACCCCAAGACCATAGCCTGAGCCAAAGGCAGAAGCTTCAACCCACTGAGCCACCCAGGTGCCCCTGACTGTACTTTTTAAAAAGATTTTATTTATTTGACAGAGAGAGAACCTGCACACAAGCAGATGCAGTGGCAAGCAGAGGGAGAAGCAGGTTTCCCGCTGAGCAGGGAGCCCTATGTGGGGCTCAATTTCAGGACCCTGGATCATGACCTGAGCCGAAGCCAGATGCTTAACCGACTGAGCCACCCAGGCGCGTGGGATGACTGAACTTTTACTATTGCCTTTTGAACTTAATGAATTAATAGACACTCATAAAAACTTTATATCAGGAACAATTTTTTAAGTATTACTTGAATAAGAAAAATGCTATATATCTTATTTCTTCTTGACAAAATTATGTACAAAGCAAATCAGTTTACATATGCTAGGCTCCTGTGCCATTTAAAATAATTCCCATGGGAAACTTTCCATTTTAAACATTCAATTTAAGTGTGTGTTCAAATTTGATTCAGGGGGGGATTTTTATATAGAGAAAATGATATGATCCAAAGTTTTTCTTTTTTTTTTATAAGAATCAAAGAAAATCCTTTAACAACTAAACACAGTTCAGAGTCAGTATACTGGTTAGAGCACAGACTGCAACCAGATGGCCTCAGTTTGAAGCCCCAGTTTCAGAACTTATTGGCTGTGTGAATTGAACTGTGTGAACACAAGATATTTTAATGACTCTGTGCTTCAGTGTGACAACTGTCAAACAGAGGTAATAATATCTACTTCACTGAGTGCAAGGATTAAATAAATTTATATACATAAAATCAGAATAGCATCTAGCAAATGTCATATGGTATTAAACCGATTAACATGAGATACATTTCCTAGAGTAAATTAAGTAATTATTATATGTAAAGTGTCTGGTATTCAAACAAGTACGAAGAAAATGTTAGCTAGTATTAGAAATAGCATCTTATTAATATGAAGATGTTTCAAATTTATGTGAACTTGACTACAGAGTATACTCACCTCGTCTACAATAACATGAGACACATTAGTTAGGAGACCATCTTCTTGAAGTTTTCTTAGCAAAACCCCTGTTGTACAATACAGTAACTTTGTAGATTCACTAGCTCGAGATTCCATCCGGATCTGATATCCACACAAAGAATTCTGAAGGGAGAACACAAGGTTGAGATTAGATTCTCTTAAGTGATCTGGAAAACAATCACTAAGATGTAGCAGAGGTGCTGATCCTGCTACTAGGTGGAGCAGCTTAAGTCAATCTGTTTAGTAAAATTTATTAATTAAAATTATTTTCCCATGGTCTTCAATGATCTAAAATGATAAAATTTGTTTCACTAGTTTTTTTTTCCTTAAGATTTCTTATTTATTTATTTGAGAGACAGAGAACATGAGAGAGACCACGAGAGGAGAGAAGGTTAGAAGAAGAAGCAGACTCCCTGGGGAGCCGGGAGCCCGATGTGGGACTCGATCCTGGAACTCAAGGATCATGACCTGAGCCAAAGGCAGTCGCTCAAACAACCGAGCCACCCAGGCGCCCCTTGATATGAGAATTTTTATGACTGGATTACTAACAACCCTTTTCAGATGAAGGAGAGTGGCACAATATGACATCTATCAAAGAAAACATGAAAAGTGCTTGAGATGTGCTTTTGGAACAAACCATAACAGTGACAATTCACTGAGATAGAGCTCAACAACATCTTACCCTTCCTCCAGGTCCATTTTCACAGCCCAACTCGTCACATACTCTTGTAGCTAAACTCACTGCTGAGATTCTTCGGGGCTGAGTGCAGACAATGTTACACTTACTCGTTCCCCACTCATTTAGAAGCAAATCTTCCAACAGAAAATGTGGTACTTGAGTACTTTTGCCGCTCCCTGTTTCACCTGCCACAACCACTACCCGGTGCCTTTTAAGAGTTTCAACGATTGAATTCCTATGTTTGAACACAGGTAACTGTTGCCTTTCCTTTAGAAGTCTCTGGTATTTTGGTGTGCTTTGCAACTTCCTAAACAGGTTTCTAACAGGTTCCAAATCTTCTGCCTTTTCTGATTCTAAGGACAATGCAGAAAAATCTTCATCAGAAACTAAATTTTCCCAAGATTCCTCAGGATCTTCAAAGTTTTCTCTCTTATTTTCACAATGCTGTTGCTGCTGTTGCTGCTGCTGTTTCAATTTGCTCAGAAGTTTGGCAATAAACAGATCACGGGGTTTATTGGTTTCCATTTTATTTAATTCTTCCTTTTTCTTTTCTGCATCACTCCACTCCAGCCAAACATCTCGGTAAGTGGGAGGAAGTAACTGATGCACCGACTATAAATGAAAAAGAAAAACAAAAACACGAGCAGTATGTTATTTTCACTAACTACTGGATACTAAAATTCAATAGGCTAGAATTTAGGATAGCTGTTTTCCTTTTAAAATGTAATTTCTCTCAAATTAATAAGTGATTAATATAAGAAACACACGCAAATTTATAAGCAGCATATCATAGTCAGGCGTCTAGACTTACTAGCTATGTGACCTTGGGCAAATAACCTGTGTCTCAGTTTCCATATTTATAAAATGGAACTAATACCTCCTTTATAGACATACTCTGAAGTAAACTTTAAGTTACTATATGAAAAGTGCTCATTCCTGGAACATAGAAAACCTTTTTATTATTTATTCCTGCAGTGGTGCTATGTAAATATGTAGTTGATCCATAAGACATTTCTGAAACAAAGCTCCCTTTGAGATGTTGGTAGTTAAATTAAGATTATATGTCAAAGAATTTAAAATGAACTAAAGTGGAGGGGCAGCTGGGAGACTCAGTTGGTTAAGCATCTGCCTTTTGCTCAGGTCCATGATCCCAGGATCCTGCTTCACCCTCTCCCCAACCACTGCTTGTGCTCTATCTCACTCTCTCTCTCAAATAAACAAAATCTTTTTTTTTTAAAGTTTATTTACTTGACAGATAGAGAGAGAAAGAAAGAGATCACAAGTAGACAGAGAGACAGGCAGAGAGAGGGAGAAAGCAGGCTTCCCGCTGAGCAGAGAGCCCGATGTGGGGCTCGTGGGGCTCGATCCCAGGACCCTGAGATCATAACCTGAGCCGAAGGCAGAGGCTTTTAACCCACTGAGCCACCCAGGCGCCCCTAAACAAATAAAATCTTAAAAAAAAAAAAATGACAGTGGAGTCAATTTAAGTTGTCTTAATTCTGTGCTGTACAATTATATCTGTAACAGTTTTCTCTGTAACAATGATAGTCATTTTTATCAATTAAGCTTAGCTTATGATACGTTTTTTGCAAAATAAGGGATTTTAAGGCATTAAGAACTTTTACCGCCAGAAACTGCAAAAGAACTATTGTTTGGAGTTCCACGTCATCAGGTTCTATAATTTCCAGTGGCTCTAATTTTCCATTAAATACACATATTTACTGTATTTAACACAAATGTTGAAAATCCAACAATCCAAGGGGAAAAAAAGAGCTTCCTTCAGTAGTACTATAATCTTTCCTTAACCTAAGAGCTTACAACTAATATAACCTAAAACTGAAAACTAGAATCAAGGTCTGTAACTTTTCAAAACTGAGAGAAAATATAAGATTAAAGAGAGATATTCTAACAATTAAACATTAAACCGTTTAGAAATTCTCCTTACTTCAACCAACTTCACACAACTATTTTTAATCTGTAAAATAGCATAGCCTGAAAAACTGAACCACTGAAGTGGTTCAGAACCTCTGGTCTAAGGACAGAAAGACTGAGCTAGGTTTAGGGGCTTGAGGAAGTCAAAATTATAAATAAGCAGAAATGAGGATTAATCTGAAGAAGCAGTAAGTAAAAACTGGCCCCCAAGGCCATAATTAAATACGACATTCCATATACCCTTACAGTTTTACACTGGCTATGTATGGTCCACAAATGATTTCTGAAACAGCTCAGTCTAGAAAGTCTCACCTGCCCTTTCACTAAACGGTAAAGAGCTAGAGTTGCTCCCAGGTGCTGAGCTTGCATGCCATCTTCTGTTAAGATTGTAGGGCACGCTACCAGTACATCGTCTTCAGACTTGATTACCCTTACCCTACAAGGAAGCCAAAGAATTTGTAAAATAAATTAATGAAGTAAAACAAGACAGAATTCCATGAACCCCAAACCTAAGTTTACATTAATTACTTAAATTAAGTATTTCCATGGAAGACACTGTACCTATATAAGAATTGATCAGCATTACCACTCAGAGATGTTGAATGAGAGGGCTTCATAAATGTCTACTTAACACATAAGAACTTAGATTTTCCTAAAAGTTCATTCAATTAACCAGAAAAACATACCTACATTTCCAGTATCTACCTACTGGAACTTTTTCAAAGGAAGGATTTGGACTCTTAGGAAGATTCTTCCTGACCCAATCAATCAGAAATTGTTTGGGAGATTTTCCAGTCCAGCTTCGAGCTGTATAGTCAAAATTTCTTACATCATGAGGTTCCTTCTTTTTCTCTAAAATGACAGACAGAGATTGGAGCTTAAAAATTGTCATATAGTAATGTATAATCTCTTTTGAGTCTTCAAAGTCCTCTCAATTTTGGGAAAAGATTTTTAGAAGAGAATCGGTGAAAAATGACAGAGAAAAGCTTGCTCTTCTACAAGTGATGTAAGCAAATCCTCTAAATGGATAGAACCATTGAAAATCTGATTCTTAAAATATCCTGAGTAGCTTGTAAAATATCTATGATATTCGTGTGATGAATTATTTATGGTACTCTGTACCATAGTGTTTGGGAGGCTACCACACAGGAAGGGTAATCTTTAGAAAAATATAAATCAGATGTCATTTCTCTGCTTAATAGCTGCCACCACCACCACCTCCATTGGCTTATTACATATAAAATAGAGTCCAAAGTCTCCATGGTCCATCTCTGCCTATCTATTATCACTCTGCCATCATGCTCACTACACTGTAGTCACACAGGCAGTCGGTCACTTCCCCAAATGCTCTGAGCCTTCCTGGCCCAATACAGTAGCCACTAGCCGCATGTGGACAAACCTAAATTAATTACAATTAAGCTTTCAGTTTCTCAATTGTACTAATCACATTTCAAGTGCACAATACTCATTTTGGCTAGTAGCTACCACACTGGATAGCTCAGATACAGAATATTTCTGTCATAGAGTGTTCTGTTTAACAGTCTGCTCTACATCTTTTTCAAGTTAGACTTCCAATGTACTATCTCCCTCCTTAGAAGACTCTTCCCACCAATATGTCACTGGGCTGACATCTAATCATGTGTTAGATCTCAGACCAAGTCATCACCCCCCTTATCTCTATTATTAGAAACTAGTTTTCTTGTTCTGATAGGACACATCACAATTTGTAATTAAGTATTTATGTATATTTAAAGCTTATCTCTCCTACTAGCCTACATGCTTGAAGAGGGCAAGGACTAGGTTATTTTGTTAATAAATAGCATACTGACATTCTGAACAGTAAGGAAATTCAATAAATACAAAATAACAAATTCTAAAAACTGACAATTTAGTGTAAGATTTTACTATATTACAGATAAATATTATACAAGCTATATCAATAATTTACTTAGCACAACTAAGTACATGATCACACACATATAATGGCATTAGAGGACTCACGGCAGGCTTAAAGAGGTGCTGTTTTGAATTGAGCTTTGAGAGGAGGGAAAGATTGGCCAAGTGGGGGCTAAAAGGATGAGTAAAATCATGGAGCCATGAAATAACATGTGACTGTAGGAGAGAGCTAGGAGAATACGAGTGGAAAGGCAGATTGTGGCAAAGGACGCAAAGGATCTTCAATACCATGACAAAGGGTTTGGACTTATTACTGATTAAGGGTTTTTAACAGGGAACTCCCATTTAGATGTGTTATGGAAAGATAATTCTGGCAGGAATTTGGAGGATGAACTGAAAAGAGATGAGGCTGAAGCAAGGTACTTGTAATTATAAAATGCTACAAAAGTTATAATTATTTTTCAAAGGCAGCATGTGGAAACATAGCTTTACTGCAAGCTTATGCAGTCTGCTAGAATGCAAAGTAACCTAATTTCTCAATTGTATATTCACTGACATTTTATTACTTACACCTTGAAACACTTTCCCTTCATTTTACCTTTCTCTTCTTCAGTAGCAGCTACCGATTTTTCAAATAGGTTAAAGTTCAAAGCCCTTTCCTCTTCTGTGGATACAGGAGGCTTTTTCCTTTCATTCTGTTGATGTGAAATCTTTATGGCTGGATTGAATACTGGATGGTCTTCTAAAGTTTCCATTTCTACCAAGAAAAAAATAATCATCCTTGGTATTTGTTTTTTATGCCTTTTGACTTTGCAAAGATGGTTTATTTTGTTTTTAAAAGATTTTATTTATTTATTTGTTTGTTTGATTGTCTGACAGAGAGACAGCGAGAGAGGGAATACAAGCAGGGGGAGTGGGAGAGGGAGAAGCAGACTCCCCCTGAACAGGAGCCCAATACGGGGCTCAATTCTAGGACCTTGGGATCATGACCCAAGCCTAAGGTAGATACTTAACAACTGAGCCACCCAGGTGGCCGCAAAGCTCATTTAAAAAAAAAACAGCATTCCATCTTTTTCCTTGTAGCCAAGTATTCAACACTTCCTATTTGGAATTTGTGCTAGAAGTCAGAGGCAATTTATTTTCACATCATATACTAAAATGTTTTAAATAAATTTAATAGATGTAGAAGGTCCAGAAAAACATCCTCACGAGAAATGAATACTCATGGAATTATATTCGCCTCTCCTTCAATGAGGATGGTATTTTAAGGTATACATCAGAGGCTGACAAGCTACGGTCTGCCGGTCAAATCTAGCCTGCTGCCTGTTTCCGTACATCCTATAAACTAAGAATGATTTTTATATTTTTAACTGGTTGAAGAAAAAAAGAAAAATTTGGTCATATGTGAAAACTACATGAAACTCCCATTTTGGGATCCGTAAAGTTTTATGAGACCATAGCCATTCAGTGATGTATTGTCTGTAGCTGCTTCTATGCTGTGACAGCAGAGTTCAGGAGGTATGAGTCTTTTGGCCCGCACAACCTATTATATTTATCAAGCCAACGTATAAACTGGGGTTTTGTAGACCAATATAGAAGAGGCAGTCTCCATGCTGGGATAGCCAAAAAAAAAAAAAAAGATATTTATACATCTAAGAATTTGGAAGTGTTTACCTCTTTGAAATTTCCTTATTTTTTCTTGAGCCTCTTTTTGGCCTTGCTTGTTTTTTTCTAGTTTAAAGGTAGCTGCTTGTTCCTTTGCATCCAGAAGTTTTGCTGCAAGGTGCAAGTACCTTTCGTTCTGTTCCAAATAAGATAATGACGCAGAAATTAAAAAAAGATAAAAATTAGTTAATCTATTGTCAATGTATTCTATCAAAACCTATGATCTTTTGATCTTATTCTTTGATCCAGCAAATCTACTTTTAGGAATATTTCAGAGAGAAATAATACAAAGATGCAGATTTGCAGGTATACATACATAATGTCACAGTATTTAATGAAGAGGAAAAACTGCAAATCAAGTTTTTCTACAGAAGAAAACCTGTCAGCCATTAGAAAAAGAAAATGAGATAGCAGAAGAATGAGGGTGATCCACATGGTAAACTTCCTTGACATGTTAAATAAAATTTAAAAACTACAGAATAAAAAGTAAATGCAAGTTCACTTCTATAGTAAGAAAACGTCTTGTTTTTGTATATTTTATAAACATTTTTAAAGGACTGTATAGGTAATAACTAATAACACTCATCTGAAAGTCATCTTCGCATAATCTCTTATAAAAGATCGTAAGAGACATTTAAAAAAAAAGGCTTCTGGGGAAAAGGGGTGTAATAAAACTCAGGACTTAGCTCTGCTGAGCAACCACTAGATAAACAGTTTAAAGTTAATCTCAAATTTCTGTTTTTTACCTTAGGTTAATAAGTGATAGGTGAAACGCATCAGGGTACAGGGTGGAGAAGATAAGGGCATATAGAATGCTGCTATGAAACACAACTGTTAAGATGAACAGAAGAGAGATAAACCAAGGCAGCACTTGGAGCTGAATTCTGGGACGACTCTGTGTACACACATTCTGTGTAGAACACACACGATACACTATTAACACGTAGAAAGGTTAGCTATCTTCTATTCACCCTGTCATGCTCCTTCTTCTTTTTTTTTTTTTTTTAAAGATTTTATTTATTTATTCGACAGAGAGAGACGACAAGTAGGTAGAGAGGCAGGCAGAGAGAGGTGGAACCAGGCTCCCCATCGAGCGGAGAGCCCGATGCGGGGCTCGATCCCAGGACCCTGGGATCATGACCTGGGCCGAAGGCAGAGGCTTTAACCCACTGAGCCACCCAGGTGCCCCAACCGTCACACTCCTTTCACATGCCTATTTCTGCCACTGATACCACCCCTCCACCTGCAAAGCTCTTGCTGTCTTTGGCTCATTAACATTTATATTTGGTAAATCAACACTTTCTCTGGATTCTGGCTTTAAATGTTTCTGTTCCTTTCCAATTCCAATTTGGAACCTCATTAATCACACCTGAGGAAGTATAATAACTACCAAAATGGCTTCCCTACCCTTTTCAAATCATCTGGAACACCACCTAAATGTTCCAAACCACCTTTACTAAACATTACTAAATCTGACCTAAAATAGCAAATTCTTCCTGTAATTTACCTGCCCCCATCCTTCTAGTGGCTCTTCACAAGAGGAAAAGTCAAATTCATTTTCTAGGCATCAAAATCTTCTGATGTCAGCTAAACTCACCTGTTTACTCCTGCCTGCCAGTACTCACCTACATTGTACGCTCTGTACACTCATTTATTGTCTAATACCAAAGGCCCCTTGTGCATTTCCACCTCTGTACGTGTTCACACTGTTTCACCCCTCTGGACCAACTTCCCTTCCTGCCCATGCGCACTCTATACACCCTTCAAGTTCCACCCTTCTTCTTTGCAGCCTAAACCAGATGCTCCAATCGCAAGACACCTCTTCTTTGAACCTCAACGTAGGCTTGCACTGCCCCAAATTCTTTTTGTTTCTATTAGTTTAATACAGGCACATGGTTAAAAAAAAAATTATAGAACATAGAAGAGTCTAAAAAAAAAGTCTCCCTCCCATTCTAGCACCCCAGTCCTAATCACTAATAATAGCTACTTGTTAATTTTTCCAGATCATTTTTTTTAAAGATTTTATTTATTTGACAGAGAGATCACAAGTATGCACAGAGGCAGGCAGAGAGGGGGGAAGCAGGCTACCCGCTGAGCAGAGAGCCCAATGTGGGGCCTGATCCCAGAACCCTGAGATCATGACCTGAGCCAAAAGCAGAGGCTTAACCCACTGAGCCACCCTGGGATCAAGTCCCACGTCGGGCTCCCTGATTGGCGGGAAGCCAGCTTCTCCCTCTCCCACTCACCCTGCTTGTGTTCCCTCTCTGGCTGTGTCTCTCTCTGTCCAATAAATAAAATCTTAAAAAAAAAAAAAAAAAGCAAATATATGTATTTTTCTCTTTTACACAAATATGTTCATCATATTACACGTTATTCTGCAACTTCCTCTTTTTCTTTCTAAACCAATTTTATTAAGGTATGACTTACATACAGTAAAATGTTCCCATTGAGGTGTACAGGTGAACTGAGTTTGATAAATGTATATACATCCATGTAACCACTATTGTAACGAAGATATAAAACATTCCCATCATCTCCGTAAGTTTTCTCATGCTGCCTTACTGTCAAATTCCCTCCCCTGCCCTTGGACTCAAGCAACCACTGATCTGCCTTTTGTCACTACAGGCTGATTTTGCATGGATGATTTTTCTAGATTTTAATACAGTAATTACACATGTACTCATTTGTGTCTGGCTTCTTTCATTCAAGTACATTTTGGTGAGTTGCTTGCAGTGTCGGGGTATTATGAACATCAAGCTACTATGAACATTTGCATACAAGTCTTTTTTGTGGGCATGTTTTCTTTTTTCTTGAATAAACACCCAGGAATGAAACTGTTAGGTCATTTGATTAAGTGTACGTTTAACTTCATAAGAAAGTGTCAGTTTTCTAAACTGGATGTGCCATTTTATACTCCCACAATAATGTCTAAGTGTGCCCATTGCTCCATACCCTCCCAACACTTGGTATTACTCATCTCTTTATTTGTAGCCATTGTGATGAATATAAAATAGTATCTCACTGCAGTTTGTTTTTATTTCTCTAATGACTAGTGATCCTGAAATTATTTTTTACATATCTATTGGCCATCCATGTGTCTATTTTTGTGGAAAGTCTATTTCCTTTTAAAACTTCTTTATAAATTTTAGACAGAAGTCCTGTCAGACATATGTATTGTAATATTTTCTTCCTACAACTTGTTTTCCTTTTACCTTACATTTTTAGTTCATCTTATGATATCTAAGTTTTCTCTGACCAGACCATGGATTTTCTCTGTAAAGAAATGTGCCTTTCTTTTATCATCCAACGAATTTAGCATACTCCCTATAAATTATAATCATTTAAAAGATCTGATGATTCTCTCTTTAAACACAGGAGGAATATAAGTAAGAGCTACTGAGCAGTTATTTTGTGCCATTTCTATTTTGTTATTTTTAAGTTTTGTTTAATCTTCACATCAACTACTAGAGGTAGGTATTTCTTTAATTTACAAAGGTGAAAACTAACAAAAAAGTTAAATTATGCTGCCTCTGAATAGCCGGCTAGAAGTCTAAAAGAAATTTCTAACTCACAGGGTCAAATTTTTCCTCCTCTTCTAAACTTTTAGAATTCTCACTCTTTTCTTCTTCATTTTGTTGTTCAGCATACCGCAAGATCCATTCTTTCATATTTACTTCCAAATTTTTTTCTTCCTTTTTTGGCTAGAAAGGAAAAACAAATATCTGAAAAACCAAAGTTAGAAAAAGATGTCAAACTATCATCAAGTTTTTACTTGTTTTTACTATTTTCTTTACACTCACAAAGACATGTACGCCTCAAAAATCATATTACATACTGTTCTGTGAAGGACACATGAATTCAACATTACTTTAAGTCCAAACTTGCAAAATCCAAAAAATATCTTTTTATTAAGAGGCAAAAATAAATAAATAAAAGGAGAACTGTTAAAAACTAGTGTTATTCCTTAAAAACAGTGGATTTCTGGGGATAATGCTTCCAGACCTTTGTTTTTGTTGTTTTTAGGCTTTACTGAGATATCGCTGATACATGTAAAAATTTTACAAATTTAATGTGCATATTAATATATCAGTATTAATGTAATGTAAACTCAATATTTTGATGAGTTTGTATATATGCATACACTCATGATCACTAAATCAATGTACTAAACTACCCATCATCTCCAAAAACTTCCTTGTGTTCTTCTGTTCATGTGTGTTGGTGGGAGCGGGGAGTGGTAGCTGTAGTAATGACACTTAACATGCCATCTATGCTCTGAACATATTTTAAAGTTTACGATATTGCATTAACTATAGGCACTATGATACAAAGATCTCTAATATATTCATCTTGTGTAACTGAAACCTTTAACAAGCAACATTTTCCCACTTTCCCCTCTCCTCCCTTCAGCCTCTGGTAAATACCATTCTATTCTCTTCTTCTCTAAGTCTGACTATTTTGGATATCTCACATAAGTGAAATCATGCAGTCTTTATCTCTGTGACTGGCTTATTTCACTTAGCATAATGTTCTCCAGGTTCATCCATGTTTATGGAGCTTTTACAATATACAGAGTATTATTTTTAAGATTTTATTTATTTGACAGAGAGAGAGAGAGATCACAAGTAGGCAGAGAGGCAGGCAGAGAGAGAGGGGAAAGCAGACTCCCTGCTGAGCAGAGAGCCCGATGTGGGGCTCCATCCCAGGACCCTGAGACCACGACCTGAGCGGAAGGCAGAGGCCTTAACCCAATGAGCCACCCAGGCGCCCCTACAGAGTATTTTTTAAAGATTTTATTTATTTGATTATATATATATATATATATATATATGGGGGAAGCACAAGGAGGAGGGAAACGGGAAGAAGCAGGCTCCCCCCTGAGCAGGGAGCCTGACACGAGGTCAATCCTAGGACCCTGAGAACATGACCTGAGCCAAAGGCAGATGCTTAACTGACTGAGCCACCCAGGTGCCCCCACACTATGCTGAGTAATGCCTAATGAAGTACATCTTCATGGCTTTTTGTAATCCCCTTCCACAGGTATTTTGGAATGGCCACATGACTTGTTTCAACCAAGGAAACATTAGCAGAAGTGATACAAGCTGGGGCTTATCATCTTGAAATACTTGCTCTTGGAAGCCAGATGCCATGCAAATTAAGCTACTCTGCGACCACACGTATAAGGAAACCCAAGCCAGCCACAGACAAAGAGGAATGCCTGGCTAGCCCCCAAAGAAATCACTTTGAATATTCTGGCATAAGGAGATACCATGTGGAACAGAAGGACTAACTAGCTGAGTTACTAACTATAGTCTAGTTAGAGCAACTAGCTGTTCAGACTCTAGAATCTAAAGAAATTAATTGTTGGTTTAAGCCACTACTTTTTTGGGTGGTTTGTTATGCAGCAACAGATTACTGAAACAGTGATAGAAAAGCCTGGCAAAGCAATTATTTTTAATAAGCAAAAATGCTATTATTTTTAATAAGCAAAAATGTTATATATAAAAAAACCTGGTATTTCTACATGAGTTTCATTCTGATTTTATACAACTTTAAATGTTTGATTTCTTACATTACCTTAATCACTTTAAATGTTTAATTTCTTAAATTACCTTAATCTTATTATCTTCTGGTTTTTTGGTTTTAGGCTGCAGGGGAGGTGAAACACAGGCTGGTGTTTGAGGAGACTGGAATTTTGGCCTACTTTTAGGTTGCTGTTCTTCAAATTCTTGACTGAATCCTTCAGGAAGTGCATCTTAAAAATGAGAATTAAAAAAACACTCACATGATACATAAAACAAATATTTGCATTCATCAAACACATAAGCCCTTGCATATCATATATAAAACAAACATACACATTCAATTTTTTTTAAAAGATTTTTTTATTTATTCATTTAACAGAGAGAGAACACAAGCAGGCAGAGAGGCAGGCAGAGGCAGAGAGAGGAGCAGGCTCCCCGCGGAGCAAGGAGCCCGATGCGGGACTCGATCCCAAGACGCTGGGATCATGACCTGAGCCAAAGGCAGTTGCTTAACCAACTGAGCCACCCAGGCGTCCCCACATTCATTTTTTTAAAAAGATTTTATTTATTTGACAGAGAGAGAGATCACAAGTAGGCAGAGAGGCAGGCAGAGAGAGAGGGGGAAGCAGACTCCCCGCCGAGTGGAAAGCCCTATGGGGGGCTCGATCCCAGGACCCTGAGATCATGACCTGAGCCGAAGGCAGAGGTTTTAACCCACTGAGCCACCCAGGCGCCCCAACATACACATTCATTAAACATACATATAAACCCTGCCCCGACAAAGAGCACCAAATTTTCTTCCACCCTTCTTCTAGATTCTAAGAATAGAAATCCTATGATGAACCTGGCTTTATCGTCAAAGTAGGAGTGGAAACACTCATGAGATAGTTGGCCCACCTCTATTTGGCCATTTTTTCACTCTCCATGTGTTAAGACTTCTAAATTTTCAAAAAAAGATCTGAACCTTTCCCAATTACTTGGTTGCCTGTCAAGAGTATATACCAAGATCCTTACTCGGTCATACAAGCAATTTGCACTCCAAGTTCTTCCAAAGATTACAACCTTGACCTTCTGGTTAAAGAAATTCATCTAAAGCCAGATGGCCCAAATATCTGAACCAAAACCAGGAAACACAGCCTGATAGGTTACAGGCAGGCAAACTTTGAGAATTTGTTGCATTAAGTGCATTGTAAAATGACTACTGACAACTGAAAGTAATCACAAAGAAATTTCTTCTTGCATGGACTACAATATCTGAAAATACACTGTAAAGCAAAAAAGAGTAAGAAAAGAGTAAGAACCTTTCCAAAATAATTAGAAGAGAGAAAAAATTTAGGGATTGATACAAATATCACAAATGCCAAAATAATTTCAAAAGAGTTTTAGATACTGAAAGAATCTTATGACAATACTACTTACCATCTGAAAGATTTAAACAGAGCCAATCCAAGGCAGAATGAAGATCACCTCCCTGTAAAAGTGTGTTAGTCATGGCAGCTTCAATGTCCTTAGTCTTAAATGAAAATGCTTGTAAAGCCATGTATAAATCCTATGAAAGGGAAATAAAAAAAAGCATACTATTTTCTCCTTTTATTAGTAATTTTATTCTTCCACTCATTTTAAACCAGAAACTGATACAAATTTTAATTTCAAAAATATCTTTTTTCTCCCTTCTAGTTAGGAGAGTTAAGTATGTTCACCAGAGAATTGAAAACTATGGATAAGTTAAAGGAACTGAAGACACTGCTCATATTCTCACTATTCAAAGATACTGTTTGCAATGTAGTACGTTTCATTCCATCTTTCTATGATTTTGTAAAAACAAATTTCACTTAATAATGTCACATAAGCATCTTCCCAAGTTATTAGAAACTCTTCATTGCTTTTAATAGTTACACAATTTTCCATTGGGTAGACACATCGTAATTACACAATTTCCTATTGGGGACTACTTAGGATGTTTTCCTTATTTACTGTAGGTAATGCTTCAATGAATATGTTCATACATAAAGTAAAGCTATCTAAGGTATTTTCTAAAGCATGATCTTTAAAGCTGGCACAACTGGGTTGCCCCAATTTCTTCATTTGAAAAATGAGGCAAGGTACCTTCTGGTATTGTGTCAGAGAAAAAGAAGTGCCCACTACAGAGTCTAATATAATCTGGGGAAGGTAATTTAGTTTTCATACCACCATTTAATGTGTGCTCTTGTATATGGCCCAATTCCTTCCCTATTTTTGCTCGTAGAAATGATCTATACGAAATATCAACAGAAGATGGAGAAGTCATTTTATCCTACCATCTCACATATGGAGCTGTCTTAAACATGCTCCATTAAAAATAAGGAATTTTGTGTCACATGATTGCTCTGATATGAAGAATTTGAGAGGCAGGGCAGGGGGTTATGGGGGGGTGGGGAAGAGAAATGAAACAAGATAGGATGGGGAAGGAGAAAAACTATAAGAGACTCCTAAACTCATGAAACAAACCAAGGGTTGCTAGGAGGTGGGGGGGTAGGGATATGGACATTGGGGAGGGTATGTGCTATGGCAAATGCTGTGAAATGTGTAAGCCTGATGATTCACAGACATGTACCCTGGGGTAAATAATACATTATATGTTAATAAAAAAAATAAGGAATTTTAAAAAAGTCTGCAAAATACCTGTAATTTTTTTTTTTAATACCTGTAATTTTTTGGCAGTAAGTCTTCCAGAAATCACTCCTTTGTCATTATTTTGCTTTTTATGCTCATTTATCACTCCAATAATTCTTTGCTCTAGTTTGTGATTAATTACCACCTGTTGAAGCCAAAAAGGTCATATCAATTAGAATCTAAATTATTAAGTAATATTTAATTGGAAAAAAATCACAGCTTTCTATATCCTTGCCAACCAATCCAAGAATTTCAGTGACAATCAGGTAAAATAATTACTGTATTTTAGACTACCATTCATTGGACCACATTTGTACTATTTAATTAAGAAAAAATGTGACAGGGGTGCCTGGGTGGCTCAGTTCGTTAAGTGTCATGGTGTTAAGCATCAGCTCAGGTCAAGATCCCAGGGTTCTGGGACCCAGCCCCATGAGGATTCCTGCTCAGCAGGGAGCCTGATCCTCCCTCTTCCCCTCCTATCTCTCTCTCTCTCTCTCTCAAATAAGTAAAATCTTAAAAAAGAAGAAAAAGAAAAAATGTGACAAGGAAAAAAGCAACGTATGGAAAGAAAAAAATCCTTTTAAAAACCCTCTTGAACCTGCATGTCTCAAGACACTGTCCTTGGATTGCTATCGTAAAGATGGATTCCCAAGCTTGATCCTAAACAAGCTGAATCAGAATCCTTGGAGATGGAGCTCATAAATCTGCTTAATGTAAACCACCCCAAGCACAAAGCTTGGAAGAATGGATGCTAACACTAAAAAGACCTATAAGGTAGAAGTAAAAACTATATAAATGGTAAAAATTAGGCTATGCAAATTCTTTCCACTTCCACAGTTTGATTCCTGTTTTTCTATTATTAGCCATTTTGTCTTCAATATTTTTGTTCCATATGTTCTTTCCATACTTTTGATCTAAGAATATATAAACACCTACTTACAAAGACACCATCTCTTGACCACATCTTTACTGAATGCCTATGATGAGCTAAGCTCAAAAATATACTTCAGGAGTTCAGTCTAGCAGAGGAAACCAAAACAAACAAACAAACAACACAAAACAAACCCCCAAAAACAAACCAAAAAAAAGATAAACTGTATACCAGCACAGCAATTATTTTAAAAGGTATATGAAAAAAATATGGAACCACAAGGAAAATTGCTGCATTATGAAGGACATCCTAGAGGTTCCAGAGGTGACAAATGGAGAAGCGAAGTAGGTCTTTTTAAGTAGAGAGCCCACTGACAATAGTGTGGAGTCATAAAATCATATGGGATTTGAGGGAACAATGAGATTTAAACTAAAATTTTAAGTGGAGAAGAATAACGTAGAGGAGGTTGGAAATGTACACCAAATCCAGTCTGAAAGGATGCATATGCTACCCTTAAAAATTTGGATCTTATCTAGATCGTCCTTAATTTCTTATGGGATTTCAACATATACATTATGATTTACTTCTATTTAGTACAGATCAGCAACTATTACAAAAATTTTAAATACCCCCATAATTTTCTTATATTTAAGAATGTATCTTTTTTTTTTCCTTTTTCAAAGAGAACTTATCTTGAAATGACTCAAAATCTCATTACTCACTTTCAAAATAGATTTATCCAGATTAGCAGGGCCACCAGAATCATTTGCAGAATTAAAACTGTAAATTTTCGGACCTGTATATAACAGACAAAAAGTAGTCAAGGCAATTTAGTCATTAACAGCTATTATATTATTTTAATTTTCCTCTAAAATTTGCTAAACATTAAATATTTGATTTCAGTTCTTTTTTCCCCACTTCACCAAGTAATCTACAAGTAGCAATATGGTTTCTAAATATTCAAAAACATTTTCCAATTAGATTTCTTTAGGTTAACCAGTTACTTACAAAGAACAAAGGCCTGTACATTTTTTAAAAATTAAATTTAAAATTTAAAATTATCTTCATCTTCTTATTTTCACAATCAGATGCTTTTCTGCCTGGCATTAAGATGAAGACCTCTCAAAGGATGTTAGATTCCTAGTAAGGACGATGGTTAATTTTGAAGAGAAACACTGCCCTAAGGTAAAAATGAGGTGACAGTTCCTATCATCTACTCCTATTAGAGTCCAAGGTTGCCTTATTAGTTTCTTAGGATAAATTACCAGAAACTTGGTGGGTCGAATACAACAGAAATATTCTCTCACTATTCTGGAGGCCACTAGTCCAAAACCAAGTTGTCAACAGGCCCATGCTCTCTGCAAGTTCTAAACAAGAATCCTTTCTTGCCTCTTCTGGCTTCTGGTGATCCCAGGAGTTGCTTGCCTTGTCTACCTCTTTTTTTACACTTGGGGCTTCACATGGCCTTATTCTCTGTGTGTCTGTTTCCAAATATCCCTCTCCTTTCTCTGGACACTATTCATTGGATGATTTCATCGCAAGATCCTTGACTAATTATATCTGTAAAAATTTTATCTGTATACCTTATTTCCAAATAAGGTCATCGTCTGAGGTTCCAGGAACAAATCTACTTTGGCGAGGGGACAGGGATGGGGGAAACGGGACACTACTCGACCCATGACAGATGACAACTCTGTTCTAGCCAACAGAAATGCTATGCGTATCATCAGTTTTCTAACAATGACCAACCAAGAAGGAATAAGTACTCTTAGAAGGTAGTTTCAAACCTTTGGTCTCATGATCACCCTGAGCTCTGAAAAATCAGTGACGATCCTAAATACTTTCTGTGGATGTGAATTTTAACACTGATCTATACCATAGAGTAAATAAAAAGGGAAAATTTTAAGATATTAATTCATTAAAAATAACAAATCCATGACCAGTTAATATAAACACTTTTTATGAAAAATAACTTCATTATCCAAAATAAATTGTTTTCCATTTTTTGCGAATCTCTTACTATCTGAATTTTGCATTCAATTTTCTGTAGTACTATCATGTAGCCATTGAAAAATACCACTGTATACTTGTGAGAAAATAACTACAAAAATGACATTTTAGATTATGAAGCTAGTACTGATCTCACATAGTCCCAGCCAGAACGGTCTCAAGAATTCCACAGGATTACTTGAAACACACTTGGTGAACCACTGTTGTGTAAGAATAATCCCAGAATCATATAATACCTACCTGCTCTACTCTTATATACCTCAAAGTAAGGTTTTATTTTGTTTTACTGTGACAAACCTAAACATTAAAACTTAAAAGTTGCTTATTAGGATTTTAAAGGTCAAGAACTTTGATCTTTGTACTCAGAAAACTACAAAGTGCTCATGAAAGAAATTGAGGAAGACACAAAGAAATGGAAAAACATTCCATGCTCATGGATTGGAAGAACAAATATTGTGAAAATGTCTATGCTACCTAAAGCAATCTACACATTTAATGCAATCCCTATCAAAATACCATTAATTTACTTCAAAGAAATGGAACAAATAATCCTAAAATTTATATGGAACCAGAAAAGACCACAAATAGCCAGAGGAATGTTGAAAGAAAAAAAAAAAAAAAAACACCAAAGTCGGGGGCATCACAATTCCAGACTTCAAACTATATCACAAAGCTGTAATCATCAAGACAGTGTGGTACTGGCACAAAAACAGACACATAGACCAATGGAACAGAATACAGAGCCCAGAAATGGAAC
>CM052809.1:35006925-35027192 GCA_028533885.1 Nasua narica
GCTGCTTCTCCTGTTTTCGTTTCAGGTGTCCCTGTTCGGGCGCCACTTGCCGCCTCCTGACGGCATACGGGAGAAGAATGAGGCACAAACAAGTCAGCTGCAAGAGAAAGGGAGCAGGGGACAACAGTAAAAAAGACTGTCACCCCAAACAACTACTCAGTCTCATATTTATTAGAAAGTAGGTAACAACCAACAAAGACGCCAGAATAGGTTACACATTGACCATGAGTTTTGCAGATAAGAAGAAAGGCAAAATATGTCTGGTCACGTAGTGCATGACCTATAGTGAGCAAACCCAAACAAGAGGGTTGTCTAACTAAGTGCAGGTGCTCTCCGGGGAAGGGGAGATAACAGAAAAATGAAGCAGGCGGTGTTCCACCATGAGCGAGCCGGGCATCCCCAGCTGCTAGGCTTCAAGGACAAGTATCGTCCTCTCCCCCAGAGGCTCATTGCCAGTACATGTTTTTCTTAAGTCTATATCTAAACATGCTTGGTAACTAGTATAATTTCTCATAGGTTATATTTTAAGCAGTACATTGTTCTGAGGGACAGTTACACTAAGCACACAACTGTGTGCTACGTGTTAAAATTTTTTTATTCTTTACCTAAGTATTGATTTATAATTGAGCATAGGACAAAATAAAGTGTAATGTGCTGTTATCTCAGGCACAGAAAAAATACACTAAGGTCAGATGACTGCATTTTTATGTTTAGAATCTTATTCTTTTGATTCATCTATTTATCAAGACCCACTGATTTTTAGAAGCACAAGAGTAGTAGGACTTTTGGCCTTGGTGAGAGCATAGTTAGAAAACTTTTTTTATGTTTTTAAAGGTTTCATTTATTTGAAAGAGAGCACGAGTGGGGTGAGGGGCTCAATCCCTGGGACTCCAGGATCATGATCATGAGCTGAAGGCAGATGCCTAACCAACTGAGCCACTCAGGTGCCCCAAGACTTTTTTATCACACATGCAAAAATTTGTGTTGAATTCTTAAGTGTGGCTTTAAAGGTAGGAGAATAAACAATTTGTGAACATTGCAAAATACATTTTTAAGACACATTTAAAGATAGGAACATCTCATAGTCTTTGTTAGGAAGTTTTCTGCTTGCTTAAAGTAATAAGAAAGTGTTCTATAAAGAGTAAAGTAAATGTAGGTGTTGGGAAAACCGGACAGCCACATGCAAAAGAATGAAACCAGACCATTTCCTTACACCACACACAAAAATAGACTCAAAATGGATCAAAGACCTCAATGTGAGACAAGACTCCATCAAAATCCTGGAGGAGAACACAGGCAACAACCTCTTCGACCTCAGCCGCAGCAACTTCTTCCTACAAACATCTCCAAAGGCAAGGGAAGCAAGGGCAAAAATGAACCACTGGGACTTCATCAAGATCAAAAGCTTTTGCACAGCAAAGGAAACTGTCAACAGAACCAAAAGACAACTGACAGAATGGGAGAAGATATTCGCAAATGACATATCAGATAAAGGGCTAGTATCCAAAATCTATAAAGAACTTCTTAAACTCAACACCCAAAGAAGAAATAATCCAATCAAGAAATGGGCAAAAGATATGAACAGACATTTCTGCAAAGAGGACATCGAGGTGGCCAACAGACACATGAAAAATGCTCAACATCACTTGGCATCAGAGAAATAAATCAAAACCACAGGGAGATACCACCTCACACCAGTCAGAACGGCTAAAATTAACAAGTTAGGGAACGACAGATGTTGGTGAAGATGCGGAGAAAGGAGAACCCGCCTACACTGTTAGTGGGAATGCAAGCTGGTACAGCCACTCTAGAAAACAGTATGGAGGTTCCTCAAAATGTTGAAAATAGAGATACCCTATGATCCAGCAATCACACTACTGGGTATTTCCCCTCAAGATACAAATGTAGTGATCCGAAGGGGCACATGCACCTGAATGTTTATAGCAGCAAAGTCCACGATAGCTAAACTATGGAAAGAACCTAGATGTCCATCAACAGATGAATGGATAAAGAAGATGTGGTATATATATGCAATGGAATACTATGCAGCCATCAAGAGAAACAAAATCTTGCCATTTGCAGTGACGTGCATGGAACTAGAGGGTATTATGCTAAGTGAAATAAATCAGAGAAAGACAATTATCACATGATCTCTCTGATATGAAGAATTTGAGAGGCAGGGCGGAGGGGTCGTGGGGCGGTGGGGGAGAGAAATCAAACAAGATGGGATGGGGAAGGAGACTAACCATAAGAGACTCCTAAACTCATGAAACAAACTAAGGGTGGCTGGGTGGTGGGGGGGGCTAGTGTTATGGACATTGGGGAGGGTATGTGCTATGGTAGGTGCTGTGAAATGTGTAAGCCTGACGAATCACAGACATGCACCCTGGGGCAAATACATTATATGTTAATTAAAAAAATTAAAAAAAAAAGAACTTTGATCTTGTTGACTTACATGAGAGTATTCATTTTAAGATGCTAGTTAATATAATCAGGCATTTTAAAACAAAAGTTTTTGACCGTAACTATTTACACTTGGGCAGGCTGAACTAGAGACATTAGCGGTTCCATGATTTATTTCTATGCTAGAGTTATACAGAAAGTACCCAAGGTTACCTAGAGTATATGAAAAGATAGTGACAATTCTAGCACAGTATAGTTAATTTCCTTATCGTTTAGTCTTGGACTTTAACCTTAGTAACCCTCATCAACTCTTGTCAATAGTCATAAATGAAGAGGACCTAGCAGTAGTCCTTACCCATTTCTGTGATGTCTCATCAGTGCAGTAAACTTGTTCACAAATTTAGCATACTAATTAGGGTTTATGAGTCCCCCAAATTATTGAGGGGACCCAATTATAACCCTTTCGGGAAAGGTACAGATGGATGAGTTTATTTTTTTTATATTTTTTTTAATTTTTATTTACTTATTTGACAGACAGAGATCACAAGTAGACAGGCAGGCAGAGAGAAGGAAGCAGGCTCTCTGCCGAGCAGAGCCCGATGCGGGGCTCGAACCCAGGACTCTGAGATCATGACTCGAGCCGAAGGCAGAGGCCCCAACCCACTGAGCCACCCGGGCACCCCGGATGAGCAGTTTATTACCATGACTACATTGAGAAGCAGTTCAAGGTTGATATGTTACTGATAAGGGTGAAACCATAAATCCTTTTAATATATATATATATATATATATATATATATTTTTTTTTAGTAAAGACTGAAGGAAGCAGTAAGCTCTGAAGATTGCAATAAGCTCTTATCTGTCTCCTGCAACCATTCCACCTAAGATATCCAACAATATCACTTCCTTGAAGTCAGTTTATACTGTGAACTTCCAGAGGGCAAATAAAAGAAAAGCTGAGTCCCCAGAAAATCAGGGGGAGAACGTAACAAATACTGGTGAACATTCACTGGGTGTTAAGAAGTGTCCCTAAACATGGGTATGTTTTTATTTTAATCAATATGCTGAGGAAATGAAGCAACAATGAGATCTTGCCTCAGTTATATCACCAATTAAAATCAAGTAAACCAGTAAGGTCCCCCCCCCTTTTTTAAAGATTTTATTTATTTGACAGAGAGAGAGAGAGATCACAAGTAAGCAGCGAGGCAGGGAGAGAAAGGGCAGGGAGTGGGGGGGCAGCAGGCTCCCTGCTGAGCAGAGAGCCCGATGCAGGGTTCTATCCCAGGACCCTGAGATCATGACCTGAGCCGAAGGCAGAGGCTTTAACCTACTGAGTCACCTAGGTGCCCCAAGTAAGACCCTTTCTATTTCAAATTCTTCTTAAAACATGTTCAGTCAGGAAATTTGAAGTTTTGAGGCATTACCTATTATGAATATTATTGTCCCTGAAGGCATACAGAGGGTACTAAAAAGCCTGAACTTACTCAATTCCCTGAAACTGCTCTAATTTTCTGTTTGGTCATTCTTTGGTCTCCTTTCTGTCAGCTGTCAACTTTTCAGAATTTTGCTCTAACAGCTCCCTGCCACCAGATTCAAATGTATTACTTAAGAAAAACTTAAGGCACCAGAAGAAAACAGATATCCAAACATATAAATTACTAACCCTATTTTCAAATGCAACTAAGGTGCATAGGATTTATGAGCTATTTTTCCTTGCTGCTTAAAGACTTTTTTCCATGAACTGTGGTTTTCCTTTTCACACAGAGGGAGTTACTGGAAATCTGACTGCAAGTAAAATTTCTGGAAGTAAGATACTGTTAGTGTACAGCATCTCCAAGGCTAAAGTATTATGGATTTCGAATTCATAAATTATATTTCACAGAACACAGCATTGTCAAAAATATTAAAGTTGAAGCATAGAAAAAGCAATTTCCTCAAGATGACTCAGCTAAAAAAAAAAAAGCATCAGCCAAAAATCAGTTTCTTATTCCCCAATACTTTCTTTCATAACATATTCCTTTTAAAATGTATTCCATTTTACATCACAAAGTGATTATAATGAGCCACTATCACTAATACATTCACTCTCAGTTGCTAGTGCTGGTGACAGGTGCACTGAGGTACTCTGGTTTCTTTTTGCCCAATGGTATACAACTGCAAGGGGATCTGAACGAGCCAAGGATCCAAACATCATAAATAAGACCCAGTCCTTGTCCTTATGGGGTACTTAAGCAACTAAATATCCAAATAAGCTCTGAAAGGGAAGTACAGAGTATCTAGAGGACCAATGAAGATGAATGGATACAACCTGATTAGTCAGAGTCTGTGAGGAAGTCCACACTGCCAAAACTACCTCATTGATCCTTTAAAAATGTAAATTAGATAAAGTCTCTCCTACATTTAATACCAACACTAGCCCCCCTCATTCTACCCACTTTGTTTTCTTGCAACATGCCAAACTTACTCCCATCTTCGGGCCTTTGCCCTTGTCCCCTTAGCCTCAAACATTCGGTCTCCAGATTTTCTTTCTTTTTTTTTTTTTTTTTTTAAAGATTTTATTTATTTGAGAGAGAGAGAGAGAGAGAAAGATCAAGAGAAGGAATACTAGCAGGGTGGTGGGAGAGGGAGAAGCAGGCTTCTCGCTGAGCATGGATCCTGGGATTAAGGTAGACAATGGCTGAGCCACACAGGTGCCCCGTCCCCAGATTTTCTAAGAGCTGGATGCTTCAAACTACCTCAGCATAGAAGTTTCCTCAAGGAGGCATTGTTTTGTTTTGTTTTGTTTTTTTAAGATTTTATTTATTTTATTTGACAGAAAGTGAGAGAGCACGCACATGAGCGGGTTGAGGGGCAGAAGCAGCAGACGACCTGCCAAGCAGGGAGCCCAGTGAGGGGCTCGATCCCCAAACCCAGGGATCATGACATGAGCTGAAGGCAGACACTTAACTGACTGAGCCACCCAGGGACCACCCCCTTCCCCAACGTTTCTGTGTATTAAGCAAAAACAGATTTTATCACCCAATTTATTCTTTACCAAGTCATTGTTTTCTGCCCTTTCTCACACTTTTTCTGATTTTGATAACACTGAAAAATATTTATCACAGTTTTCATGACTTTACTCATGACATTACTCCCCCAGTCTTCTTTGCTTCTTAGGATTTCAACTCTCAGCTAGGTTTAGGGATTTTTCACACATACAAGCCTTACAGTCCTTAGTTCTCTCCTCCTGAACAGTTCATGGGGTATTCCCAGTGCCTAACATCTTGCCTGGCACATAGCAAAAATTCAAAAATCTGATGAACAAATAAAATGAAAAAATGGGAGTGGGAGAACACTGAGAATTGTGCCAAGAACCGTTTCATGGCAGCAGTGATTCTCTATCTCTACATGAAAGGACAATTTTAAGAAAGTAATGCAATGTATAACACCTCAAACTTTCGAAAAGAGATGAGACGGACTAGAACAGTTACACTTACATTAGCAACTACAAGTTCAGAGATAATGTTTTTTTTCTCCAAAGTAGGCCTAACATACGTTATATAAAAATACCCCAACAGGAAAAAAGAAAAAAAGAAAAACCATGTGGCAATCTGTGTAGCAGATTTATTTTATATATACTGGTATACATATTTAGCTATAAAATATTTTCTACAAATTTGATAGATGACCTCTCATTCTCTCTCTCTTGATTTCTTAGCCTTAATTCCTTTGAATTTCTCCTTGTCTGTTATCCAAGAAAAATTTTTAATGACTATATGCACAGCACTGGAACAGACACTGAGGTATATTAATACATACCCATAAAACAGTTCCTACCTCCTAAAATTTTGTAGGATATTTCCTCACATACAACACCCAAGACCTAGACATCAAAAAGAATGATTCAAATAACAATGATAAATGACCTGAGGATACAGAAAAATTTCAAAAGTAGTTGACATTTGGGATGGGTCTTACAGGATTTTGGCAGACAGCATTTGGGATAGGTGGCATTACATTAAGAGAACATGGCAAGAATACAGGGGGACAAAGTCACTAGCTGCATTTGGAACAATGAAAATACCCCAGATTTGCAATAGGCGAATATAGGAATCAGTAAAAAGGCTGAAAAAAGAGTGATAGGTGCTAGGTCAATGGTATGGACTTTATCACAAACTCAGTGAACATGCTGTGGAAGAAACTGAGAAGTGCTATGAACAAAGCAGCATTTCTCCGAGATTAATCTGATGCTTGAATGCAGGACAAACTAGAGGAGGAAAATAAGAGTTGGGAGACCCATCAGAAGGCTTTGTTGGTACTCCAGGTATTAATGAGTGCCTAGACAGGTGTAAACAACACGGAAGAAAAGTGAAAATGGTGTACAGACAAGATAAATCAGTCAAGACTGAATGAAGCTGGGCAAGAGATTACACATGAGGAAGAAGGGAAGGCATTAAAAGTAATTACTGACAGTGTATAAAGAGGAATGTGGAAAAAAAGAAACAAGGAAATCAAAAGAGCCAGTACAGGGAGAGAAGAGCAGTTTAGTTTTAGTCAAGTTAAATTTGAGAGGCTTGCAAAATAGGGCCAAAAGGTCCAAGTAAATACAGAAAAGGCTGATTTGGGATTAGAATAGAGACCAAGACTGAACAGATTGAGGAGTCACGTACAAAAGACAGGGCAGAATTAGTAATGGAGTACTCTCCTAAAAAGGCTATATAGAGAGAACTATACTGTCATAAACCAGTACCTTTGGCGAGGGTCACATTTTGGAGCAGGAGGAATGGGAAGACAAAGATTAGAACAAATTATTAAAGAGCTGAAAGAATTCAGAGGAATTATCAGGAAAAGAATGCAAAAGAGGCTGATTGAGAATAAAAGTGCTACAGAATAACAGTCAAAGAGAAATTCTATGTATCTGCATTTATAGGCATTTTATCTTTGTAGTTAAAAATATATTAAGTTGTAGGCAGGAGCTCTTTCTGCCCATGGGTTCTGTCCCCGTGCTTTAATAAAATCACCTTTCTGCAACAACAACAAAAAAAGTTCTAATTGTAGGGCAAAGAATTATTTATCCACCTTCTAGGTGAAAGTTTATTAAGGGCCAACTTCTTCAGTCTCATCCTCTCTTCAGGAATACTTACATTCCAGGAGTACCTCAAAGATCCAAGCTCCGTCCTCATGGAAGATCTTTGCACATGGAGTTCCTTAACTCTGCCAAGAATCCTACTTTTCCCATCCTTTACAAAGTTAATGCGCATTAGTCCTCCTGATCTCAGTTTTTCAGAGACCACGTAAGACCCTCCTCCTCCCCAGTGGAAATTACGTTACCCTGTTACATTTTCTTCCTTAGCTTTTCTTTGTGGCACTTAATAAGTATAAAGCAACACCGGTGTGATTATTTAATGCCTCTATCCGCCATTACATTAATATAAAGCAATACCGGTGTGACTATTTAATGCCTCTATCCGCCATTAAATTAGCAAGGTCCATGAAAGGTGGGTGATGTGTCCATATTGCTCATCCCACCCCCAACATCATGAAAGATCCAGGGGTATCTGTATCCACAATATACACAGTATCTGTATACACAATAAATGTGTTGGACGAATATTTCAGTAAAAACTACAAGCAAACAAGCTACGCAGAACAAAACAGAGCACACCTGTTTATCTTTTGGAATCAGTTGAAATAGGGGCCTGCTCATCTATAGCCGAAATCAGCAATCTCTGAGTTCTCAAACCAAATTACAAAGTACGCCAAAACAACAAGGCTATGGTAAACACCGGAGATAATTCCGCAATAGGTTTTACCCATATTCGGTGTGTTAGTACTGAAATTTTTACTACAGATTTTTCCCTAACACATGAAAAAAACTACACCCTGGCTGAAAATGCTATGAAGAGCAAGTACAAAATGAGTCTGGCTCCAGGAGGTTAGGAACTCCACACCCTACCTCTACATCAGGCTAGCTAGTTTAGGTGGTTGTTCAGGACGGATCCCTGCTGAAACGGGAGCAAATGCAATTTTTATTCTGTTCTCGGAAGAAGAAAAAAAAGGGGGGGTTTAGGAGGGAGACGCCAGGTTGCAACAGGGCTACTGTCATAACTTGGGAGGCCCCAACAGCTTGCACTGACATAGAACAAGGCCACCAGATAGGAAACTAGTAGCTCCAGGTATGGGAGATACAAATTTTGAGACCAAAATTTGAGTCTCAAATGTTGTATCTAGGGGCCGCCCAAATTGCGCCGGACGCTTCCTTGGAACAGCAGCAGCTACGCCGGGTGGAAAGCTCGGGGCCCCAGGACCGCTCATACCTTGCTTGACTCGCGGGTCCCTGGTGCTGGCGGCAGCAGCGGGGGGCGGCCTGGCCACGGACTTCTTGTTTTGGGCCTCCTCAAGAGCTCCGGCCTCAGCGGATTTGGCTCTGGAAGCAGACACAGCGGCCCGGACCGCCGCGGCTCCCGGCGCCTTGTGTTTCTTGTTCTTGCCGCCCATATTGCAGCTGTGGCAAAGAGTGCCTCCGTGTGAGTCCTGGAACCACCGCAGCACCGCCTCCAAGCGCTCTTTACATTTCCCCAGCCTCACGCCGCCAACCTGCGTCCTCCATCCGGGCTTCTCGGACCTGGGGGCCGCTGCCTTGCAATTGGCCTGAATCACCACGGCTCCGCCTCCTCCCCGCCTCCTAGGTGCCTGCGGCGTGCCGGGCTTTCTCTCCACGCTCCCTCTTTAAGTCTGGGAACCGGCCACGCAGTAGTGGTCAGAAAGGAAAAGTCGGAAGAGAAGTCAAGAATTCTGGAGGATGGGGTTCTATGACTAGATTACTTTTGTCCCCAAAGGGCGACAGCCGAAGCTTCCCTTGGCGTCATTGTCAGTGTGCTCGCAGAGCATCGTGGGTAGGAGGGAGATTGGGTCTCCCAGCTCCGGAAGATGGCGGACGCTTTCGGGGATGAATTGTTCAGCGTGTTCGAGGACGACTCGACCACGGCGCCCGGAACTAAAAAAGACAAGGAGAAAGAAAAGGGGAAATGGAAGGGGCTTCCGGGGTCTGCGGAAAAGTGCGGGTAAGGAAGATGTCGGGAGTTTTTTTCTCTCCTCAATGCTGAGGGAAGAAAATAAAACGTTTTTTTTTGTAGACCATGAGCAACTGGAGTGTACACTGAGCGGCGTCGACAAGTGTAGGAGTTTGGGGAAAATGTTGAGGGAGGGTGAAGACTGTTGGTTTGGTGAATCTGGATTTTGTCGTTCCTCGGTGTCCTTAGGCAGCGTGGGCATCTGCCGCTGCGATTCCTTAACGCCTAGGTTGCTGACCACGCCGGTGTGCGCCACGGGGTAGGGAGGGGAGGTAAGGTATTTCTTAGGTTTGTACCCCCACGATGGCACAGTCTTTAAATGAGACTAATACCAGTTCAGTAAAGGGTTAAGAAGCTTAGAAAACGTGACTTGGATTGACTTGGTACGGGCAAACCGTAGCAGAAGGGAGAGAAATTTAATCTCCACGCTTTCGTTTTTCCCCATGAAAAGAACGTGAGAGTGCCTACTACTGGGGTTGTGAGGATTAAGGTAAGATACGTAAAGCACCTGACGCGGCTTAGCACGTAATACATTGTCAACAGCTGATTATCATTGAGTTTACTAGGAAATTTTTAAAGCTTATCGGTTCCTAAATATATGCATAGACTGATGAATAAAACTACCTTAAAGTGTACGGAATTGTTTATAGTAGAACAGAAAAAGTTAATACGTCAATTAAAATAAGATGGTTCTAAATAAAATAAGATGATTCGTTGCTTATCAACAAAATTTAATGTTGACTGGGGGAGGTATCAGGAGAGTAAATGAAATTACACATGATTTTGCTCTCAAGGAATTTTTAGTCCTGATAGAACTGGTACGTATTTTAAAAGTTAGTAGTTGATTGAAATAGAATAAGTTGTGTCTACAGTTAATTGGTGTACAGGTTCAGTAAAGAGATCTCTATTTGTGTTATTCAGGGAGCCTTACATGGAAGAGGAAATGATATGTTATAGGCAGATTTATTTTTTTACAAATTGGGCTAAAGGGAATGTTTGCTTAGGAACAACTAAGATAAAACTGAGAATAAAAATTGATTTTAGAGAAATGAAACAAGATGGGATGGGGAAGGAGACAAACCATAAGAGACTCCTAAACTCAGGAAACAAACTAAGGGTTGCTGGGAGGTGGGGGGCGGGGTAGGGTTATGGACATGGGGGAGGGTATGTGCTATGGCAAGTGCTGTGAAATGTGTAAGCCTGATGATTCACAGACATGTACCCTGGGGCAAATAATACATTATATGTTAATAAAAAATTTAAAAAATTGATTTTAGATTGTGAAGGATCTTGAATATCAAGCGCATCAATTTTAATTTCGTTTTTAAATCCTGGTGAATAAGGTTTTTGTGGGGGTTTTTTCCTAATTTGCTAATTAGGGTAAGTAAATTGCTAGTTTAGGAAAATTAATGTAGTGGTGATTGTCAGAGTATATTGAAAGAGGAAAGACAAAAGTTTTAAGAAAGTAAAAACTTAAGGAAATATTTCAGTTTAGTCAGGTAGGAAACCAAAAGAATCTCAAGTCAAGAGGTGGCAGAGGGAAGGAAAAGGAAAGGTGCAAAATGTGAAGAAAATGACATACTGTAAGAATGGAACAGGCCAGAGGATGGAAAGGAAGTCAAAAGAGATTTTGAATTTGCTTATCAGGGAGAAGAAATACAAGGAAATTTACAGGTGCTTTTGATTTGAAAATGAAATTAATTTGACTTGAGACAAAGTTATGATACTATATCCATATAGAGGTGTCCAAGGAGCAATTTTAATTAGGGTTTGGGCAAACCTCAGAACTGGAAGTATACATTTGGCTATTATTTGAATTGGTAATGCTTGAGTTGGGGATACATGTGGGCAAGTACTGAAGACAGGGTTAGAGAAACAGAACACTCAGGAGTGTTTCCAGGCGTCTGCCCAATAAACATCTGCTGTAAAAAAAATAAAACTTCTGGGGCACCTGGGTGGCTCAGTCATTAATCGTCTGCCTTTGGCTCAGGTCATAGTCCCAGAGTCCTGGGATCGAACCCCGCAAGGGGTTCCTTGCTCCATGGGAAGCCTGCTTCTCCCTCTCCCACTCCCCCTCCATGTGTACCTTCTCTCACTGTGTCTCTCTGTCAAATAAGTAAAAAAAAACTTAAAAAAAAAAAAAACTCACAACGTTTTAAACAATTTATATAAAAAAAATTAGGGTAAAATTAACTCACTTTGTACTGTGCTAGTAGTATAGCTTGCCAAGTGAAAGTTTGTAGGATACAGGGGTGGCTCAGTGGGTTAAAGCCTCTGCCTTCGGCTCAGGTCATGTTCTCAGGGTCCTGGAATGGAGCCCCGCATAGGGCTCTTCTGCTCGGCAGGGAGCCTGCATCCTCCTCTCTCTGCCTGCCTTTCTGCCTACTCGCGATCGCTCTCGGTCAAATAAGTAAATAAAATCTTCAAAAAATAAGTTGGTAAGATACAAAAATTTAATTTACATCTTAATTTACTAGGAAATACATGAACATTAGAGAAGGGAAATGCATAAGAAAATACAGAACACTAGGAATTTAAGGGATTTTATTTAACGTTTCTAGCTAGATCCACTTTTCTGAGTGGTTTTAGGATAAAATCCAATTTGCCTGATTACAACTGTCACACTATGATAATTATTCATATCATAATATGCATGATTTCTATCCAATTTAGGTAACATAGGAGAGCAAATCGTGGAATTTAGAAAAACTTCGCTTGTATTTTACACTCTAGATCAAATCTAGAATCAAAGCTTCTTCTTTTTTTTTTTTAAAGATTTTATTTATTCATTTAACAGAGAGAGAACACAAGCAGGCAGAGAGGCAGGCAGAGGAAAAGAGAGAGGAGCAGGCTCCCTGCCGAGCAAGGAGCCCGATGCGGGACTCGATCCCAGGACGCTGGGATCATGACCTGAGCCAAAGGCAGCTGCTCAACCAACTGAGCCACCCAGGCGTCCCTCAAAGCTTCTTTTTAAGAAGCTTTATATTATAAAAATAGTTAATATATGGCTAGGGTGTGGGAGAGCATGGAGGGAGAATAGTATGAAGAACCCCATGTATCCATACCATCTGTAGCAATATCAAGTCATGGTCACTCTATTCCTATCCCCTCTTTTTTTTTTTTAAATAAATCGAGTGCTAGTCATCTTGTTATTTTTCCCCAAGTATTTCAGTTGCATCTTATTGATAATGATTTTTTTCTAGCATAGTTTTTTTTTTTTAAGATTTTATTTATTTGACAGAGACATCGAGGGAATACAAGTGGGGGAAGTGGGAGAAGCAGGCTTCCCGCTGAGCAGGGAACCCCATGTGGGGCTCCATCCCAGGACTCTGGGATCATGACTTGAGCTGAAGGTAGACGCTTAACCACTGAGCTGCCCAGGTGCCCCTTTTTCTAGCATAGTTATCGTGCCATTATTATGACCCAGAGAATTTACTTTATTTCCTTAATATCATTGAATATTCAGTCCAGAATGAGATTTCCCCAGTTGTCTCAAAGGTACTTTTTTGTACTTGGTTTATGTGAATCAGGATTTAGACAAAGCTCATACACTGTTTTAGTTGTTATATCTCCAAAGTCTTATTCTACAATAATCTCCCTCTTTTTTTCTCTATGCCATTGATGTCTTTTGGAGGGATAACTGAGATGAAGCTCCAGGTTCTCTGTCTTCTACAGTCTCTAAAACCTGATTTTGCTTTCTTATGCTGTTACATAACTAGCTTTTATATCCTTAAGTATTTACTGTTAATTGACCTTATATCTATAGCTTCAACTGTCTAGTATAATATCCGCGATGCTCCTGTAGGTGTTACACACTTAAACTGTAGCTAATCAGAATTGAGATGTGCTCTGCACAATACACACCAGATTTGAAAATTTAATGTAAAAAAATGCAAACTACTCCATTAATTTTTATCTTGATGTATATTGAATTGGTAGTATTTTTTATATACTGTATTAAATGAAATATATTAAAACTGATTTTAATGCTTTTAATATGGTTGGAAACTTAAAATTACATGTGAAGTTTGCATTGTATAAATACATTTCTTGGACAGCGCTGATAGTTAATTAGATTCAGTTTACATAGGAATAATTCATAGTGCTGCTGTGTACTTCAGTTGCATTACATCATGAGACATACAGTTTTTAAGATGGGTGAGTGGGTTAAAATAGATCAACCTTCAAATTTTCACATAATGGCTTTAGCATGCTTTGCTACATTATTTCCTTTGTGGTTTGCAAAATGGTGTTTTGTTTTTTCTGTTTTGTCCTTTCTGCTTGCATTACCTTAAATCCATCTCTAAAAAAAACATTCTGTCAGCAGTTTACCCTGAAATACGGGTCATAAAAGAAAGGCGAAAATGCTTGATACTTGATCAGTTTGAAGAGAAATGAGTTGTGCCCAAAGGCACAACTTTTGATGGTGTATTATGGGTGTATAATTATGTGTTTAGTTTTTTTTTTTAAGATTTTATTTATATATTTGACAGAGAGGGAGATACAGTGATAGCGACCACACAAGCAGGGAGAGTAGGAGAGGGAGAAGCAGGCTCCCCGCTGAGCAGGGAGCCCCATGCGGGGCTTGATCCCAGGACCCTGGGATCATTACCTGAGCTGAAGGCAGACGCTTAACGACTGAGCCACCCAGGCGCCCCTGTGTTTAGTTTTTTGATGAATGAGAGAATTTTTAGGATTTGGTATGTTGCACTCCTTTGCATTCTTTTTTATCTTTTGTGTGTGTATATTTAAAGTATCCTAAATCAACACCACAATCAAGATAACATTTCCAAGACCTCCAGATGTTCTGCATGCTTTTTTGTAATGCATCCCTGTCTCCAGCCCTGCTTCCAGGCAACCCCTCATCCTTCTAGCACTGGAGAACAATTATCATTTTCTAGAATTCAATTTAAATGGAATAAATACTACAGTGTATATTCCTTTTTTGCCTGGTTGCTCATAGTCAGTGCTTTGGAGAGTCACTCAATTGAGGCATGTGTCTCCAATTCCTCTTTGTTGCTGAGTAGTGTTCAGTTTTATGGATATACCATATATGTTTATACCTTCATGTTTTGGTGAACGCTTGAGACATTTGCGTTACTATTTTTAATACTCCTACCAATGAGAACTCTTTAAATTGGCCCTTGTGTTCTTTTGGCAAGCTTAATCAGGCTTTGATAGCCTCAATGGTTTTTGGCAAAAGATTTTCTAGACTCATAATACACTTTTTCAGTCCCAAATCTGGAATCTCTCCAAACGGTCTCCAGTTCCTTAGAGTGGGAAATGTTATTTGGTGCTTAGAGTGCTCTTTGCTTCAGGATTTCATTGCTTTTAGGCCTCTAGAGTGGGAGGAACTGGGGAATCACTGTTTTTAGAAAAAATAAAGTGCATACTGACATTTACAGTGTAATTAATACTACAGATTATTCGGCTTCGATTTTGATAATTGTATCCCCTTTTTTGGCTGAAAATTTTCATACCTAATGATAATTACATAAACTTTATTCTTGTAATAGTTAAAAAATAACAATATATTGTTGCCATTCAGAATAGAAAGTTGAATAGTTTGTAGTTCTAGTATGTGGCTCTTTTTGTCCTTAGAAAACATACATCACACTGACAGGGAAATAGTCTTTAGTAGTTCCTTTTCTAAATGTTTGTGCTACCAGTTTGATACATACTGGATTCATTTGTTTCAGTTTATTTTCTACTTTTAAGGATGCTGAGAATTTAATTTTTAAGAAATTATGTAAAACATTTTACAGTTCCAAAATCAAAAGTATAAAACAGAACATCCTTGCTTTTATCTTTGTGTCTTCTGGCCTGTTTCTTCCCTCCCCTTTAGTTTTTGTTTTCTTTTCATTATTTCTTTCTGAAAATACACATGTGCACGTGTATATCTGTGTCTGCCTTCTCCACTCATGGTTACACAAAAGATGCCGTGTAAGAACTGTTCATCATTTTTCACTTAACATGATGAAATAGATATAACTCCTTGTTAGTATATAGAGCTATTTGGTTTTTTTAGCTGCGTGGTTGTAATTCCTTATGTGGATATGATGTTTATTTTAATAGATATTGGGTTATTTTCAGTTTTTTACTATTACAAGTAGCCTTGTACACAGCGAGAGAGGGAACACAAGCAGGGAGAGTGGGAGAAGCAGGCTTCCCGCTGAGCAAGGAGCCCTATGTGGGCCTCTATCCTGGGACTTTGGGATCCTGGTCTGAGCCAAAGGCAGATGCTTACCGACTGAGCCACCCAGACACTCTCCTTTTTTTAGTTTTAAAATTATTTTGCCATTTTTTCTTTGGGGTAGATTCCTGTAATCTCCACCCCCTATATTTTATTTAGATATATGACTTTGTCAGTTATATGTGGTTCAGATGTCTTCTTTGTCTTGCTTCTTTACTCTCTTAATATCTTTTGATTAACAGAAATTCTTAGTTTTAATGCACTCGAATTTATCAGACTTAATTTTTGATTAATATTTCTATGTGCTATTTAGTAAAACATGAAAATACTTTTGTTTTATCTTCTACAGGCTTTGTTGTTTCACCTTTCATAATTAGATTTAAAATCCACATGTAATTGATTGTTTAATGTAACAAGCATGTAGGTCAGATTGAATTCCTATCTGGATATCTCTAGTCCACCAATACCATTTATTGTCACTACTTTTGACCAGTGAATCCAACCACAAAGAAAAATATTTCTCTTTAATAGTAATATCATGGGATAAGCGAAAGCATTGAATTTTTATTAAAGGTGCTCATGTAAATAAATGTTTAACATTGTTTTAATTTATGATTTTTAAAAGCTTAATGTTAATAATTATGTTACTGTGAAAAATAAATAAATAATTATGTTACTGTGAACTCTAGAATATTTTTAAAAGCAAAACTTACAAGAAAATATGAAATGTTCAGTTTTATTAGGGTATTCTGGCCTGTAGCCAGTTTTGATTTGTAACATCTACTTGCATGACTTTCTGTAAATGATGTCTATTATATACGGAATAATAATTTACCAAATCATCCTTAAAGTAAGAACTGATACTGCAGAATTGATTCTAAACCATTTACTTTTCAGGAAACGTTTTGATGGTAAATTGCAATCAGAGTCATCTAATATTGGAAAAACCAAGAGAGATGCAGATTTTGAGGGCACGGATGAACCTATTTTTGGAAAGAAGCCTAGAGTGGAAGAATCAGTAACTGAAGATTTAAGGTAGTATTTCCATTGTCATTAATGTTAGTAACTCTTAAATTAGATGGTTGCATGAAGCCTGCAAAGTCACTTATATGTTGCTACTTTATAAAAGTATTTGTAGAATTAAAGAAATGAAAAATATTTTTTAGTTATGTACCCTACAAAAATTTAGAACATCTGTTTAGAACATCTGGGGCAATGGAAGGCACTATAAATAAGATTTATCTTTTAATATTTTAGAATCCAACTTTGAAGAAGAATCCTGAAGCCTGATTTTTTTTTTTTTTAAAGAAAAATACCCCCACATTTCCTTTATTCGTTAATCTCTCAAGAAGAGGATCACTGAGAGTGGAATAAATGGAAAGAGTAAAACTGACCCAATGGAAAGTATAAGTGAGAAGGAATATTAAGAGGAATTAGATTTTTACTGTTACAATATGAGTGTTCTATAATACTCTATTAATATTCTAAATAATACTCTTGCAATAGAGTGGCTATGAATCTCAAGACTGCTATTAGTGAGGGAGACCCGTGGATATCTGTGATTGAAATAGCTGGTATTGCTCTTCTCATTGTAGAAGTCCATACCAATTAGTTAGGTTGACCTGTTTGTTATTATGGTGATGAATATTAACAGCTTTGCTTGTTAATATTTTGGCTTGGTACTACCATGAATAATTTACTCTTCAGTGAATTTTTTAAATCATTTAGCTGTTGTAGCTAGCAGAAATAGCTACTATTAATGGTGGTAAATGTGTCATTGAAATATTTCAGATGCACTGTTTCCAAAACCACTGGAATAGGTTACAGTATATTTGCAATTTAAAATCATTGTTGCTAATTGAAGTAACCCTTGGGTTTTATCCAAAGAATGATTTTCTTCAATTTATCCACAATCCTGTCCTTTTCAGAGTCTAAACAGAACTTAGATAAGAACTTAGGATTTTGAAGAGAATAAGGAACACTTCTATGAATTATAGCAACATCTGTATTAAACTAGTTTATTTTGTACTATCATGTGATAGTTTTTAGAACCAGCTTCATATTTCGAAGTAATGACAATACTTTGGAGGTGTTCTTTTTTTAAAAAAAAAAATTGTTACTGGAACAAAGCTGAAATAATTTTTGAATAATTCACTTGGCATCTGTACTCTTTGTAAATATAGATGTTAACTGATCATTTTTAATTCTCAGCATAGATTTGAGTAATCCGAAAATTTTTTTTAATATTCTTAATAGCAAATTTTTTCCAATTTTAATACTGATGATTGGGCAGTGTCGTTTTCCTTAATAGTGCAGACTGAAGGCTTATTATCTAATTATAGAAAAATAATTTATTTTAACATAACTTCAATAATTTTTTTTTTAAGTTTGGCAGACTTGATGCCCAGAGTCAAGGTACAATCTGTTGAAACTGTTGAAGGGTGTACACATGAGGTAAGCACAAAGAGTATATAGGAAGTTGGTGTTGTCAATAGGAGTTTGCTTTGGGCTGTCTAGTAGGATCATTAGCAAGCAGTTTAGTCTTAGGGGCTTTGGAAACAATAATAGTTCCTGTGGTGGAAGGAGCTGGGGCTTTGTATTCTAAACTGAACTCCAATCTTGACACAGCATTTTATCTAACTACAGTCTTAGATTAATTTCTTAAACTTTTTGACATCATTTTTTTTTAATTTTTAAATTTGGAATAATGAGATTTCCCTCATGGGATGGTTGTGAAGATTATAGAAAAACATTAGTGTAAGGAACCTGGCACAGAGTAGGTGTTCAGTACACGTTCATTCCCGTAGTCCCAAAGTCAAGTAACAGAGCCATTTTATGGGTGACGTGCTTTTTCATTTCTTGCTCTGCTTACTGGTATGTTGCGATTTCATTATTCACCACCAGGTGGTAGTCTCTGATAGCTTTCATAACCCTTTAAAAGTAAGAATTTATAAACAGGGACATATGGGAACTGTAACACTGTTTCTTTACACTAAGCTTTCTGTCTTTACAATATGGCCTTACAAGTTATTGTTACAGGTCATTGGTAAGTCTTATTAGAAGATTTTATTGAGTAAGCAGAGTAATTCCAAATTGAGAAAAATGGCTTTTAATAGACATAGAACCTTTTTTTTTAAAATACCTGTTCTTCTGCACATGTTTTCATAAGTTCCTTTGTGTTCCTTTAGAATAGCACTTAGCTTGCTTTTGTAATACCCATGTGATCATTTATTCAGTACTTACGTTAGACCCTATTCAATGCTCTGGTCTTTAAAAGATGGTGAGGGGGCACAAAATTTGCTCTTAAGAGGTCAAAAGTTTTTTCTTTCCTTCATAATTGTCTGCAGTCTGTCCTGTTACTACTCTCTTTTTGCAGCTAACTTTACCTTTTACTTCCTTTAGAGGCTTGAGGGTATCAGGTTATCTGTTTATAACCTCCTTCACCAGGCCTGTCTGTATCTGTCACACCCACTCAAAGGAAAAGGCAATGCTAGGGAGACTTGTTTTGCCAATGTTCTTGGTTGTAACTTACTTGCTTTCACAAAGACTTAGATCAGTCCATTTTCCCTTGACTGTTTCTAGCATCAAATATCTTCTCTCTTTGCCCTTTCCTATCAGCATATGAGTATTCAGAAGTTCTCTTAATCTAGGTTGCTTTACATCCAGTATGTTGGTTTTTTCCTCCCCCTATTTTGTAGTCATTATTTTAGTATATATCTTTTGAGTGCTAGGAACATTGTATTATTCACTGAGTATAAAGAGATAAAAGAGATGTGGTCCCTTTTCAGAGTTGCTTTCGAGTGCTCTGCTAGGAAAATCCCTGCTAGACTTTCTAACTTGCCATTCATTTTTAAATACACTACAATTAGATTTCTTCTCCATTTCTTCCAAACTGCTGTGGCAAAAATCACCAGTGACTGTAGGTTTATTGATTCTTGATTGTTTTGCTGGTTTTCCATTTTTCTGACTCCTTAGTGTCTTTCTGTCGTATGGTAGTGTTACCCAGACTGTTTTCAGAAAATAGAAACAAAAGCTCTATATCAGAAAACACAATCTGTTCTTTCTTTTGTTAAATCTTACAGAAGTTAAAATCTTTATTGCTTCCCAGTGATATTCTTTGCTTATGTCATAGAATGTACCAGGAGTGATGTGAGAGGGTCCCTCAGCTCATCCAATATAGCACTATAAGTTGATCATATTTGATAAGAATAATACCATGATCTGGGGTCTAGGCTTCAGATTTCTAGATGCAGAAATTTGATTTTGTCGGTGTACCCAGAGCTGTGCTTTCTTGGAGAGACTCACTTTGATCATATTCGTAAGAGATGGAGGTACACAAAAGCATGACATTTCCTGAAATTTAGGATAAGTAGTTGTCTGTCAGACTACCTGGGAATCAGAAACCATTTAGAAGTTTCTTAGAACCCTAATAAAGGAGAATGTACAGTATTAAGGGAAAAGACTAATGGAAACTATTTTATCCTGTGGAAGTATTCTTCATTAGTAAAAACACTTGATAAGTTACTCTTTCTTAATGTGTGCAATACCAAATTCTAATTGTTATCTCCCCTTTATAGTTCCATTTAGAATGTCACATTTCTTTCTTTTTTTTTTTTTTT
>CM052809.1:35027692-35053060 GCA_028533885.1 Nasua narica
AAAAAAAAATCAAAGGTTTTTGGTGCACCAATGTGCATCCTGTTTCTCTTGGTTATTCAGTCACAAAACCAGTCTAACTGCTGGCTGTGTGTGTGTGTAATTTACCCTAGTCATGCATGACCTAGTGCTAACTGCTTAGCAGGACTACTGTAAGTTTAAATCTCTTTATTTAAAGTATTAAGCTGACTTGGGGTGACTGGGTGCCTCAGTCAGTTAAGCTTCCGATCCTTGATTTTGGCTCAGGTCAAGATCTCAGGGTTGGGGTTTGAGCCCCACGTTGGGCTCTGCACTTAGTGTGGGGTCTGCTTCTTCCCTGGTCTCTATCATTCATTCATTCATTAATAAATAAATAATCTTAAAAAAATTTTTTTAAAGATTTTATTTATTTATTTATTTATTTGACAGAGAGAGAGAGAGAGAGAGAGAGAGAGAGACAGAGAGACAGAGAGAGAGAAAGAGAGAGAGGTCACAGGTAGGCAGAGAGGCAGAGAGAGAGAGGGGGAAGCAGGCTCCCTGATGAGCAGAGAGCCTGATGCGAGGCTCGATCCCAGGACCCTGAGATCGTGACCTGAGCTGAAGGCAGAGGCTTTAACCCACTGAGCCACCCAGGCGCCACTCTTTAAAAAATATTAAGCTGGCTTAAAACCTTGTGTTTCAGTGATAGCATTTGAAATTTCCAGATGAGGTAAAATAAACGAATTTCCTTCTTACTACTAATCTGATTAAAATATCTTAATTCACACCCAAATCCACAATGTACTTAAATTTTGATACTTTTTAAAATTCTATTATTATATATAATTTTTCCCCCCTTGGTAGAAAAGACATTTATAGTGTCTTAAAAAATATGATTCCCCGAGTTGCCTGGGTGGCACAGTTAAGTGTCCAATTCTTGGTTTCCGCTCAGGTTGTGATCTCATGGTGATGGGACTAAGCCCTATATCGGGCTCCATGCTTACTGTGGAGTCTGATTGAGATTCTCTCTCCCTCTCCCTCTGCCCCTCCCGATGTGCTTGTGTGCTCCCTCTCTCTCTGAAATAAATAAATCTTTAAAAATAAATAAATAAATAAATACATGGTTCCTTGACAAAAGAATCATTTTTTCTCTCTTTGCTAAGAACACAGGTATTCCACTAAGACAAATGGCATCAAACACTACACAAGAAAATAATAAAGGTAACCTGAAATTATACGTTTGCCATTAATTTTATAAGGTGTATTTGACTCAACTTCCCTAGGCCTTCATTTATTGTATTTCAAATCACTGTACTTTTTTTACTTTTGTCAAAAGACTGCCTGCGTTTTCTAATACAAAAGAACCTAAAATTCGTTTCAGGAATGGAAATATCCAACTTAAATAATGAAGTACACCATAACTACTGCTGCACTGCAGTAATTTTTGCATTTCCCAAGTTTCTTAAATATTTTGTCTGGTAACTTACAATTTAAAGAGCAGTTATGAAAAACATTTACCTCTAAAGTCGGAGCATAACCTGTTGGCACTTGATAACTAATCGCAGGCAGAGCTGCGGCAGCAGGATATACATATGCCTGCTAGTTCATATCATCGTGCATCTCTGGACCTTATTTCCACATTGCTGAGTGCTATCATAACCATTCCGTTAAGGGCCTGTTGGACTACCAGTTCTAAAACTGGTCTCTAGACCAGCACACAAAATTATTTTCAAAGATCCCACTGGTGTAAACGGCAGCATTTCGAGTTTCCCTCCCCCAAATCTCTCTTAAGCAGACTAATCTCTGTCATAATTTTCTCTGTCTCTAAAGGTATTAAATTCAGTCCTTTTGCCCAAAGAGTATCTATCCCAATGGTCATCCTTTAAGCCTCTTCGACCCCTGGAACAACCTGAACCTCCGTCTTTGACAAAGTGAATCAACTTGGAACTAACTGCTCTAGATCAGCTTCATGAAAGGCAGATAAGATTGCTCACTTGTTTTATGTTATTACATGTAAAGAAAGTGTATGCTGTGCCTGTTTTGATATTGTGAGCAGCTCTTCTAATTGGATGAATATAATCCTCTGAGTTAGGGTAGTCGTAATTGATGACAAATTCCACATCTTCCACTTCTAGTCCTTAAGGCCACATCTGCAGCAATCAAAATAGGAGATTATCCATGTATGAATTCACTTAGAACCTAGTCATGCTCCTGTTGACCCTTGTCAGCATGAATACCAGACGAGATCGGGCGCATTCAGGGTGGTATGGCTGTAGACAGCGTGAATACCAATGGTGAGCCACCCATCTCTCATTTTTCTAGTAAGCTCATCATATCTTTTTTTGGTTTCAACAAAACCAATGGTTTTTTCTACTCCTCACTCATGTTCTCTTCCATTAGAGGAGTAAGGTTTCCATTCTTTTCGATATTATGACACATATCCACAATCTGAAGAATTTTGTAGTTTGCACTCAGTTCTAGTGCACCAATGCTTCTAGGAATGTACTCTTTAAGGGAATCTTCATCAAAGTGTCTTACTTCTTTTGGCCAAGTTGCACTCTGCATGAGGGTTTGCCTATTAGAGGTCTTATCTGACCCACAATCTTCCTTGTTTGGATTCAAAGCCCCTAACAAACATTCTATCTACTTCATTAAGGACAGGTAGATGTTCTTCTTAGATTGGTTTTCCCACACTCTAAAAAGTCAATCAGTCATCCAGGTGTTTCAATACAGATTTCCACACCTCTCTCCAAATCAGAAATTTGTGATCTCTTGGGAACATCACCAGAGATTCAAGCGGACCTCCAGCAACATACTCTTTAGTATTCAGCAGCTACTTGCTGTACCTGTTGGGCCAGTTCCCAAGTTGGTGCCAGCACCAAGCAAAAAGGCCCATCACCTTTCTCTATGAATGGTTGATGACTGATGTGGATGATAGCAGGCAGCAAATAAGACAATGTCTTCCTAGATCCAGTCTATGCTACTCCAACCATATCCAATCCACTTAGAGGAATGGCCATCCTTGAGCTTGAATAACAGTAGGTTCAATACAATTCTGTCTTGCAGTCACATCCATTACATTTCTAGGGAAGTTTGCTTCATAGTCAGAACTGGCTTTGGGCAGTTGTGACCTCTGTAATTTCCTTAGTCCTTCTGTATGTCTCCAACTCTTGTGCTGTGCATCTAGCCAAATCAAGCTGTTCTTGCTAAAAATTCTCAAATTTGGACAGCTCATCAAGATTTCATTTCTTTTTGACTAGTTTTCCCCAGAGTTTCCAAATTGCTTTCCAGATAGGGGCCCTGCCCTACTTCCCCCAAATCGAGGTGCACCAAAGCTGTGGGTTTCTGCAAGATGATACTGCTCCTTGTTCACTGCCTGGTTTTGACAAAATATTGTTTTACAATGATGGGCATCTTGTAAGTCAGTATTTGAAAAGTTATTATCTCACTGTCTCTGGTTGAGGACAGGGAATGATATCACCCAAAGCCAGATCTGCTCTGGCCAGCAACTGGAGAAGCTGAGAACAGGACACATGAAGTATTTTAGAGTTCAATCTTCCAGTTATTTGGCAATGACTGGTTCCTATATTGCTGATATGGTATAATCAGAATCTGAAGGGGAAGCCATGGCACTTAGAAAAGAGCGGAGCGGGGATTCAAGGACGAGGGAGTCCTAGGCCTTTAAGAAAAAAATCTGTAAAAGGATGCCAAAGCTCCTTCCAACTCTATAGGTTTGTAATGAAGAAGCCTCTCTTAAGACCTGAGAAATTAAAGAGGAAATAACTATGATCTGTCACCCAGATAAGAGTAAAGAAAAAGAAAAAAAAAATTAAGACACTTGGATGTTCTAAGCCTTTTTCTTTTCAGGCATATTATTATAATTCATTTACTTTCGGTTACATAAAAATTGAGTTGAGTGTACTAACACTTGTGATAAGAAAATATCTCAAATTTGCCTTTATTGTTAAATAAATCGTAGTACATTTGTAAAATGGAAATACTGTATAATCATAAAAATCATACTTCCAAAGGGTACTTCAGATTAAATTTTAAGAAGCCAGAATCATTGAGCTAATAATGAATGCAAAGTATTAAGACAAGGGTAGGCATAAGGTAAATATTTAACAAAAGATACTAATAAAAGTACCATCCTTACTTTTGTAAAAACTGTATACAGTTTTTACAAACTGTAAAACAGTTTGTTTACTGTATACAAAGTAAAAACTGTATACAGTATAATAGTCCTCCCTTTATCAACAGTGTTGCATTCTATGGTTTAGTTACTTGTGTTCAGATACAGTCTAAAAACAAGATGACCTTCTTTCTGTTTCAGGAATCTAACGCTCTATCACAGAGACTATGTCATTTACCTCAGTTTACCTCATTATGTAGGCATTTTATCATCTCACGTCACAAGAAAAGTGAGTATAGTATAAGATATTTTTAGAGAGAAAGAGACCACACTCACGTAACTTTTATTACAATATATGGTTATAATTGTTCTATCAGTTACTGTTGTTAAATCTTTACTATGCCTAATTTATAAATTAAACTTTATCAAAGGAATGAATGCATGTATAGAAAAAAAAACAGTATATATAGAGTTCAGTACTATTTGTGGTTTCAGGTATCCACTGGGAATTTTGGAACATGTAACCATGGGTAAGGGAGAACTAATGTATTTAATCCCACCCTAAAAACAAAAAAAACAAAAACAAAAAAAAACACCTTTGTATGAGAAAGAAAAAAGTTAGAAGAACTATGGAATGCTGTGGCTGGCCCTGTGTAAGGTTACAAATGATTTTAACTTTTCTCTGTATCTTCTGCTCAATTTTCCGGTTTTTCTTCTTGACGATGACTATGAATTATTTTTCTAAGATCTTTGACGATTACTCTGAATTATTTTTCTAAGATCTACCAAAACCAGTATTTTCAATCTTTGCCTCTATTTTAGATTTTAATCAGCTTTATATGATAATCAGCCAAAATACCCTCTAAAGTAAGAATCAATACACAATTCTCCTTGAACAGTTACTACAGAACACTTTCTGAACTTTAGAAAGCATTATCATAATAGGAGCCGGAAATTATAAAAAGGTTGAACTCAAATCCCAGTTGGAGTATTATATTTCCTTATTTATAAACTTATGCTCTGGCACTCTCTTATAATGAGAAAACAGTACAAGCGCAAGACTAATAAACACATGCTTACAGGTCAATTTTAATATACCGGGCTTTTTGTTATATCATGACTCATGAACATGATCTATCATGTAATATGCCTATAACAATAAAGTATAGCAAATTTGAAACAACTATTGAAAGGTATACTAGCAGGGTTTTCTTTTATTTTAAAATGTTCTAGTCGGTTATAATGACTAGATCAGAGTTCTTACTTTATGTAAAAATCAAGATGTGGCTAACCAAAATATAAACAATGGCCTAGGCGGTCAATAATGCAATAATTGTGCCAACTACTTTACTAGCTAAGAAGATTGTTATAGTAATTTTATACTTACTCTCTACTACTCCTGGAATTGCTCTATAATGCTGAAACTGGTAAAAGGATTTTTCCAACATGTACTCAGGATTAATTTCTTCTACACGTAGTAAGTTCAAAACCATGTTGTAGGTCAAATGGAAAGCACTATTTAGAGGATCGGCTGAGCCCTAAGAGGGGGAAAAAAAAGTCAATGTGATTTTTTTCAAATAAAATTTACAAAGATACCTATTCAACTTCTTAATAATTTAATTTGTTAAAGGATACTACAGAAATGTATTCTTTCTTTTAAATGACCAATACAAAATGATAAATAGTTGATCTTTAGGAAAGTGAAGGGAAAAAAGCCCACTAAGTAGCCACAGTACTCGATCCAATACTGTTTGCCAGGTATGTTTAGCTCTCTGCCTTGCAGGCCTAAGATTACATTTTCTGGCCCCCCTGGTAGGCGGGGCAAATAAATTGTAATCATGTATCCACTTTCTGGCCAAGTATTTAATTGCTGGTGTGAAAAACTATCTTTTCCCTCCAGCATAGTGACTGCTGATGTTCAAGATGTTGGTTTTTCCACCACCCTGCATACTTAAACAAGAGTAAGCAGAACCTCCTCTATAAACCTGCATTGCACAAGAAAGAAAAATAAACCTTTAAGTAACTGAGATTTAGGTTTGTTACTGAAGCACAACCTAGCCTGTGCTGACAAGAGTACACTAAATTCATTTCAGAAGGATATTTAGATAAAAATTAGCACCTTAAAACTCAGCTGCCTGGAGTAACATAAAAGTGAAGCACTCCCCACCCACCCAATTTACAGACCATTCTTCGTCTATATTATCTGAGTCTCTTAACTCAGACAAAAGACCTTGTGCACAAAGCATCCACTGCTGGGAACCAAAACTATCCTCTCAAAGACTTCCTTGAGCTAGCTAGTTAAGACTCCAATCGTGGCTAATCCCAAAAGGATGAACAACTTGACCAGCAATGCCCACCTGCACATACCCAGGGACCTTTGTCCCACATTTGCCTTACAGAAACCTGTGAAGTATTTTTGGCACTTTGGAGACAACTTTGAAACACTAGTCCTCTGTCTTCTTGGTATTGGCCTGACTCAAATAAATTCCTTTTTTGGTTCACTACCACTTGTTCCTCTTTGAAACAAGCCTGCAATGAGTGGCTAAACCTGCTCCGTTTGTGACGCCCAGAGCCAGCAGCTTTTCCACCTCTATGTCCCACATACAACAGGAGAATAACCAAATTCTAGGGAGATGCATGCTGAAATATTTAAAGGGAAGTGTCACAAAGTATGCTTACATATTTCTAAGTGGCATAGTAAAATACACAAAATACTCTTAGGGTGGTAAGCAGCTCTTAAATTGAAGTCCACAAACCAACCCAATAGCATAATTCTAAAGGTACACATACAGGATTTTATGAGAAGCAGAGCTTTCATCAGTGTTAAACGAAAGTACTCCTTAACTCCTGAAAAATTAAGAGCCCTTCACCTTAGGGGCATAGTTACTAAGTCCCTAAAACCTTGATGTTTATGAACTTTCCTTGAAAATAAGGCCAAAGGGAGATGTGAAGTAGTATGAAAACCAAATTCTTGAAGGACAGAGGAATTCAAGACAACTTTGGCTATTTTATAATTTTGCAAACAGACACACCCCTTACTTTTCTGTTCTTTTTTTGTATTATTACCTCTTCTCAGAAATTTGAAGCTTCAGTATTACCAATGTTTATTTCTAAGCTCAAGCTCTGCTTCTGTGTTCTTGATTGCTGTAGAAAACAACTGAATTCTCAGTTACCTGAAACTCAACTTGGCATTTTGACACTATAGCTAAGTGAGCCCAAGATAGTTCCACTTTACAACTGCTGTCTTGGTATAATTATTAAAAACACCATTTTCCACTCCTAGAGTAACCTAAATTGGGTGATAGATAGTGTAACAGGGTTACACTATCGAAAATGAAATTTATCTCTCTTGCTCTTTCCCATTCCTGAGTTTCAGCCTTACAAAGATTAATGGTTAGTGAGATTACTGATTTTGACACCAGCTAGACCCCAAGCCCTGACCTTCATTGGTTACCTACTTATATTCTATGACCTCTGTCCCACAGTCTTCCTTAGCTCTTCCTTCTAGCTGATCTCTTAAGTGAGGCAAAAGACCCACAAAGCATAAATAACATCCTGTGAGGGAAACCAAAAACTAACCAACCCCTCAAGCAATAACTGCCCTGCTTGAGCAGGGAGGAGCTCCCAGACCATACAGACCAGTTTGAATTCAATCCCAGACTTTCATCTGCACAGATGAACCAAAGAAAGACTGACAGTTACTTTAGCTCATTTTAATACCAAGATCTCTGCGGAGGAAGAACACAAGCCTCATTTATATAACTTACAATGTATAGGCAGTTTCATTAAGGTGCGTGTCTTATGCCTACTTCCACACATGATGACAAGGCTAAATATTCATCCTAACCCTAAATAAAAGGAATCCATTCACCCTTGTCAGGGAATCACAACTTTCCCTGTAATCTCCTTATTTGTTGCAAATAAAATCCTTTGTGTGACAATTACACCTGATGTAATGTCTATGGCTCTGCAACGGGTGAACTTATGAGAGAGTTAAATTTTAATTTGATTAATGGGCAATGAAATTACCATTTAAATTACAATTTAGGAGGCCTTTCTTCTGCTTTATCTTTTTAAAATTTTAATCAACCAATGGTTGCAGATTATTTCCTCAACATATCTTAGATCAGTTCTTCTGTTTCTTTACCACTGCCATCACCTATTTCAAAGTTTCTTCAAATCTGATCTAGATCACTTCAGCTGTGGAAATCAAAATCCAACCCCTACTCTTACCCCCCAATCCTTCAAGGCTTGCAGCAGGATCAATTTCCTCCATAAAGCCTTAAATCACAATCACCTAAGTCTAGAATTATCCGAAATTTTCCCAAATTGGAGTTATTAGATATTGTGCATTGAGTCATATGCGGGTCCTTGTACACTTTGTTCTATGTATGTATGTAAATAGACTCCCCAAGTTTAAAAATGACCACATCTACTAAGTATGTGTCAATCACTAATCACTAATACTTAAATAACTTTTCAATTCACAGTATTCCTAACAAATCTGATTCACTGTCTTAATTTTAAACCAGAAACAGGTTCAGAGATGTAAAGAGACCTGCCCAGGCTAAAGAGGTAAGAGAAAAATTTTATGGTATCTTTGGGCTGAAGTTCTCCCAGAGGGCAAATTCAAAATGTAAATCATTTCACATCGCTGTTTTACAATATTCACATTACTAAAATTATAGGAACCCTCAAATGTTGACCAAGTACTTCTCAACTTTTTATTTATTTAATTTGATCAGCCAAATTATAAAAATTTTAAATGATATATCAACAGAAAGCTTAAAAAAGGATCACCTAAAATTTAACTTGGAACAACAAAAGCAGCCAGTGCTGATTTTAAACTTAAGTTTCATTTTAGAAAAATTTTTAAGTTTTCTTTTTCTTTTTTTAGGATTTTATTCATTTATTTGACACCAAGAGAGAGATCACAAGTAGGCAGAGAGGCAGGTAGAGAGAGGAGAAAGCAGACGCCCTGCTGAGCAGACAGCCCTATGTGGGGTTCCATCCCAGGACCCTGAGATCATGACCTGAGCTGATGGCAGAGGCTTAACCCGCTGAGCCACCCAGGCACCCCTTAAGGTTTCTTTTAGTTGTCAAGTTGCTTAGTGAAAGCTAGTAAGACAGAGAGCTAAAGAGAACAATTTTCCAAAGCAAATCTTTGAATGCTATTCTACTTCTAATGATTTCTGAAGTTTTAGATATATGGTTCATCCAGGTGAGCAGTTTAAAAACTGCCAGTCCAAATATTTTTGCATTTGAACTGTTACAACAGAAGACACAATATGGACAAATGTGGGTCTTCTCACTTCTCCAAAAAAAGGTCCATAAATAATCATCTTGAGTACACGACAGAACTTACTTTAAGAGAAAAGGTTTGTTCTCCCTAAAATGCCAAAGGCTTTTAAAAAACCAGGAAAAAAAAAAAAAAACAACAAAAAAACAGGAAAGTCAAAACTATTTTTCCTTCAAATAAGTTTCATTTTCCTTAGCCATTAAGAATGTATTTCAGGTTGAAATGAACACACAACTGTCTAGAAGCAGAAAGCCTGTATAGTCTCTTAGAAGTAGCACATTATGCCCTTTAAGAAACCATTAAGTTTACTTAATCATTTCAGAAATTATGGAAATAGGTTTAATCTGATAAAACGAATAATGACATTTCCTCAAAGTACTGTGATGGTTTTACATTCTTTTGAAAATATGGGCACTATACTGAAAGGCATTATTTCTTCTGGTAATACTGGAGAGATGTAAATGTTCTCTTAACTGCTAAAGAAAAAGATGCATTCACCAGTCTTTCTAGAAGGCTATTACACATACTGTCTGTCTGACTCAACTTTTCATTTAAGCAAACATTATAATGAATTTTGTTTTTTAGCTCCTGTCAAATATACCCAAAGAACAAACTCCTGTCTTATCTCAAATTCTATGTGAGCTAATAGATGAGTCATCTGTCCATAAATAAAAAGCAACGGATATAGAAGGACCTAGCTGACTCAGTCAGAAAAGCATGTGACTTGATCTCAGGGTCATGAGTTCGAGTCCCACATTGGGGGTAGAGAACACTTTAAATTAACTTTTAAAAAAGGCAATGGATGGGAAAGTATTAGATCAAGAGACAAAAAGGGGACAATGTAACAATAGCGGAATTGGAAAAGTTGAATAGGTTTTTATAATGCTTGGTAGAAAACTAGTCAAGCCAAAGAAGCTAAAGAAATTACTAAAATATTTTATATGCAAGATCATTAAGTGGTTTACAAACACAAATATTTAAGAGAGTGTGTGTTCATGTTGAGATATTAGGAATCTCAACACATAATCTTTAGTCAACAAGCAATAAACACATGTATTCTGCCATTTTCCTGGCCATGACTACTTAACCCAACAACAGGAAGAATTAGATATGACAAACACATCCAAATTTTACAGATGTACAAAGCATACTGATTTTTTTATATATGGTAACATGAATAATCTACATATTTTAACTATCTGAGAAGACAAATGTTCTATTTATTAAAGTCCTATTACTTAAGAGCAAATCTCAATCACTGTCACTTAAAAGAAAATAGACCTGATGTTATAATGATGTATTAGTTCATATACTGTATTAAGAAATATGTCAAAAAAACAAAGTGCTGTCAGGCCAAATTTGGTTTGAGCCAGTAAATAAAAAATCTATTTGCATGAGGTACTGAAAAGCAGCAGCATATGGTGGTTTAGAAGCATGCACTCTGACACACCAGAGAGCCTGACTTTAAAATCAGGATTTGTCACTTAACAATAGGACTTTTGAAAAATTCTTTAACCTTTGTATGCCTTATTTATTTATAACACTGGGATAGTAATAATAATTATTTCAAAGTCCAAGATATGCTGAATATTTGATAACTATTAGTTGTTATTTTTCTGAATAAGTTGCCTACAAATTCTGTAATGATAGTAAAGCTACCTGGAAAAATCCCAGAGGACAAAAAAGTAGTGCAGTTAGTCTCAATAAAAGAAATGTATCTAGAAACAAAGAAATTTAGATACACATATACTTGCTTATATAACTGCAGTATCATCAACAGGCAGGTACTATAATCCTTTAAACGAGTCAAACCATACAGCATTCAAAGTGAAAAGTACCATTTTCACACTCACTAGCATGATGATCATAAATCAAAAGGACAGATAAATAACAACTGTTAGCTAGAATGAAGGGAAATGAGAACCCTCATACACTTCTGATGAGAATATAAAATGGTATATAGCTGATGATAAAAAGCAGTCTGGCAGGTTCTCAAAAGTTTACACATAGAATTATGTATGACCCAGCAATTTCACTCATAGGTATATACCCAAAAGAAATAAAAACATGTTCATATAAAAACTTGTAAAGAAACAATCATAGCACCATTAATCACAACAGCCAAGATGTACAAACAACCTAAATATCTATCTACTGATAGATGGATAAATAACTTGTAATATATCCACACAATAGAATAATATTCATAAATAAAAAGGAATGAAGTGCTTATACTTATTACAAATATGGATGAACCCTGAAAATATTGGGTTAAAAAAAAGCCAGATACAAAGGATCACATATTACCTGACTAAATTTATATGAAATGCCTAGAATAGGCAAATCTATATAGACAAATAGATCAGTGGTTTGTCCAGGGCTTTGGGAAAAGTGAACAGTTAGGAAGGAAATGGGGAGTGATAGTTAATGGATATAAAGTTCCTTTTCGGGGAGCGCCTGGGTGGCTCAGTCGTTGGGCATCTGCCTTTGGGTCAGGTCATAATCCCAGGGTCCTGGGATCGAGCCCCACATCAGGCTCCCTGCTCAGCGGGAAGCCTGCTTCTTCCTCTCCCATTCCCCCCTCTTTATGTTCCCTCTCTTGCTGTGTCTCTCTGTGAAATAAATAATCTTAAAAGAAAAAATAAAGTTCCTTCTTGGGCTGATAAAAATGTTCCAAAATTGATTGTAATGATGGTGGCAAAACTCTGAATATATTAGCAACCATGAAAATGGGTGAACTGTATGTAATATGGATTATATCTCAATAAAGTTTTTTTTTTTAAGATTTTATTTATTTATTTGACAGAGAGAGAGAGAGATCACAAGTAGGCAGAGAGGCAGGCAGAGAGAAAGGAGGAAGCAGGCTCCCCGCCGAGCGGAGAGCCAGATTCGGGACTCAATCCCAGGATCCTGAGATCATGACCTGAGGCGAAAGCAGAGACTTTAACCCATTGAGCCACCCAGGCGCCCCAATAAAGCTTTTCTTAATTCATTTAAGAAACGATGGAGAGGGGAACCTGCATGGCTCAGTGGGTTAAAGCCTCTGCCTTCAACTCAGATCATGATCTCAAGGTCCTGGGATCGAGCCCCGCCATCGGGCTCTCCACTTGGTGGGAAGCCTGGTTCCACCTCTCTCTGCCTGCCTCGCTGCCTACTTGTGACCTCTCTCTCTGTCAAATAAAATAAAATCTTTAAAAAAAAAAAAAAAGAAATGATGGAGAAATCAGAACCCTTGCACACTGATGGTCAGAAAGTAAAATGGTATAGCCACTATGGAAAACACTACGGATACATCACAAAAATTGAAAGAAAAAAAAAACCCCAAAAAAACCTACATATGATCTGGCAATTCTACTTCTGGGTATTTACCCAAAAGAATCAAAATCAAGACACTGGACAGATAATAACACTCCTATATTCAGTGCAGTGCTACTCACATAGCCAAGATGTGGAAACAACCTAAATGTTCATCAATAGGTGAACAGATTAAAAAAAAATGGGGTATATACACAGAATGGAATACAATTCAGCCTTAAAATTCTGCAATATGTGACAACGTGAACTTTGAAGACACTACGTGAAATAAACCAATCACAGGAAGACTAATACTATGTGATTCCACTGATATGAATTTTATAAAATAGTCAAAATCAAAGAATCAAAGACTAGAATGGTGGTTGCCAGCGACTGAGGAGGGATTTAAAAGGGTACTTACTAATTAAAGGTCGTAAAGTTTTAGTCAGGCAAGATAAATAAGCTCCAGAGATATAGGACATTGTACTTACAGTTAACAATAACATATTAAAATTTAAAAATCTGTTGAGAGTGGGTCTCATGTTAAGTGTTCTTACCACAATACAATTTTAAAATAAAAAACAACAGAACTTTTACACTTAACAGGTACATTTGTATTCAGAAATGCCAAGTAAATAAAATGAAATATCTGTACTAAAGAAACCAGACGCTGTCATTAAAATATTACCTCCTACTACTGGCAACCTGATTCAACTTTTTCCATACAGAGAGCACAAGGAAAGAAAAAGTGTTTTATTATACCTGGCACAATTTGAAGACTAAAAATATCAATTTTCAATCTTGTGTCATTTTCTTTACAAGAAGAACTGAAGTTACATGGACACTTAAAAATAGGTTTCCAAGTGTTAATCTTTTAAAGTGAAAGTAAGACACCATATGATCATTATGAATATGTACAGATAAGCTTCATCTTCACTCACATTAATCACATATTTTTAAAAATACACTTTTACTCTTTTGCTTTAGCATACCAGACTTCCCACAACCATATCTCACATCTCTATCAGTTCCCAAGTCTCTGAAATTGAAGAGTCTGTTTCAGAGATACTGACCTATGTATGACTTAACATGTTTTAGAGCTCTTTAGCTAATGATTTGGTAGTTACTTTTACATTTTAATTAATTTTTTAAAGGATTTTATTTACTTATCTGAGAGAGAGTGAGCTCGAGCAGGGGTGAGGGAGAAGCAGACTCCCTGCTGAACAGGAAGCCCAAAGTGGGACTCAATCCCAGGACCCTGGAATCATGACCTGAGCTGAAGGCAGACGCTTAACCAACTCAGCCACCCAGGCACCCAATTTCTAATTAATGTTAAGTTTCTCATCTTACTAAGAGTTTTCTCCAGGAATTTGTTTTAAAAACTTTTTACTGCATGGAGGATAAGGAGAAGGAAAGCAACCAGGGCGAACTTCCCTAAAAGCTCTCCAAAACAAAATAAAAATAAAACCGTTAAAACGATCTGAAAAACAAATATTAAACAAGTAAAATGAACAGGCTAATTTGAAATAAATCTTAAAAATTTAATTTATTGAGATATTTATGATCCGTCAATAGGCATTATGAGAATGGTAGATTATAGAATTAATTAAGCTATCTGGGCTTGCAAAGGTAGGGGAAGGTAACTGCCCAAAACACTGATATCATGTGCCCTACTTCCTGTTATGATAGCTGAAGAGCAACCTGTTCAGTAGAGAAGGCAGCTATAGAGACTGTCTTAAATTTGGAAGGCGAAGTAAACATTTCTGCCCTCTCTGAGGATCTTTACATGTGCTCTGTCGCATGAGTTAATGCTTCACTTATTAGAATAGAAGGTAGGGGACAAAATACCAGCACTTTGTGCAGTTACCCTCTTCTACCTTTCAAGCCTAGAGAGTTTAGTAAATTAACTCATCTACTTAGAAAGGTATCTGAACTGATACAATTAATTTCAAAGCGGCTCCTGAAGTATGTTTCTCAAATTGTTGGTGAGAGCAGAATCTTAACTCGGTTACCTTAAGTAACTGTTTTCCAATCGTTGGGCTCATCTTTTCATCCACCATAAGAATTACAATTCCTCTATCATCCATTCCCCTCCTTCCAGCTCGACCAGACATCTGAATGTATTCACCAGAAGAAATCTGAGTGAACATAATTAAAAATCCAAAGTTTAGGAGAAAACCTGGTGAAAAATATATTTCTAAATTTTTATCACAAAATACATAAGCACAAGTTACATATTTCAAAAAAGTAAACATTACTAAAACATCGACTTTTAGGGGTTTAAGTAAAAACACAAAAATGCAAAACACTTAAGAATAATGTTAAAACTAAATTTTAGCTCCAAAATGATCAAATACCAAAGATACAGGGAAAGACTCTTAATTCACTGACATAAAATATCTTTGAGCCAGATATTCTGGAAAACAGTAAAGTCTAAAAGAAAGCAAAGGAGGAGTCAAACTCTACAAAATACCAATTCTGACTTGATCATCATAGACTTCCTTTATCTGCAAAATGAGACGAATTCTCTTATTTTTCTCTTATTTAATTCTCTTAATTTCTTAGGATACATCCCTGGAGTTCATTAGAGACCATTCATCATTAAGAAGAACCTAGTCAAAAAAGATTAGTAAGCCTTTTCAGGGTGGCATTCAACCACTGAGACACTGGGCAAAGTTTTATCTGTACGTGCTTCTGTACTATTCTCTGATGGAAAGGGTCCAGTTTTCAGATTCCAAAAAAATACCTGACACAAGAAGGTTTAAGCTAAAAGATGCGTATTACTGATGGCATCAAAAACAGACCTAATAACCTGGGAGAAACAAAGGCACTAGAAAAAACAATAAAAAAGCTAATCCTAAAAAAGATCTGAAAAGAACATTTCAAAAAGGCAATGCAACAGAACCTCAATGGGGCCCAAGGGCATCATTACAATATTATGCCACATTATGGTTTTTAAGTTTAATAATAAGATACTGAATTATCAAGAAAAGATTGCTTTCTTAAGTTCAATTATCCACTATACTCTGCAGACTTACTCTAGGGTTCCTAGGATGCCAAGAAGCATGTAAAGTCACGAAAGACTTATTTTCTTACGGCATCAATTTTATTCGGAGAAGTGATTTTTTTTTTTTAAAGATTTTATTTATTTACCTGAGAAACAGAGAAAGTGAGAGAGACCATGAGAGGAGAGAAGGTTAGAGGAAGAAGCAGACTCCCCGTGGAGCTGGGAGCCCGGTGTGGAACTCGATCCCAGAACTCAAGGATCATGACCTGAGCCGAAGGCAGTCGCTCAACCAACTGAGCCACCCAGGCCCCCAATACAAAGATTTTTTTAAACTTACATTATTTTAAAATGTAAAACCTAAAACTGTTAACTGCATTATAAACAGAAATCACATTCTACATGAATTAAATTATTCAAATTTCAATTTTAGAAAGTTATAGATTATAGAAAATTTTTGAGGACTATAAAAATTTCTAAAGACAAATGGTAGCTGCCTCACTGTATTTGTATTTCTCTTTTGTATAGTAAGTAATACATTTTAAAATAAAACAAATCAAGAAAAAAATGCTTTGCCTTTACAATTCTACCATGAGGGCTTTTCAGTGTTTTGATGATTAGTAATTATTGCCAGCAACTTCTCTGTGTACAAAAGAATCACCATTTCAAGGATCAGATTAAACACAGAGTAACTGGCTACTTAAAAATTTCCCTTAACTGAGTCTTTGCCTTGTTGTGGATACTCAAAGCAGAAATTTACCTGCTTTTCACTCCTGTGAAGCTCCACTGTCTACCTAATAAATACCCATCTGCTGTTATTTCTCAGTTTCAGGATTGCCTTCTCCAATGAAACCTTCCACAACCCCTTTTATACAAGTAACTTCTTTTCTTATGCTTTATCCTTTTGTACACACTTCTTGAATCCATAATACAACATTTTATTGCACATCTGTCAATTTTCATTGCTACTAAATTTCTTTAGAGATTGGGTTTAACTTTAACAAAATTTAAACTTGATAACTTTACTGAATGGGTTACTTGACTCTGGATTAAGAGTTTGCTTTCTAGGAGCACCTGTGTGGCTCAGTCGGTTAAGTGACACAACTTTCGGCTCAGGTCGTGATCCCAGTGTCCTGGGATCGAGCCCCACATCGGGTTTCCAGCTCAGTGGGGAGTCTGCTTCTCCCTCTGACCCTCCCCCCTGCCCTGTGCTCTCTCTCTCTCTGAAATAAAATCTTTTTTTTTTTTTTTTTAAGATTTTATTTATTCATTCAACAGTGAGAGAACACAAGCAGGCAGAGAGGCAGGCAGAGGCAGAGAGAGGAGCAGGCTCCCTGCGGAGCAAGGAGCCCGATGTGGGACTCGATCCCAAGACGCCGGGATCATGACCTGAGCCAAAGGCAGTTGCTCAACCAACTGAGCCACCCAGGCGTCCCTCTGAAATAAAATCTTAAAAAAAAAATTGACTTTTACCTAAATTCACCATTTTACCTGTGATTCCAACTTTCTCTTCTTCCTTCTATCGTAGAAAAGATATTATGTGCAAACCTGTTAAAACTTCTATTTTAAACCTGATAGATAAAATAGCTGCAACTAGAGCCAATGTAGATTTGGTGCCTTAAATATATTGAACTTTAAGAAATGAACATTCTAGATGTATTTAAAATACTTTAAAGCACTCATAAATCATCTACACACTTATCCTTCATCATCAAACTCCTTCGCCAAGGGAGATTTTTTGTTTTCGGGTTAGCCAAAAAATAAAACAAAAAACAAAAAAACCTCTCAACAGATAGATATGATGGATCTGAAGTTAAACCTTGAAGAACATGTTTACTGGTTCAGGTACAAGATATTCAGTATTTAGAATTGAAAATCTTAAGGATTATGTAAGCCCAAATCACCTTAGGTAAAATAAGTAAAGATAAAAATTATTCCAATTAATTATTTTACTTACCCATCGAAAATCTTTCCCATCAAATTTCCGGGCATTTGTAAATAAAACAGTTCTAGCTGGCATGTTAATTCCCATAGCAAAAGTCTCTGTGGCAAATAAGGCCTAAATAATTGAAAATTATATGACTGAACATGTATTTTATTAAGCTGAAAAACTAGTTTTGTAATTTTCAAGTATAAACATTAATTTTAAAAGTAGTAATGAGACAATGCAAACCTAAGACAACATACTAGTTCCAGATGTAATTCAGTATTTATATATAAAACTACTAAATAATATCTAACTCCCCTTGTATCCCAGAAATTTTTTAATTTAGGGAAAATAGTCTTTCTTAAATTCCAGTAGTGGTAACTTAAAGAGGATACTACTGATCTCTTATACAAAAGCATGAGGCTTTTGTATAAGAGATTACTTTTCTAAACACAGAAAGTCACATTTCCCCCCTTTTTGACTGGTTATACAACAATTTTGGAGCTACCCTCAGGATCTCTGAGGGAAGAAAAGAATTAGTGGCTGAGTTCACTGTTAAGACCTTACCAACAAGAAATTGACCACACAAAAAACTGGCTTAAGCACACAAAGGTGTAAATATATACAAGTGAAATAACTGAGGTACTATTAATCTAAATTTTCACCAGTAGGGAAGAAGATAAAAACATCTTTTATTTCACCAACTCAATAGAAAGCTAATCACCTATTAAAAAGAATGAAAAATTACACATATGACAAAACTGGATAATAACATGCGTAGTGTAATTTTTTTGTTTACAAAATTAAGTCAAGAATTATATGTTTCCTAGCAGGTATTCCTGAGAAGTGAAAAGGAATGATGGCCTTTCATTTTTTACTTTATTTATAATCATTCTATTTGACTATTACCACCACCAAGTATCACTTATATTTTTAAGAAAAGATTCTTTAAAATGAGCCTTAACAACAATCTATAAAGGAACACCAATAGGGCCTTATGAGGACCTAGGTAGAAAAAGTGACCAATTTTTGATCTAAAATATCTCAAGTATGTTCTTTAAAATGAGTAAACTTCTTTTAAATATTCTATTTAGTGCTCAGATTCTCATGATAAATCTCTGATTTTAACCTGGTTTTTAAATAAAATCATTTGTGAATCATACATAGGCTTAAGACTACATTCTGAAATTGTTTGATTTTTAATACCCCATTTCTGGGTACAGATATCAACATAAGCTTTAAAATTAAACTAGACTCGGGGCGCCTGGGTGGCTCAGGGGGTTAAGCCTCTGCCTTCGGCTCGGGTCATGATCTCAGGGTCCTGGGATCGAGCCCTGCATCGGGCTCTCTGCTGAGCAGGGAGCCTGCTTCCTCCTCTCTCTCTGCCTGCCTCTCTGCCTACTTGTGATCTCTCTCTGTCTGTCAAATAAATAAATAAAATCTTTAAAAAAAAAAAATTAAACTAGACTCTGTGGTTTAAATTAGCACATCCTAAAATAGCCCTCTTTTATAACTACCAGCAATTCTCCTTGTCTTCTCTAATCGTTTTAATCTATATATAGATGAGTCCACTCATAGAGTTAACTCCACTTTTGAATATTAAATAGTACCTTCTGCAAAATTCCACACTGTATAGTGTTACCATTTCTTACTTTAATTACAGAGAAGGAAACCAATGATATTTTACCTACAGCCCAAAATGTATGAAGTATAACACAATACACAAAAATCAAATTGTTGGGCACCTAGCTGGCTCAGTCCATAAAACATGCACCGCTTAATCTCAGGGTTATAATCTCAGAGTTCATAGCCTGAGTTCAAAGCCCACGTCAGGGGTGGAGCCTACTTAAAACAAAATAACAAAAATAGTAACTTTCAAACTATTCATAAAACACAATTCTAAGGCATAATAAATAAAATCATACCTTTATCAATCCTTCGGAAAAGAGGATTTCTATAGTTTCTTTCAAAATAGGAAGTAAACCACCATGATGAATACCAATCCCTCGCTTCAAAAGAGGAAGTACATGTTCAACCTGTGATCGAAATAATGTTTATTTTTCAGTGATGTACAAAAAGGGGAACAGAATATGTTAAATTAACCAAATTAAAAAAAATGGGTGATAAAAGGCTGTTTAAAGACATAACTTTTTCAGAATAAAAGCCAAATCCAAACCTATATTTGTACAGATTAAAAACAAAACTCAGTAATTTTGCCCTAGCTTTAATATGAAAAATATACTTTAAATAAAATTCATATATGCACTGCTGCCTCATTCAAATTTTCCAGCATAACTTCATCTCGCTAAATACTAAAAGAAATAAGGACAAAGTCTACATCTGCACAAAATAAACATAATATTAGCCAGCTCCAACTAAAAATAAATAAGCATACTAAATAAAGCATACTAAGCAAAAGTATGTATTTCATCTAAAAACAAATGAATTAATTAAGAGTTCATACGCATTAACACTATCAAATGCCATTACATGTCTACTATTATAAATGCGCTAGGATAACAAAGATGTATAAAGACATGCCTTACCCTCAAATACTAATAATACAGCTGGGAAGAAAAGTTACAAGAGAATCTTTTTTTTTTTTTAAGATTTTATTTATTTGACAGAGAGAGACATAGCAAGAGAGGGAACACAAGCAGGGGTATTGGGAGAGGGAGAAGCAGGCTTCCCGCCGAGCAGGGAGCCTGATGCTAGGCTTGATCCCAGGACCTGGGATTCTGACCTGAGCCAAAGGCAGACACACCCAGGCGCCCCTCAAGAAAATCTAAGTTAAACAGTATTTTAGGGCGCCTGGGTGGATAAGTCTTTAAGCGTCTGCCTTCAGCTCAGGTCATGGGATCAAGTCCCGCAACAGGCTTCCTGTTTGGGAAGCCTGCTTCTCCCTCTCCCAGTCTCCCCACTTGTGTTCCCTCTCTCATTCTCTCTCTTTCTCTCTCTCTCTCTGTCAAATAAATAAATAAAAATCTTAAAAAAAATTAAACAGCATTGTAAACAATGAGAAATGAGCCTGGGTGAGTGTTGGTTAGGCATCTGCCTTGGGCTCAGGTCATGATCCCAGGGTCCTGGAATCCAGCCCCACAACCCACTCTCTGCTCAGCAGGGAGCCTGCTTCTCCCTCTCTTTCTACTGCTCCCCCTGCTTGTGCGTGCACGCGCGCGCGCGCACACACACACACACTCTCTCTCTAATAAATAAAATCTTAAAAAAAATAAAAAATAAACACTGAGAAACATGCTATTGCCTTTTTACCATAAATCCTTTATATATCAGAGTAATCATTTGGAAGCAGAGTATAATCTCCCAACTTCCTTTTCACAAAACAAAATTTTCATGTCTTAGGTCACACTTCAACAGTTTTCATGTTTGGATGCACATTAGGATCATCTGGAGAGCTTTTGAAAGATTCTAATGACCACAATACACACCTGACCAATTAAATCAGAACTTCTGGAAGTGGCACACCCAGTTATCAGTCTAATTTAGAAATCCTCAAGCAATTCCAATAGTCAAAGGAAAAATTCTCTGGATTAAAAGTAGAGTGGACATTAAATCCCTCACTAAACACAGGATTTTCATTGGGTGTTGTTTGGTAGACTTATGAATTAAGAAATTCAGTGACTTTCGGGTGCCTGGGTGGCTCAGACAGTTGAGCATCTGACTTTTTTCAAAGACTTTATTTATTTATTTGAGGGGGGGTGGGGAAAGCACAAGCATGGGGAAAGGGCAGAGGAAGAGGGAGAAGCAGATTCTCCACTGAGCAGGGAGCTTGACATGGAACTGGATCCCAGGACCCTGTGTTGGGCGCTGAGCATGGAGCCTGCTTGGGGTTCTGCCCTCTCACTCTGCCCTTCCCCTGCTCTCACACAAACTCTCTCTAAAAACAAAAAAAAAAGAAAAGAAAAAAAAGAATTTAGTGACTTAAATTAGTAATTTGGTAGTATTAGGGACAGAGGCAGTAATTTCCAGACCATATTAGCTTTCAGAGAAAAATTCCCTTTCCTCTTGTCACCTTTTCAGAAATTTAAAATATAAATCAATGTATCCTTTCAGTGTTCAATGCAACTTATTTACTACAGTGTGTAAACAATGCAATATATAGTAACAAAACCAAGAAAGGCAAAGTAAAAATAGGCTATCACACTCAATACCCACATTTTACTTAGTGACACTAAATACAAACCTGAGGGAGTTTTTTATCTTCATCAGACAAGCAGTCAATGGCATTACTGAATACTTCTTCAACCATCTTCTTTTCTTCATCTAAGAAAAAATTCAAAGGTATATAAATATCTAAGTGAATCAGTGATACACCAAACTTCACAGATTGCAAAGAGTATAGGTTTATAAAGAATAAAAGAGTATTTAAGACAGAAGGCAAAGAAGATAAAAATTATGATTTAATAAAATTTACTGCCTTTCAAAATATATCTAACAGAATTCATTCATGAATAAAAGTACTATTTTATAAAATTAACAAAAACTACACTAAGTGTCATATATCTAAGTTTAACAATTACAGATCACAGGATAAAAAATATCCATTATTGAAGAAATGAGATTTATAGCAAATAATGGAGGTTGCTATTAACTGTTAGAGGAGCAATGCCAAAGGCTATACTCTTAACCATTATACTGCTTTCTTGTACAATGTCTCTTAAATAACAGGCAGTCAATAAATATTTGTTTAATTAATCAATATATGACCTTGCAACATTAAGCAAATGCAACACTGGTAGTTACAAGGAAACATGTCTAGAGCAATTAATTCAATTAAAAAATTAACTACTACTAACTTTAGGAGTTTATGTGGGATATCTGTTTTTACTTTGTTCATGGATAAGTAAAAAGTAGCTCTAAAATGCATGGGTTTAATTAATAATGCCTTGATAATGAAAGCAATACAACTGATACTTGATTCTGGATGATTGAGGATATTATTTACTTCTCATTATACAGGTTACATACGTAAAAGTATAAATTGAATAATAAATGGGCTGGTATAAAGCATGCCAAATTTTTGGATAGGTTATGTAACTATCTTGCTGTGTGACTTTAAATGAGTTACACTCACAAATAATACGTGGGAAAAATTTATTAATTTAATACAAGTTAACTTATTTTATTTAAAAGGTTATACCACAATTAGGTAAAGGGCAGGTCTTCCTGGTTTGGTTTTTTGGCAGAACGAAGCACAGTACTCTCTATACAGAAAGTGATCTGACCAAGTAACCTAGCCTTAAGTCGTCACACAGAGAGCCACAGTAACAAAGGAGTTTATGGCAATGAAGTACAAGAGAGTATGATCCCAGTATTTTTCAGTAGAGTTCTTTGGATTTTACACAAAGCAATGTCCTTATACCTTCCAAAAAAAGGAAAAGAAGGAAATGATAAAACAAGGTCCTGAAACTTTTATTATAAAACTGCAATGAGTACATTACAGTAACTGTAATGTGAACTGCATATCCTAGCAACACATAATGGATTAATTACAAGATTATGATCATACTAAAAATATATTTATTTTCACAAAACATTAAAACTGTATTGAAATTATATAGTACCTGTGTTAAAATCTAATTTGGTCATCTGAAGTGCATAGGCTTCACAATCCTTCTTACTGAAACTGAAAATAATTACAGGTTGAAAATTTCTTTCCATAATCATCTTCACAATCTTGAACACATTTGATGGTCCTGCAAAAAGAACATTTAAACCATACCCAAAAATTAACTCAGAATGGATTATAGACCTAAATATAAAATCTTTAACTATAAAACTCTTAAAAACTATAGAGGAATACATACCCACAATTTGCTATTAGGCAAAGCATTCTTAGGTATGATAACAAAAGCACAAGCAACAACAACAAAAAAAAACTAGATTTCATCAAAATTAAAAACTTTGGTACTTCAAAAGACACCAACAATAAAGGGAAAAGACACTCTTTACCACAGAATGGGAAAAAGTAGGTAAGGGTCTACAATTCAGAATACATAAAGAATTCTTTTCTTTTTTTAAAGATTTTATTTATTTATTTCAGAGAGAGAGAGAGAGCACAAGCAGGGAGAGTGGCAGGTAGAGGCAAAGGGGGAAGCAGGCTCCTCGTCGAGCAAGGAGCCCGATGCGGGACTCGATCCCAGGACCTTGGGATCATGACCTGAGCCGAAGGCAGATGTTTAACCGACTGAGCAGCCCAGGCATCCCTATATATAGAATTCTTATTAAAAAAAAAAAAAAAGAGAGAGAAAAGAATTCTTACAATTCAAAAACAATGAAAAAAGACAATTTCATTTTTAAATGGGGAAAAAAATTGAATAAACATTTCTCCAAATAACACAAAAATAACCAACAAGCCCATGAAAAAATACATCATTAGCCATAAGAAAAATGAAAATCAAAACTACACTGACATACCAGTTCATACCACTAGGATGACTATATTCAAAAAGACAGATTACAGTGAGCACTGGCAAGATGTGGAGGAAATGGAAACTTCATACCCTTCTGATGGGAATGTAAAATGGGGCTGCCACTTTGGAAAATAATCTGGCAGTTATTCAAAAGATTAAACATAGAAATACCATGACTCAGCACTTCCAATGCTAGGTATATATATTCAATGAGAAAAGAAAAGATACATTTACATAAAAACTGGCAGAATACAAATATTTACAACAGCATATTCACAAGAACCAACAAAGAGAAATAACCCAAATGTTCAACTGATAAATGGATAAACAAAATGTGATACATTCATTTAATACAATGTTTTTTTTTATTTTAAAAGGAAATTAAGGACTGACACACGCTTGGATAAACTTTGAAAACACACTAAGTGAAAGAAGCTAGTTGCTAAAGACCACACAAATTATGATTCCATTTATATGAAACATTCTGTGTAAGGCTGAGGGGCAGAGGAAGAGGTTAGGAGAAATGAAGAATAACTCTAATGGGTAAAGCACTTCTTTTTGAGTTGATGCAAATGTTCTAGAATTAGACAGTAGTTGCACAAGTTTGTGAATACACTAAAATACATCAAAATCCTGGAGGAGAACACAGGTAGCAACCTCTTCGACCTCAGCTGCAGCAACGTCTTCCTAGAAACACTGCCAAAGGCAAGGGAAGCGAGAGCAAAAATGAACATTGGGACTTCATCAAGGTCAAAAGCTTTTGCACAGCAAAGGAAACTGTCAACAAAACCAAGACAACTGGCAGAATGGGAGAAGATATTTGCAAATGACATATCAGATAAAGGGCTAGTATCCAAAATCTATAAAGAAATTCTCCAACTCAACACCCAAAAAACAAATAATCCAATCAAGAAATGGGCAGAAGGGCACCTGGGTGGCTCGGTTGGTTGAGCAACTGCCTTCAGCTCAGGTCATGATCCTGGAGTCCCAGGATCGGGTCCCACATCGGGCTCCCTGCTCTGTGGGAAGTCCACCTTTCCCCTCTCACGGTCTCTCATTCTCATTCTCTCTCTCTCTCAAATAAATAAATAAATCTTTAAAAAAAAAAAAAAAAGAAATGGGCAGAAGATATGAACAGACATTTCAGTAAAGAGGACATCCAAATGGCCAACAGACACATGAAAAAACGCTCAACATCATTCGGCATCAGAGAAATACAAATCAAAACCACACTGAGATACCACCTCACACCAGTCAGAATGGCTAAAATGAGCAAGTCAGGGAACGACAGATGTTGGCGAGGATGCGGAGAAAGGGGAACCCTCC
>CM052809.1:35053560-35112131 GCA_028533885.1 Nasua narica
CCCCCCCAATCACCGTCCCAGCATTCGCCCAAAGCTCCTGCTTGTCACTGCACCCCCTGCCACTAAAACCACAAGTGATACTGGTCCTGGGAGCCTGGTTCTGGTGGCTACCGTTGCTGGGACTGCTTTCTTGGGTCCAGGCCCGTGCTGGGTGCGCTCAGACTCTGTGGAGGGCCGCAGAAGATTGCCACTGGCACTCACCCTAGGCTCCCTCAGGCGTGGGCGTGGGCGTGAGCGCTCTCAGATCCCACATAGGGCCATGGAGGATCATAGGGCCTTGGAGGATCGCAGTTGGCGCCCACACCAAGCTCTGTCAGTCCCAGGCCAGATTGCACCCAGCCTGAGCAGCGGTGTAGGGAGCGAAAAGCCGCAGACTCATGGACCACCAGCTGGAGGCTCCTCCGGACTCCCTCTTGACAAGGATGGTTGCCTGCAGTGGCCATCCTGGGTCGGTGGGCTTAAGCCCTTGCCCACCCTAATCCACCAGTTGCCCCCTTAAGATCTTTTGCTCTTTTTGAGTGCTTTTAGCCAGACTCCAAGTTAATGCGTTTCCCAATCACAGTGCACTTTCGTTTGGGGTATTACTTTCCTTGGGTCCCTTCTGGTGGCTCCCTACCCCCTTCTGTTTATCCTCTGATATCAGTCTGAGCTATCCCACTCTGCTTTACCTCTCCATTGCTGTCTTCTGCCCTTGTAGAGATCCACAAGTGTATAATCTTACATCTCAGGCTGATTTCCTGGGTGTTCAAAGTGTTTTGGTAGATATTTAGCTCACTTCAGGGGACTGATTACAACAGGGTCTCCTACTTCTCTGCCATCTTGCCTTGCCTCTCATTAATTGTTTTGTAACATGTTTGGTCTCCTTGTGTTTATGTTTTTTGCAGTTTTTCTTTGTAATTGAATTTTAGTTTAATACCATTGCGGTTGAAAAAGATGCTTGGTCTGATTTCTGTCTTCTTAAATTTATGAGACTTGTTTTGTGGCCTGACATGATCTGTCCTGAAAAATATTCCATGTGCACTTGAAAATTGTTTTATTTTGCTGTTTTTGGGTGGAACATTTTGTATATATCTGTTTAGTCTACGTGTTCAAAGCAACTGTTTCCTGATTGATTTTCTCTCTAGATCTATTGATATAAATGTTAAAATTCCCTACTATTATTGTATTGCTGTCACTTTCTCCTGTTTTGTCACTTATTACTTGCTTTATATATGTGAGTGCTCCTGTGTTGGATGCATAAAAAATTTATAATTCTTGGGCTGCCTGGTTGGCCCAAGTCAGTTAAGTGTTTGACTCTTGGTCTCAGCTTATGTCTTGAACTCAGGGTTGTGAGGGGTTTTTTGTTTGGGAAACTCTTTATCTCTCCTTCAATTCTGAATCATGGTCTTCCTGGGAATAATATTTTTGGTTTTTGGTTTTTGGATTTTGGATTTTGGGTTTTTTTTCCTTTCAGCACTTTGAATATATCATGCTACTTCCTTCTAGCCTACAAAGTTTCTCCTAAAAAATAGTCTGATAGTCTTATAGGGTTTCTCTTGTATGTTACTAGTTGCTTTTCTCTTGTTGTTTTTAAAATTCTCTCATTTATCTTTAATTATATTGATATTTTAGTTATTGTCTGTCTTGACGTGGACCTCCTTGAGGTCATCCTGTTTGTGGCTTTCTGTGGTTCCTAAACCCTCATGTCTGCTTCCTTTCCCAGGTTAGGGGCATTTTCAGCTATTATTTCTTCAGATAGATTTTCTGCTGCTTTCTTTCTCTCTTGTCCCCTTTTGGGAACAGTATAATTTGAATGTTAGTACCCTTAAAATTGTCCCAGAAGTACCATAACTTACTTTCATTTTTCAAGGTTTTTTTTTTCTTCCCTTGTTCATCTTGGGCATTTCCACTGTACCCTATCTGCCAGCTCACAGATTCATTCTTCTGCATTCTCTAATCTGATGTTGATTTCCTTTAGCGTATTTTTCATTTCAGTTACTGTATTCTTCAGCTCTGATTGGTTCATTTTATATATTCTATCTTTTTTTTTGAAGTTCTCACTGAGTTTATCCACTGTACTGGTTTTTTTTTTTTTTTTTTTTTTTTTTCTTGTTTTTAAGTAATCTCTACACCCAAGATGGGGCTTGAACCTGCAACTCCAAGATCAACAGTAACATGCTCTAACCACTAAGCCAGCCAGGTATCCCTTAGTTTATCCATTCTACTCTTAAGTCCAGTGAACATCTTTATGACCATTACTTTAGATAATTCTTTATCAAGTAGATTGTGTATCTCCATTTTGTTTAGTTCTTTCTCTGATGTTTTGTCTTGTTCTTTCGTTTTGAATGTATTCCTCTCTCATTTTGTTTGACTCTCTTTCTGTTTATTAGGTAGGTCAGCTGTGTCTCCTGATGTTAAATGTAGTGACTCTGTGTAGAAGACATTTTGTGGTGCCCTAGAGCACAGAAACCCCGATCGCCAGAACCAGGTGGTCCTGGGTGTCCCCTATGTTACCCTTCTGTTGTAGCTGGGCCCTGGCTGCTGCAGGAATGCTGATGGACAGGACTGGACCCCAGACCAGCTCACTCAGAGGTCCAGCTGTAACTGTTGAGGTCATGCTGATGGGCGGGATGCCAGTTCCAGCCACTGCTGCTCAGTAGTTGTATTGGCAGTAGTTGTTTGGGATAGACGCAGGTCCTAGCTGAGGCTGCCTGGTGGATATGGTGTGGCATGAGCCACTTTGGATGGGTTTCTGCCAGGACACGTGGGTTGGATGGGGTACATCCGCAGGGAAACACCAAAGCATGGTGAGCAGTACCAGCAGGATAAGTGGAGAGTGTCAGAACTGGCTTCCCTATGTATCAGGTCAGCTAGGCTGCAGGAGGGAAAGAAAAATGGCACCTGGTAGCACTTTGTTCCTGGAGGAAGTTTCTATATTTATTTCCAGCCCCTCTGACACATACCCTAAAATTAGTCAGTAAATCTCCTTTACTTACAGCTCATACAATTTTTAAACTGCTGCCTCTCTTCAGGGTTCCAGCCTGAATGATGTAGTACGCTGGTACTTTAGAAGTGAACCCTGAAGTTCCTATAGCCCTCTAGCTCTCCTGGAGTTGTTTCCCGGATTTTCAAAGCCAGATGTTTTAAGGGGGCTTGTCTTCCTGATGCACATCCCAAGGGTGGGGGTGCCTGATGTGGGATTTGATCCTTTGACTCCTCAGGGAGGAACTCTGTGCCAGAGATAACACTCTTGTTTGGGGGTCACCCTGCTGAGGGGTTCGGTTCCCAACCATGTCTCTACCCCTTCTACCCTTTTCAGTATGGCCTTTTCTCTGCATCTTTATTGTGGAAAGGCTTTTATGCTAGTCTTGGGCCCTTTTCAGAATGAATTGCGCTGTATATAGTTACAGCCCTGATGCGTTCATGAGAGATGAGCTCAGGATCCTCGTACTCTGCCATCTTCCCAAGTTCCTCAATTTACCTATGCTTTCAACTAAATTCAGAACATTCAGTTTGCTACATGAGATACTGTATTTTTTTAACATCCCCCCTCCTGTTTTTTTAAAAAATTAAGACAAAATAATTATAGGTAAAATCTCACTATTGAGATGGCACATAAGTATTTGAAGGCTGATATACTGGAATTTTGTTATTTTAAAACACTTTTAAGTATGTGGTGTATTCCTAGATTTTTTAGGAAATGTCATTGTAATCATATATGTCATAATAACCTTTGATTTATCGAAATTAAAATCTGCCATTGCAGAGTCAGAGGGCTGCTGTTTTGGATTAGTTCAGATGACAGTGAAATTCAAAATTGGCAGTATTTAAGGAGACTGTTCATTATTAAATGTTTTAATATAATAACTAAGAGTATAACTATATACTTCTGAATACCAGCTATCCTTTGGTTTCTAGTCCTCAGTCTTAAAATTTGTTCCATAGAATTCCAGCACCGTTGAAACTTGTATGATTTTTTCCCATAATGTTTATTTTACAATTGACTGCTTAACTGTAAATGAGAGTAGAACTCCCACAATTTAGCAGATAGTCATTGTACTCAAAGGGGCCTTTGAAGTTATTGCAACTTGGAATGGCTAATACATGGCATACATATTCAGCATTCTTTTTCTCTCATGGCAGACATTGATGATAAATCATGGCATTCTTTCACAGTGAATGCTTAGATTCTTCCAAGAAAATAATCTAATGACTAATTCATTAGAGTTAGCCTTTTAAGGAAAACCTGTTTGTTGTCTGTCTAGCTTTTAGGCTCAGATTTTATTAAAACTAGCAGCTGTTGCCATTTTACCTGAAGATACTAAGAAACTTTATAGTACTTCACAATCGTGATTTGTCTCAGTTTAATAGCCTCTGCAGGTTAGATGTCACTAGATGCTAGACAAACTGTGTATACTATAGCATTTTTTAATTAAGTTATTATTGACTTCACATTTTTTACACAATTTCAGGAAATTAAAGGGGGGTGTGTTAGCATGAAGTATATATATCGTATCGTCTGTGGTTTCAAGGGGTTTACAGCTTAATGGAGGAATATTTTGTGCTCCACTTGCAGAACATCAGAAATATATCCTCTGACTGGGATAGAGTGTGTTTGAGGCGGGAGATCAGTAAAGGTTTTATAAAAGATGTATTGAGAAATTCACCTGTCTTACGGAAATATTTTCAGACAAGAATTGCATTTGCAGCGATGGAAGCAACATGCACAGAGCATGAAACATCCCTTTTTTGTTTTTTAAAGATTCATTTATTTGAGAGAGAGAATGAGTGGAGGGAAGGGCAGAATGAGGGAGAAAATCAGGCAGACTCGCTGCTGAGCTGGGAGCCCGCCGTGGGGCTCAATCTGAGGACCCTGAGATCATGACCCAAACCAAGAGTCAGGCACCTCGAAATGTCCCTTTTTAAAAAGAACTCTAAGTTCTTTTATGTATGGTTGAATGATAAAGATACAACAAAGAGAAGGACTGTATCTTAAGAGATGGAATTCGTATGTATTGTTCACTTTTATAAATTAATATCTCGAAGAATAGGAATCCTGGACACAGGGAAATCGTTCCACAGATAATTTCCAATTCATCTCTCACCTGCAGCTACTGTGTAGCCTGGGTACAGACTTCCTTTGCGTGAGATCAGAGTAAGAAGTAGGATTTTCACAGTCATTTTCTTTCCTCTAACTTGGGAGTGTGTGTGATACCAAATACAGCTTTTTAAATGCTTCCTAGATTGCTGCAAGCTTTTGGTTAATTTCCAGAGTTCTGGAAAGAAAATTAGATCAAGACACACATTTAGTTTTTAAATATCTAAAATTTAATAAAATACACAGTTTAAATAACTTTGCCTGGACTTGATTAAAATGTAGTTGGTTCGGGCGCCTGGGTGGCTCAGTTGGTTGGGCGACTGCATTTGGCTCAGGTCATGATCCCGGAGTCCCGGGATCGAGTCCCATATCGGACTCCCGGCTCTGCGGGAAGTCTGCTTCTCCCTCTGACCTTCTCCCCTCTCATTCTCAGTCTCTCGCTCTCTAATAAATAAAAATCTTTAAATAAAAAAAAAATAAAATGTAGTTGGTTCAAAAAATACCTTTCCTGGATGAGAAGTTCAAAAATCATATTTTGGTTAATAGCCTTGATTTGAAGAAATGACATTGCCTGAAGCTTGTTTAGAATGTATTCACTTAGGGCGCCTGGGTGGCTCAGTTGGTTAAGGTACTGCCTTCGGCTCGGGTCATGATCCCGGAGTCCCGGGATCGAGTCCCATATCGGACTCCCGGCTCTGCGGGAAGTCTGCTTCTCCCTCTGACCTTCTCTCCTCTCATTCTCAGTCTCTCTCTCTCTAATAGATAAATAAAATCTTTAAAAAAAAAAAAGAAAAGAATGTATTCACTTAAAGTTACTGACTTCTCTTATTATCTGTTTACCTTATCATTTGCTTACCTTGAAAGGAGAAATTGATTTATGACAAACTTGAAAAGATTGGAAAGGTCTGTTCTTGCTGTTGGTATTCTAATAAGTTTGCAGTAATTACCCACGCGATTTTTTGGATATATATAAACCAATCTTATGTCATGATGAGTCTGAATTCTAACCTTACTTTATATGGTTAGTAGGGTTAGAAAGTTACATGAATTATACCATGCAAGTATTATGTTTTTAGATCTCTGTGTAGGGATTTATCATTTTATGAGAACTATTTAGTTGGTTTTTAAGCATTTAACTTCTTATTTACAAAACTTAAGTCGTAGGATCTTCCTTTCCTTGTACTTGAGGAGACATTTGTTGGAGGACTTATGTGGTGTCTTTTTTGTCGTTAATGAAAGAGTCAACCATTTTTGGATAGTGTTTATTATGGGAAACAGTAGAAATTGAGCAATTTCTGTCGTGCTTCTGAATCAAGTCTTTACTATATGGTGTTTATTTTGTTTTCAAGGAAATTCTCAAATACTTGTGCTAAGTGAATTCAACTTGAAGTACACAAAGCATGTACTTCCTATTTAAAGCCAAGTGAATTATTTTGAGTTTTTCTGCCATTTTGGATTATGTACATTCACGTCAGTGTTCTCTTTCCATTCAAACAGTGCATCTAGGGTTTGCATGGGTCACAAACTGGTGGTTCAAAAGTCAGTTTTGCCTCATGTCTTATTTAAAAATGAATTTGACAGTTTGAGAATGAAAGTCATATTCAAGGATTATAATCAAATGAAAGTAAGCATCCACAAATCTATACATAGGTAGGTAGGTAGATAGATACATAGATAAAATATAGAAAGAGTGTATATGTTAAAAAAGTCCCCGTTAGGCAGCTACCACAAAAGAACTCAGGCAAGAATAATCCATGGATGCTGAAACTTGTGAGTTGAAAGTTCAGTGAGGAATTATTTACAAAGTATGAATCTACCCATAGGTTTCTTATTAATTGTAAAGGGAAATAGTAAGTTTATAGTAGAGAATGCTAGAAATAACCACCTGAGTTGAGTGATAAGAGTTAGTATCACCAGTAATGTTGGTTGATCAATGGATGAGAAGAACAAAAAAAAAAATCACCTCTGCCAAAAATGCATATCCTGGATGCATTGGAATCTTATGATTCCTTATAACAAGACAAATTCAAATTCAGAGGCATTCTACAAAACAACTAGCTCATTTAAAAACGTCAGTAGCCTGAGCAGCACAGAAAAACTGAGAAACTGTTCCAGTTTAAAGTAGAATAAAGAATTATGACAACTAAATTTAATTCATCATCCTAGTTTGAATGCATGGAGTGGTGGGAGAGAAGGAGGGTGGTATAAAAGACATTAGGGAAGTAGGTGAAATTTTAATAGGAACTAAAGATAATATTGTATCAACGTTAAATTTCCCTCTTTTAATACTTGTACCGGGACTGTGGTGTGTGTGTGTGGAGAGAGAATGATAAAGCACATGGGGCAAATGTAAATAATTGGTGAATCTGAATAAAGGCATAATGGAGCTCCTGATTCTGTTTTTGTAACTTTTAACTTTGAAATTATATGAGAATGTCAAACCCATAAAATCAAAAAGGGTGAGGAGTATTCTGGATTTAAAAAGATTAAAGAGATCTGACAGCTAAATGCAATAAATGATTCTTGGCTGGATCCTAGATCTGAAAGTGGTGGTGGTGGTAGCAGTATCTATAAAGGACAGTAGTGAACCAGCTGGGGGAATTTGAATATGAACTGTGTATTAGATAATAATGTATTACTGTTCAGTTTTTATGATATATGCAGGAGAATGTGCTTGTTAGAGGATACGTGACGAAGTATTTGCTGGTAAGATGAGGTGACATGTTCTCTGCAAATTAATTTCAAATGGTTAAACTAAGAGGAGGAACAAGGAAGGCAGAAAGAAAGAAAAAAAAAACCACTACCTCCAAAAACCCCCAAAATCTTACCTGGAAAGAGAAAAAACACATATGACAAGCTATTAACAGTTGAGAAAATAAAATGGACAGTTTGTTGTATTATTGTTTTGGTCATTTTCAAATAGGAAGTTGTAGGTGTACCCTTTAAATGGCTTTCTCTATTTTTTCATTCTTCATCTTTTTCACTTATTAACACTTAAATACCTTTTCTCTTTGGTTATTGAGTATGATCTGTTCTAATATTTTAGTGTTGGTATATAGAGATTTGTTGACACTTGTATTTGCTTATTATACAAAATAACATTTTTTAAAGGTGGTAAGGTACTATTTTAAAGTATTTTACATGATTGTTTCATTTAATTCTCACAACAGTTTAATAAGATAGCTATAATTTCATCTCCATTTTTAAAATAGGGAGAATGAAGCTTAAAAAGATGAGGAAACTTCCTCAAAGTCCCAAAACTAGCAGAATGAATTCAAACCCAGGCAGTCGTGACTTTAGAAACTGCTTAGCTGCTACACCATTTTGTTCAATAAAACACTAGGAATATATTTGTTACCAGCAGGACAGTGACAGTTGTTTTTTCAGTAGTAGTCACAGTAAAGGTGGCCATAAGAGACCAAGACACAGATGAATTTGGACCTTTGAAAAGTGTTAACTTCTCAATGTACAGATGCCTTCTAAATTTAAAGGAAGCATACTTAAAGGAAGCAAAATGTCACATTCAATGGTGAGGGAAGGGTGTTCTTGTCAGAAGAAAGCATTAAAGTTAGTTTGAAGATAGATGATTCTTTGTTATGTCTAATGGAGTATATTATTTCCTCTGGTCGAAATACTTTTTTTCAACCTCTCTTCATTCTGGCCCATCCAGAGCTTACATGAACCTACATTGGCCATCTAGAGCTCTAGATCCTTCCTTCCTTTGTAGTGCTATTATACTTTAAGGTGTTTTTAAAAATGCCAATAAATGAGGACGTGCAAATGAATTCTGTATTGCGGGAATAACTTATGTTTAGATAACATATATTGGCCTGTTACTTAGCATTTGAATTAATTTTTAGTTTTCAAATGTAGCTTCTAATAAGATACAAGCTTCCACAGTGGTTATTATCAGCTATTATGTGCGTCACACATTGTAAATGCAGCTTTGTTTTAAGGATTCAAGCTAAATTTAGGAAATGGCAGAGATTGAAAATGTGCAGTTTTAATTGTAGTGTTCTGAAACTTTTTCTTGGTAGGTTGTTCCAGTTTTGGTACACCTCCTGTCTGCCATCAGCAGTGTTAGGCTTTACATTCCTAAAGACCTTCGACCGGTGGATAATAGACAGAGTGTTTTAAAATCAATACAGGTATGTGTGTGAATTTTATAGATATAAATTAAATTTTATGTAAATATAAATTGTGTGGATATGTTTCCTTTCAAAAAAAACTATCAACACTGCTGTCAGTGGCAGTTCTTTTTAATAAAAAAAAAATAGCAGATCTTTGTGTAGATTGTCCACTCCTTGAAATACCAACAAAGCAAGTTACTAAAGGAGATCTCACAGAGGAAAACATGGCTACTATTATGTATAAAATATGTTTTGCTTTATTATTTGTTGAGTGAAAATAATTAGACTGTATGAAGAATTTTATGTATAAAATCACATGCCAGGATTTTTAAGCACTTTTTAGTGTAGCTAATAAATTAATGAGATAGTTTTATTTTCAGTAGGAAAAATTATGACATTCTAGAATTTTATTTTCCAGTAGAGGAAGAAAAGGAATTTTGTCATTTTTTTAGTCAACACATACTTGAATTAATATTTAGTATGCAGCAAAGGCTCTATACTAGAACTTGAGAAAACAAAGATAGATAAACAGGATGTTTTCATTAGAGTAGGAATAAGCTGTGGTCCGTAGGTAGGCTTCTTGAATTGGAGAATTCTCCTGACAGCTTTACAGAATCTTTATGTGGATAACTTTTTTTTTTTTTTTTAATTCGTAACTCACCAGATCCTGTTTTACCTTTAAGGCCTATTGAAGATTCTGAAAGTGTCCCAGAGGGATACTAGCCTACAGTGACCTGTCCCTTCTCTCAACTCACATGCTCATTATAAATCATGTTAAAAAAAAATCGATAGGGATCTGGAACTCTTTAAAAAATTGATGTCTTTTCACTCCGTAGTGCACCCCTAGGAAGCAGCCAAAGAAATCACGAGAAAATTAAAAATGGTTTACAATTGGGTTGTTAAATACAGGATTACTTATTAACAGTAGGATGTTGTAACAACCTAGAGTGATGTGTTTATCAGTAAGTTGTGCCACATTCAGAACTGTCGAATTCTAAATACTAGAATTATTAATAAATTTAACACATCCCTGTATCAGTAAATCATAGTACAGTTTAGAAGGAATTTTCAAAAACATGCATGGGATATTGAGCTCCAGTTTAGGTGCATTTTAAATGCATGTTTCTCTTTATGCATAGAAAAACATAGAAGGAAATATTTATATAGTCTTAACTAATCTTGTCTATAAAATGAAAAAAATAATTTTAAATTTTTTATTTCAGGAAGTTCAGAAACGTTTTCCTGATGGTGTTCCTTTATTAGATCCTATTGATGATATGGGCATTCAAGATCAAGGGCTGAAAAAAGTTATCCAGAAAGTGGAGGCTTTTGAGCATAGAATGTATTCTCATCCACTTCACAATGATCCAAATTTGGAAACTGTGTATACGCTTTGTGAAAAAAAAGCACAGGTATGGTAGAAACATTTTTTATCATAAAATTCTATGTATGTCACTAAATTATTGAATATTTGTTTATTTTTCTTTCTTATTGGTTTCATCAGCTAAAACAGGGAAATATCTGTTTAAGACCATCAATTCTCACCAGCAAAATAAGATAAAAATCACTTTATTATAATTTGGTATTTGATGGATTTTCTTCAGTTTTTTTTAATGTAATATAATTCATGCAGCATTAGATTCACCCTTTTAAAGCATACAGTTCAATAGATTCTAGCATATTCACAAATAACTGCAACCCTACTACTATCCAATTCCAGAACTTCCATCACCCCAAAAAGAAACTTCATACCAGGGGCGCCTGGGTGGCTCAGTGGGTTAAAGCCTCTGCCTTCAGCTCAGGTCATGATCTCAGGGTCCTGGGATCGAGCCCGGCATCGGGCTCCCTGCTCAGCGGGGAGCCTGTTTCCCCCTCTCTCTCTGCCTGCCTCTCTGCCTACTTGTGATCTCTCTCCTCTCTGTCAGATAAATAAATAAAATCTTTAGGAAAAAAAAAAAAAGAAACTTCGTACCAGTTAGCAGATACTTCATATTTCACCTGTCTTCCAGATCCTGACAACTACAAATCTACTTTCTGCCTCTATGGTTTTGCTTATTCTGGAGATTTCATAAAAATAAAATCCTGCAATATGTGGCCTTTCATGTCTGTTCTCTCTACTTCACATAATGTCCTGAAGGTCCATCCATGTTGTAGCATGAATTAGTACTTTATTCCCTTTTAAAGGTGGAAAATAGGGCGCCTGGATGGCTCAGTTGGTTAAGCGACTGCCTTCAGCTCAGGTCATGATACCAGAGTCCCAGGATCAAATCCCATATCGGGCTCCCAGCTCCACAGGGAGTCAGCTTCTCCCTCTGACCTTCTCCCCTCTCATGCTGTCTCTCACTCTCTCTTTCTCAAATAAATAAAGTATTAAATAAATAAAGGTAAAAAATATTCCACTCTATGGATATTCCACATTTTGTTTACGAGTTCATCAGTTGATAGACATTTGGGATTTTTCTGCTTATTATTGGCTATTATGAATAATTCTGCTACCAACATTTATGTACAAGTTTTTGTGTGGATATGTTTTCATTTCTCTTCGGTGGAATTGGGTAGAATTGCTGGGTCATATAGTAAGTGGTATGAAGTTGTAATAGTTTAGTGCTTTTTTTTTTTTAAGATATTATTTATTTATTTGACAGAGACACAGTGAGAGAGAGAATAAAAGCAGAGGGAGTGAGAGAGGGAGAAGCAGGCCTCCCGCTGATCAGGGAGCCCATTGCGGTGCTGGATCCCAGGATCCTGGGATTGTGCCCTGAGCCAAAGGCAGAGACTTAACAACTGAGCCACCCAGGCGCCCCAGTAGTTTAGCTTTTTAGGGTAATTAGCTGTAGTCTCTAACCAGAAAAGCATTCTTAGAGCCATGGTGAATAATGAATTTAGGAAAAGCTTTTCTTTTCTTTTTTTTTTTTTTTTAAGATTTTATTCATTCATTTAACAGGGAGAGAACACAAGCAGGCAGAGAGGCAGGCAGAGGTAGAGAGAGGAGTAGGCTCCCCGCAGAGCAAGGAGCCCGATGTGGGACTTGATCCCAAGATGCCGGGATCGTGACCTGAGCCAAAGGCAGCTGCTCAACCAACTGAGCCACCCAGGCGTCCCAGGAAAAGCTTTTCGAAGTGAACACATTCCTTTCCATTATCCACTTCTCTTTGACTAGAATCTTTTGTACTATAGAAATGTCACTTTCTTCTTGAAACTTAGAGCTCCTTGCTGTTAGCTTTTTCAGCTTTTATCCCATGCCACTTTAACTACCTTTGTCTTCCTGTTTCACAGATCATTATTTTAAGCTCCTTAGGGTCAGATACTTCATTTTAGCTTGCTTGTACTCTCCCATATCCCCAACGATCTCTTCATAAAGTAGATTCCTACTACTTATTGAACTTGCTTGGGAATGGAAACTTCTTTGCTTAAAAGAATAGTATGTTTAATTTATAGTTTTACAGCACTCTTTCTAGCTTTCTGTGAACTAACATAATGGGGCCTTGTGCCACGTGGGCAGTGAACATATAGTGCACCATGCTCTGGTCCACCAGGAAGGAAATGGAGACACAAAAGCTTTAGTAACTTGTATAAGGACCCTCACTTGGGATCCTGGCCTGTTCACCTCTCACCGAGACCATTCCATTAGCTCCCTCCCTGCTTCTTTTACTCAGCACTACATGGAAAAATGCCTGTGCAGGTGCATTAAATGCTAATATCAATGTGGACTGTGATTACAATTTAGCACAAATAAACATATACACCAAAAAGACTAACAGTAAAATCCGAAGTGGTGGTATTTGGGCAATGAGATTATAATAGTGTTTTTGCCTTCTTTTTTTTCTCCCCAATTGTAATGTGCTTGTGGAATATTTTATAATGAGAGAAAACTACAGAGTTAACAACTTAGGGGGAAAAAAACAAATCTTTGTATGGCCTCCGAGTGACTGCAGGATGAATTTCACATCCCTTAACCCTGCCTAAGAAGGCTTCAAAAATCTGATCCTTCAACTGTCACCATTTTAAGTACTCAAACCTTTTGACCAAGCTTTCCTGCTGCTAGGAATTAAGACTCCAAAGTGTGAGGTAGTACAAGCATGTTCTTGTAGCATTGTCTGAAAAAACAAATGAATGTAACAATAGCCTCAGTGTTTCATCAGTAGGGAATTAGATGTATGACTTATACATATCATGGAAATGAACATGGCCATTAAAAAAATAAAATGAGGTCTGGGCACCTGGGTGGCTCAGTCCGTTAAACGTCTGTCTTCAGCTCAGGTCACGATCCCACGGTCCTGGGATCAAGCCCTGAATCGAGTTCCCTGGTCAGCAGTCAGTTTGCTTCTTCCTTTCCCTTTGATTGTTTCCCTCTACTTGCTCTCTCTCGCTCTCAAATATCTTTAATTTTTAAAAATCTTTTAAAAAATGAGGTCGCTTTACATGTAGTCTTTGCAAAATGTATTGCAAATGTGTGCAGATGATTTTTTAGGGAGGAGAAAAGGAAGCTGATCTCACTTCTGTGGGAGAAAAGCTCCTATTACTATGTATCCATGCTCTTAAAGACATTAATATATCTGTTCTTTTAAAATGTGTAGGAAAAGATCCAAAATGGAATCATCTAACAGAAATATAATGCAAGCCATGTATGTAATTTTAAATTCTAGAGTAACCACATTTTAAAAAGTGAAGAAAAATGGGTGAAATTGATTTTAATAATATTTTCATTTAATTCAATATATCCAAAATACATTTTAATAAAAATTATTGAGGAAAAAAAATTCTTCACTAGTGGGCCCTCTTCTACTAACCAGTAAGCTTTACATGCCTCTGAGTACTTGTCAGTCTTCTGCTCTGCTCAAATGGACATCCTCAATTGAGGAAACTTAAGAACTTTTTTTTTCCTAATAGACTTGATAAATTATGCTAGGTAGCAGAGAGTTGTCTAGAATAGAAAATGTTCTTATCCTTAGCATTATGACAATACATTTGATCATAGCAGTATAAATAACCTTTAAGAGATTGGATTCTGAAGGCTGACAGAGTGGTTTTGAATCCCAACTTTATTACTTACCAGCTCTGATCTTGACCAGTTTCCTTGGTGATCTCTGTCTCAGATTTATATCTTGGTAAACATTTAGTGTTAGTTACCTACCTTACAAAATTGCTGTAAGAATGAAATGAGATAATGTAAAGCACTAGAAGTACGGTACATAGTTAGCTGTCAGTAAATATCCATTAATGACCATGGTCATTGCCTTTATCATTTCTGCTCCTGAATTGAAGCCTAATAAGTCATATGTAAAATTCCAGAGTCTTTGGATTTCAACTTCTGAGTCCCTAAAATTTTCTTTTGTCAGTGTTTTTCTGAACTTTAAGCCTCAGTCTTAGGAATTCATTATTTTCTTGCTATTGTACTGTGTGATATTCTTGTCCCAGTTGGAAAGTAGGTAGTATTTACTGATTAACTGAATTTTAAAACTTATCCATTCTGGAGGATGACCTAAAATACATTTTCCTTTTAAAGTATAGAATAAAGACCATATTCTCTTGGCTAAAGCCATTTCTAGCTTAGACAGTTTTGTGATACAATTAGAAGGGAAAGAGAAGAAATACTGTCACGGGGGAAATATTGGTAGCCAAGAAATAAGACTCATACCCTCATCTTTCCTGTTCTCTAAGCTATCCCCTGATTTCCAAAGGATGAAAAGCTGGAGCTGATGCTACTCTGGAAGCATGATTACTTGTCACATCTTGTCTGGGAGAGCCTATCCTAATTTACCACTGACTTTCTCAGCCTCTAGCAGGTTACCTTATCTAGCTTATGGCTCTCCAACTCACTCCTTCTTCTAGATCTTCCTCCTTTCTCCTCATTTAAGCAAGGAAACCATGCCATATTCACCAGCTTCTTAAACTTTTAAGCAACTCCTAAATACCCTCTTGGCTTTGCCCTCAATTTTTCAAATGGATATTTTATATTTCCGTATAGTTAACATTTTTCTGGTGTTTAATTACTTCAGATATATCATTCCTCTTGTGTAATATCTACAAAAGTAAGAAGCTCCAGGTATCCTTGTAAGGTATCCTTATAAAATATTTTCTAGGGTGCCTGGGTGGCTCAGTTGGCTGAGCGCCTGTCTCTTGATTTTGGCTTGAGTCATCATGGTCTTGGGGTGATGGGATCAAGCTCTGCGTTGGGCTCCATACTCAGTGTGGAGTCTACTTGAGATTCTCTCTCTGCCCCTCCCCTCACTTATGCCCACATTTTCTCTCAAATAAAATCTTCAAAAATATATTTTTATAATTTTTAATTATTTTAATATTTTATATTTTAAAATGAATAAATCTCATTTTACTTCATTGTTTATACTTTTATATGCCTTAGATTGCAATAGATATAAAATCTGCAAAGCGAGAACTAAAGAAAGCAAGAACCGTCCTACAAATGGATGAGCTCAAATGTCGTAAACGTGTTTTAAGGAGGCTGGGATTTGCTACTTCTTCTGATGTCATAGAGATGAAAGGACGAGTGGCTTGTGAGATAAGCAGGTAAAAACTGGTTGTTCTAGAAAACCGATTTTAAAATTGGATACTGTTTTTATACAAGGGCTATAATCTTTTGGGGGGAAAAAGAGCTGTCTTAAAAATAAAAAGTTTGTGGGGTGCCTGGGTGGCTCAGTTGGTTAAGCGTCTGACTTTGGCTCAGGTTGTGATCTCAGGATCCTTAATCGAGCCCCATCAGGCTCCCTGCTCAGCCAGGAGCCTACTTTTCTCTCTCTCCCTCTCCCTGCCACTCCCCCTGCTTGTGCGCGCTCTCTCTCTCTCTCTCTCTGTCAAGTAAGTAAATAAAAATCTTAAAAAATAAATTTTAAGTTTGTGAAATACCTTCCATAGTAAATGCAGTTTTTGATGATGAAATTAGAAAGAGCATGAAAAGAATCTCTTCCATCCCACTATTTAATACAAATGCTATTAGCGTTTGGATGCATTTCCTTTTTTCTTTATTGTAATGCATTGTGTATTTTTACGTATTCATGATCTTAGTTTATACACAGTTTTGTATACTTAATTCTTTTTTACAATTTTGAACATTTTCCCACTTTATCTTAGTCTAATAACCATTATCCTGTTGTATAGGAGATGTTATTTAAGTTTTGGGCTAAGAAACGGGATTACAGCATAGCATATTATAGGCTACGACATAAAACTGAATATAAGATATTGCGTCTGTTTTGGTGATCTTTTGACATAATACAAATGACCTTAAAACTAAATGACTTGAAACCACAGCAGTCATCTCAGTCTTTCTGCTGGTTTCTGTGAGTCAGAAATTCAGGAAGGGTCTATTGAATGGTTCTGGCTCAGTATTTCATTTTTCTGAAGATATTCTTGTTTTGCCCATAGTTATAACCATTATTGTCATTGAGTTCCTAAAAGATGTTTTCGAAATAGTTTCTTATGTTTTCACCATGGCCCTAATGGATGGGGCTGGAGAATTATAGCCCTTGTATATGGTTTCAGACGTTTTGGGGGAAGACTTACTCACATTATTTTTATTGATTGTTTAGTTCATCTATTAGGAACTCTTGTCCGCAGGGGCTAGGAGGAGGTCGTGTGGTTAAACTAGAACAATTCTTGGTCACCAAAAGGGGGCAGCAACTACTCAGCCCCAATTATTACAGAACAATGTGATAACAGATTTTTCAATTTAGAAAGCCAAAATTCCAGAATTTTAGGTGAAATCCCTTGGTTTTCAATTGTTCACAAACTAATTGAGAATTATTTTTTTTAGTCATTGTGTGAGCCAAATATATCACTTATTCAAGTTAGATTTGGCACATTGGCTTCCAGTTTTCCTTAAACCTGCTTTCCTACTTTATAATTAAAGAATTGTAGGCACCGCGAGGTTAATAATTTACTTAGGTCTAAAGCTAGGGCACAGCACTTGGTTTACTAATTCGTATGCCAGAATTACTGTTATTGGAATTACTTCTTTGTAATATTATATACTATTTAACAATTAACATAGAAAATTTCTCTTAGGCATTTGTAGCTGGATTTAGTCTTAGGAGAATAGTGTTGATTTTATTCTAATATAGTGTTGATTTTATTCTAATAATAAAATAAGATTTTATTCTAATATATTCTAATATGGAGAGAGACAGAGAGAGAGGGAGAGAGAACAGTATCACATATGAAAGTACGTTACCTTTCCTCCAGTATTTGCTTTTCCCTCTGGTCTCTTTCTTGCTGAATAAGACCCAGCCACCAATAGCAAAAACATCCTAGACCCCTCTCATTTCTTTCTCTTTCTCTTCCCATCTTCCTGAGTGTTTCCTCTATCCCTGACTAAGGTGCCTTCCTTATTTCTTGTTTAAAGTACTGCAGAAGCCTTCGTTTTTGTTGCCTCCTATCTTGAGTCTTTATAATCCAACCTTTATACTGCTTTCCCAGTATTCTTTCCAAAACACAGATCCTTTCATTTCATTGTTTTGGTATAAGTCTCTCAGTTACTCCCTATTGCTTTTAGAGTAAATGGCATAATTTAATGTGTTACTGCCCTTTCCTCTCTAGCTACATCCCACACATATTTCTTTCTCTTAGCATGACCTTTCCCTCACTCCTACCCCAAATCCAATTCCTACATTTTTTTTCTACGTCTTCTGAAGCTTCCTGTGAATTTCTTTAATCTTATTTTAAGCTCCTCAACTTTTTTTCATAATTGCCTGTGTAACCTGTAGATCACTCTCCTGTGATTGTTATGTTTCTTTTCTGCCTCCCACCTTAGTGGCATGTATATAGTAATAATGTAGTTCTTGAAGTACTCTTGCCTTATTTGTAATGTCTTCTTTGACTTAACTCTCATTTTATCACCAGGAACCCAAATGGAGTTTTTTACTCTGAAAGATTGACTTTTTTAGAAGTCAAAAAACAAAAGTTTGCTTGTTTTTTTTTAATAGAGGTGATACCCTCAAAATTACCAAATGGGTCTATTAAACCCTTTTATAAATATAAGATACTAAATAAAAAATAAATAAAAGATACATTGTGGAACCTTGATTGCAGAATTCTAGAAACACTATCTTCGTAGTCTTTTGTAACTTCCATTGAGCACAGTTGAGCATTCAGATTTTTTTGTTTTCCACCCATGATGGCAGAGAGAAAACAGGAAAGATATTTTGCAATTATTACACAAATCAGAAGATACAGTGAAAGTAATGTGATGGTGAAAGTAATCGTATAGCAAAATCTTAGACTGTAAGAACTTCTCAAACTGAAGAATCAATGGATGAATAATATATCTCTAAGGACAAGAAGAAAATTTTAAGATTCTTTATTTTACTTTCCTTTCTGTTCAGGAAGCAGGAGTTATGTAATGTTTTGTCCTAAGAATTCAAGACAATTCCATTTTACTAAAAGGACTTGTGACAATAGTCTTTTATGATTTGTTCGCGAAGTTGTCCTTGATGGTTTTTAGGTGGTCAAATACTAAAGACAGTTGTAAATACAAGGAAATTGTTAAGAAAAAGATGGAGAGATTAAAAAAAAATCTTTTGGATTGATCATTCTAACCTTTATAATGTAAACCTGAATATGAAAATGTTGTACAGTTATAGAGCAAAGAGGATGGCCTTCCTTTTCAACGAAATTAGAACTTGTGAAAGTTTTTAAAAATAATATATTTTGGTGATTGAAAAGAAGAACCAAAAATAATGATAAGCTAGAGTCTTTAAAAGAGATGTACTTAAAATCTGTAGTCGGTAGTATGCTTTGATAATGTTAAGTGCAGGAGAAAAACGGAAGTAATGATAAGCTCTAGTACCTATTGGAGATGTATTTGAAATTTGAAATTATATTTACTACATGGATATTGTCCAGATTCACAGATGGCAGTTGATGAGCAGCAGTTAGTTGCATTTAAAGGCCATTGACCATCTTGAATATGTACATTCTCAGTGCTGGAAATGCAATGTGTCTCTCCTATAGTTACATTATAATTATTAAGATTTCTAATGAAGTTTTTCATTATCCCTTTGTGTTATAAATTATTAAACAACCTATAAACAGTTAAATGGATCCTTGGGCCTAGAGGAAAAATGGTGACTATCTTTCCTGGAATACTGAAGAGTTAAGAAAGAATTCCTTAGTAAATATTTGCATTTTGGTGTTTCCTAGAATGGGATTTTTACATGAAATTACCATTTTACAGTTATTATTGATACATTGGAAAATATAAAGACCTGCCATTTTCTTAAGTCTTTGTCACTCCTCATTGATCACGCCTATGGTCAGGTAATAGATTTTATTTAAAAACTTGGTAGATTTTAAGCACATATGTATACATTTTGTATTTTTATATTACGACATTTGAAAATTATTCTTTTTTTTGTGTGATGTTCTAGTGCTGATGAGCTCCTTCTAACTGAGATGATGTTTAATGGCCTTTTCAACGACCTGTCTGCAGAACAGGCAACGGCACTACTAAGCTGCTTTGTGTTTCAAGAGAATGTGAGTTAATAGATGTAACGTACCAAAAAAAAAAAATAGATGTAACATGCCTTACTTTATTAATTCACACATCCTGTGACTTTAATATTATTATGGATATATATATTTTTTAAAGATTTTATTTATTTATTTGACAGATCACAAGTAGGCAGAGAGGCAGGTGGTGGGCGGGGGCAGGGAGGGGGGAAGCCAGCTCTCCGCTGAGCAGAGAGCCCGATGCGGGGCTTGATCCCAGGACTCCAGAATCATGACCTGAGCCGAAGGCAGAGGCTTAACCCTCTGAGCCACTCTGGCGCCCCTGTTACGGATATTTTTAATTATAAAAGTGTTTAATATTTACATATATGGGTATGTTAATTAGAAATCAACACTTTTTTAACACAAATATCTAAGAGTATTAAATAATTAAATATTATCAGAAAGGAGAGTGAAATAAGATTTTATTTGTGGATAGTCATTAATCATATTCTAAGTCTTAAATTTCTTCTGTAACCCAGTGCATTGTTTGAAGATCTGGTCTGGTCAGATAGTCCTAGGAAGAAAAAGTTTAATGAATGAAAATAAAATTAGGCAAAAGAGTGAAAATGAAAGGGGATAGTGAGGTTAAATTAGTATCTCTCCTACCAGTAATGGAGAACAACTATGAAGCAACCGATTTTCTGAGTGGCTAAAGTTTTAGTTGTCATAGGTAACGTTTGAGGTAGTGGCTATAGGATTTTCATTGCTGGTTTCACAGTAGTTTTTTTCATTGAGTAGTTTTTCATTAAGCAAATCAAAAAATGAAGTGCTTGGTGGCCCACCACAAAAACACTAATCTTTTACTTTATTCCAAAAACCAGTATGATTTGTGTAAAAAGTAAAATGCATGTTTTACATTTCGAACTTTATTCATTGTGGATGAAATAGACAAAATAAAATGAGACAGAGACATTGGCCATCTAAAAATAATTTAATACTAATTGCTAAATTTTTAGACTTTTTACCACATACACTTAGTTTAACTTTCATATGAGTTGTGTGGAAGACAAACTTTTTCAGTTCTGCCATTGATCTATTTGGTAACTATTTCCTTATTTATGAGGCAGGTCAAATACATTACTTGTTGAAATAAGTAGGTCCTTTTCTCTCCACTCCCTGATTACTGATATTAGAATTAGAGCTAGAGTGGCAGTGATAACAAAGAGGACAATAATCCCAAAACAATTTATACTCTTCTGAGAATGCCTGCTGTGCACCTGTGAAGTAATTTGCATATGAGGAATTCATTACTTTACAAAGTACTATGTTTGGCTATTGTTCTTAGGTTCATAATTTTATTACATTAATTTCTGGGATAATTTTTAAGAATATTTGTCAAATTCTGTTTGAAAAGACCTAAGTTGAAAGATGATTTGGGGATTGGTCCTCTTCTGCCTGCATCAGACTTTGTTTTATAGCTAATTTCTTGCATTTGTTGTTTTGTTTTGTTTTTAATGTAGCAGTATAAAGGTCCTGTTTTCTGAGAGCCCAAGTATGTTACTTCCTCAAAGGAGTTGGACTTAACCAAACCATTATTCTGAAATTTGTGGGCAATATGTCACTAAATGTGGTTAATTAAGATTTGTTCAGTGAAACCACACTGTGTTATATGTAGTGTCATCAATTCTTGTGGTGGTGCCTTTCAACATCAAGATGGAAAATTATACTACAAGTCACATGGAATTGTGTTGATAATTTTAGAAGAATGTTTTCTAGCCAGATGGAAAGGTTAAACTTAATAGTAAAGTACTTGTTATAAATATGAAGAAGTCTGCTTAATATACTAACTTCTTTTTAGAAATGAGTTCTTTGTAAAACTGTGTCCCTGCATTTTTTATATCATTAAAAGTAATTTAAAGATTAAATATAATCTTTAGAATATAAACATCAAGTAACTACCAATATTTATTAAAAATCTTGGGGCACCTGGGTGGCTCAGTGGGTTAAAGCCTCTGCCTTCGGCTCAGTTCGTGATCTCAGGGTCCTGGGATCGAACCCTGAATCAGGCTCCCTGCTCAGCGGGGAGCCTGCTTCCCCCTCTCTCTGTCTGCCTCTCTGCCTACTTGTAATCTCTCTCTCTGTCAAATAAATAAATTAAAAAAAAAAAATCTATGTGCACTGCCCAGATCTAGGCAGTAGAGATACAGCAGAAATTTTTGCTTTCCTGATAATCTAAAGTACACACAGATTATGTCAAATGGTGATGAAGGTTTTGGAGGAAAGTAAAGCAGAGGAGGCAGATAGAAGACACTGGGATGGGGTTACTATTTTAAATAAGTGATTAGTAAAGTCCTCACCAACAGAGTGAAATTTGAATTGAGACTTAAAAGGAGAGATCAAGGAACAAATTGTATATACACCTTGTGAGAGAGCATTGGTGAAATCACCTTTAAGTTATTTTTGCCAGGACCAGTGTCTTCTACTTATATTGACAAGCGAGGAAATGGTCAGTAACTGTTGACCATGAATGGACAGAATATCAATCAGAGATGTTAAGTAGTCCTGAGTTCACAAACTGAGTTGTTGAGTTCATTGTGGCCATTTTGTTTTTTCATCATGGTTTTCTTTTTTTTTAAGTTTGGACAGGAATAATACAGAACTGAGGTCATTATATATTATATTACATAGTATACATATAACATGCACAGCAAAACCAGTCCTGTATATGCTTAAAATAAAGGCATAACTGTTGTAACTAACCTGTACTAGCTTCTTAAGAAAATTTACGTGTTGAAATTTTGTCTTTCACACACATACATACCATTTTTGTAATTTGTTTTTTGGTGTAAGGTTGCCTTTGTCAGAGTTAGTGCACAAATAACTGTCTTTATTCTAATCACAGTAGAACAGGGTTTTGAGGATCTCACGTCTTCTTTCTCTTTGACAGCATAGGAAACAACACATAGAATCCAAGCCACTTGTCCAAGTTCATTTGCCCAGTTAGTCATACCTGGGTAAAATAAAAATTGAGGACACTACTTTTAATGTTCTTTATCCCAAATTTTTGGTTTCTACAGAATGAGAGTTGCCTGGGAGTCAAAACTATTTCAAAATCAAACTGTGATAAAATAGTTTATAATAATTTTGATGTAAATAAAGTACTATGTGTGTTTATAATATTTGCTCTTGCTCCATTCCATTTGTGGTCACAGAAAATAGCTGGTAACTTGTAAATTTAGCAGTATAATATTTTCCTCTGACGTATACTAATAATATAATTTAGGATGAAAGGAGTGGTGATTTTGCTTACATCAGCTAAGGTCATCAGAAACTATAAATGCTAATAACGTCTTATTATTTGATATTGGTGGATAACATGAAAACTTTTTTTGTTATAGTAGAAAGCATTTTAAACTTGGGTTTTTACCTCCTTTTCTTTTATAGTCTAGTGAGATGCCCAAATTAACAGAGCAGTTAGCAGGACCACTTCGTCAGATGCAGGTGAGTATTTTGAACTGCATGCTTTATGAATAGAATATGTAAAATGAACATTTTTGACAGTCTATAATCCTAGTATTTATCATTCCACAGAGACCACTTCATTCAAGGTTAAATATGTTACTTAGTGTTAGTCTTGTCGTTTAATGCTATGGTGATAACATCATTTGTGATTTTTACTTTAATAATTGAATATTTTCCCCCAGAAGAGTAATAAATTGTATTGAGTTATTGTGAGTGTAGATTTACCACTATGTAATGTAGATAGGCGATATCAATAACTCAGTGCGTGCGTTATTTTCCTTGGTATTAAGAATGGTATTTTGATGGACTAGGATTAGTTAGCTTAATTTTTTGTATGTTCTTCCATTGTAGTTTACAACGAAGTTTTAAAACATGTTTTATCCTAAGAAATTAATTATCCCCGGGTCCTTAGAGCCCCAGTAGCTTATGGTAATGAAATTGCATGTTTTATGATTTTCTTACGACGGACTGATTTTATCTACCTTTAACATTGGACAGAAGGACAGGGAAAGATGAACTATATGATAGTCTTGAAAGAGAGGAGAATGAACCATATAAAGAGCCTCTTCGGTGGGACCTTTAATATTCCTATTACTAGGAAATTTAAACTTACAGAACCAGAGAAGTTTATATAGGACTAGGCAGTTTTGACGTTTTATATTACCAAGGAGAAAAGAATGAATCTAAATATCTCACTGTGGGGAGCAGGGAGAGATTAAGATTTATATATTTAAAGCATTATTGGGGAAAGCATTACTTTGCCATAGGATTTGTGTTTTTCTAAATCTGCTTTTTATTGATGTCTTTGAGGGATTTTTTTTGTTTGCTGTTAATGAAATACTTAGAGATTAAATGCTACTCTTGAATGACTTTAATGAAGAGTTTCTATTTTTTTAAAAAAACGTTTTTACTGAGGGAAAATCATGCTCTTGATAAATTTTTCTTAATTCAGTGTAATGGGATAACATCACAGTTGGATCACGTAACAGTGGAAAAGGCACTGTAGATACTTAGAAGTACAGAGTATATCCAAACTGTGGGCATAGGAATCTAGGAAGAAAAGGGATCTCGTGGAATTTTGGCTCTGGAAACCTAAAAAAAAAGATCATAAGTAAGAAATTTTAAGTAAATCTTTTTATCTTCAAAGGAATGTGCTAAAAGAATTGCAAAAGTTTCAGCAGAAGCCAAACTGGAAATTGATGAGGAAACTTACCTAAGCTCATTCAAACCTCACTTAATGGATGTAGTGTATACCTGGGCAACTGGAGCTACATTTGCCCATATCTGCAAAATGACAGATGTCTTTGAAGGTATGTTTAAATTCTGTATAGATACATTTCTTTCTTCTTTTTTTTTTCTTAAGATTTTATTTATGTATTTGACTGAGAGAGAGCAAGAGCAGGAACACAAGCAGGGGGAATGGGAGAAGGAGAGGGAGAAGCACGCCTCCCGCTGAGCAGGGAGCCCAGTGCGGGGCTCGATCCCAGGACTGGAGGATCATGACCTGAGCCGAAGGCAGATGCTTAACTACCCAGGCGCCCCCTTACATTCCTTTCTGATATAAGAAATATACTCAGGATGGCATTGTTTTAACTAAATAAGAATAATACATTATTTTTTTAATTTTTGATAGTAAAATGGAATGGTAATGACATCACAGATAGATGATCATAATCACGGTCGTGTGAGTTTTTTCTTTTTTTTTTAATCTCTTGGCAGTAATCTAAAGGCTTGTTATATTAATTCCACTAAAAGACAGCAGAGCTGAAAATGCTTCCCATCATTGCATTTCTAATAACACTTGGCCTCAGTGAGATGCTTTACTTCAGCATGAATCAGATTAATGAAGTCTTTTTAAATGTCTTTAAAAGACAGGAATAATTGTTATTCAACTGAACAGAAATTTTAAATGAAAAAATAAAGGCAGAGGGAATATAAAAGAAATAATAATAATTACAAGGAGTGAAAAAAAGCAGAGTATCCAAGGGAGATGAGACCATTTTTAGAAATGTTTTATTTATTTCAAAAAGATTGGTTTATATATATAGAGAATTATAATGGTGAATGATATTTACCAAATTAGGTATTTACATTGAACTTTTTTTTTTTTTACATCGAACGTTTTAAAAATGAAAGTAAATGAGCTTGGACTTAAGAGAGAGATTATTATAAGGATATTTAAAATGCTATTGTTTGTAGCTCTATTTTAAGAGAAATATTTTTGACACATTCGCTATATATACTTTTTAACTGATATTATTAAAGGCAGAGTTTACTGAGTTTATGAATCATGGATTTTTATGAAGCACAGGTCAAACATCTCTGCAACAGAATATTAAAATTTTCAACTTTGAACCTTTGCTTTGTTGAACTTCATGGGTTTTAAGGTTTAAAATGTTAAAGTTTATATATATTTTTATTATGGTGTCATGAAATTTGATTTCTAAGCCTCCATTAAATGGTCATTTAGTAATGTTTCCAAAACCTTGCCCTGAGTCCTGTACTATCTTACAGGAACCATCATGTATTATACCGCGTGCCGGGCATTGTGCTTAACGAGGACTATAGGACAAGGACTATCGAACAAGGACTATATAATTTAGATCTAATCACCAAAATGGCAACTCAGGGTAGATACTTTTTTTACTTGGCACAAGGAAGCTTAGTTTTTAAAAAGTAAGTAATTTGCCCAAGGTCATAGAGGTGTGGTATGGCGGCTAATGAGTTGAACCCCAGCCTCTGTTTTTAGAAGTCACGTGGTAGGTAGTAAGTTCATCTAAGCACCATAATGCCTTATCCTTGAATTTTGGATCACCTAGAGACTTCTTGAATCCTGACTTAGATCGTACCATCTCCATCCACTGACGGTTCGTGGTTGTAGGAATGGTAAGGGGGTCTCTAGTAGGTCACGGTGGGGTGCAGTAGCTGAGGATGTGAGAAGAGGGAAGCACGACACTTCCCTTGCTTGTGAACACTCCTCACACACAGGAACCTCGGTACGTATACGACCGCTTGTGTGGTGTGAAGGTGCAAGGGCAGGCGTATAGCACTGACCACTCTTCAGTCTGGCATCTTTGGAACATAAAGATGAAACTAATGACTGTTCTGTGCCTAAATAATTTTAAGATTTATTAATAGCTCATATTTATAGAATATCTGCTTCCCTGAGAAGTCAGACACATGACAATAGTGGTTCATAGCAGAGAGTAGTTTGTTTGAAGAAAAATCAAGGGGCGACAGACCTGCGCATATAGGGCACCCTATGAAATTGTCCTTGTGGACTATTTTTTCTGTTCTTTGTACTTAAGTGGAAGAGTTATCACCGTATAGGAGGACAGATCAGAAACTGCTAAAATTGATAAGAGTTTGCAGTTTTCCAGAGCATACTGGCATTCCTGAAATCCATTTTGCTCACTTTCAATTCCTTAGGGCTATTTCAACATCACAGTTTGCATGAGGAATCAAAGTTTGAAAATCTGAGGAATTCCATTTGTAATTATAACTTGAAGTTGTTCTAACCTCAGTGTAATCTTCATGTTTTTCTGGTCTGGGTGCCATTGTATCAGTTATACTTTGTCTTTCTAAAATTGGGATGGACTATATATTAACTCTTAGAAATAAAACATAATCAGCTTTGCACAGTGGCAGTATCATAGTCAATGAGGCTTATCTGAGGCGTGATTATTACTAATAGAAATAAAACATAATTAAACAGCAAAAAAATAACTGAGAACCTTGATTTACTTAGATTATTTTCTTTTTCCAGCATACTGTGTGCCCCCCCTTTTTACCATGCTGTTATTTAGTTCTTCCATTTCAGAATAGCTGTTCTCTCCTCATCTTGTTATGGGTACATGCTTTATATAATTAGAAAAATACTATAATCAAAACTCTAGCCCATAGTACATTGTGTCTTTACTTTTACGGACAGAAAATGATTGCATTGGAAGTTTAAAATGCCCTTCCTTCAAACCATATTTATTTCCAGTTATATTTTTAATTTTCTTTTTATATGAAAATTTATATGAAATAATTTATATGAAAATTTTTCTTTATATGACATTTCATGTCATGAGCCTCAGTAGTAGTAGTTTTAAGTATTTTTCAAACATTAATTGGCACAAGTTAACATTGTAATGATGAATACCATGGGTTTGAGAGGGTGCCTGATGCAAGAGAAGAGCGTATACTGTGATTGAGTTGAGGGATTTTCAAGACTTCCTACAAATAATTATTTCCTAACCTTGAAAAAAAATGGTAAGAATGTGGTTGTTTCTTATTTCTATCAAACTAAATTGGAAGAGCAATTTGAAACAGGATTTGTAGGGGCTCAAGCTGAGAATGTCAGTCTACCGATCCATGTAGTAGATCCATCGGAAGCTTTCAGAGGCCACTAAATTTTATTTTTGTCAGAACAACAACGGTGTTATGATAGACTTGCTTTTCTACTTACTTCATTACAGGAGTTCTCCTAGTGATGACATGTGTTCTCACTTGAAACTGTTGACCATGTAGTGCATTCCCACACTCTTCCTCCACTTAGGCTCTTTTTAAATGTCTCTCAGCTGCCATAGTTGTACCCTTCCCTAGGTTAGGGGACATCAGTGTCATTAGGGATTTGCCAATGGATTTGTTCTTAGAAATACATTTGCCGAGAATAATAGAGTAACCATTTATTAACATGTATCATTTCTTTTTCACTTTTGGCAAAATTTTAGTACTAAATTACCTAGAAATTAGTACTTGATACTTATACATCTGATGAATAATGACTGAGACCCTCGTGGGAATCAGGGCCAGTACTGTATTTGGTGCATCGTAAGCAGCAGTCTCTGCCCTCCAGAAGGGGTTTAGCGCAAGCTGAGATCTAGTGGTAAATGGTAAATATTCGCAGGAAAATATATTTGTGATCCTGACCTCAAAGTCATTAAAACCACCTATATAGGAATATTAAATCAGATTCAGGACATGAACTATGGGGAACCACTTTGTGGAATGCCAGAAAGCTAGAGATGGAAACACTATTCAGAGAAAGGTGTTCCTTTCCATCCTCAATGAGAATAATACTATTCTGGCCCCTGAATAATACTGTTATTATAATACTGAATAATAATAGTGATACAGTATTACAGTATAACACAGTAATACTGATACAGTATAATAATACTGAATAATGCTGTTCAAAATACACATTCTGGAATGTGATGATTGCATGTGTGCCCAAGTGTCTCAGTGGATGAATAAATGGTGGTATATCAGTGTAATGTAGTATTCAGCTATAAAAAGGAATGAAATGCTGATTATTGCTAAAATGTGGATGAAATTGAACACATTAAGGTTGTAAGTAAAAATAAAGCAGACATAGAGCTCAGAGGCCACCTATTGTATAATTCCACTTACATGAACTCTCTGGAATAGGCAAATCCACAGAGACAAAGTAGATTAATGGTTGTGGGTCAGGAGCTAGAATAGGAAGCAAAATTGAATTCTGACTAATCACTGCCTTTTTTTTTTTTTAATTTGTGACAAAATACACATAACATAAAGTCCACCATTTTAAATGTCCAATTCAGTGTCACTGATCATTTTTACCTCAAGTGTACATCACCATTCTGGAAGAACTCATATTGAGCATAAAATCCATCCTTCTGATTGTACTGTCCAGTGGTTTTTAGTGTATTCATAGTTGTACAACCGTAATCACAATCTAATTTTAGAATATTTTCATCACCCACAAAGAAGTCACTCCTAACTTAGTAATATAGTCCCTCACATAGTAAATGGCACAGTTGAAATGTAATCCGTGGTCTGTCCACTTCCAGAGATAATAGACATGAAATGTCAAGTATTTGCAGCAGCTCTGCCCCCAGCTTCATAGGTTGGCACTCGTGAGAAACCATTAAGCCTATCTTCTTTATCTAGAAACGCATGTACCTATATTCTTTACCTTATTCTTTCTTTGGAGGATGGGCCCTTCTGCCCTTACTCTGATTCTCAGGGCCTTGCTCCACTCTTTTCTGCACCCTCCTCAATCTTACCATTAACAATAGGCTTATAGTTTTCATCCACAAACAACCTAACCTGCTGGTTAAGAGCACATATCCTGACCATAGATCCTACTCACTCAGTTGAATGATCTTGGGCAAATTACTTAACTGTGTCTCAGTTTCTTTGGCTATAAAATGAGTGTAATAGCCCGTTCCTCATAGTGTGAGGCTGACATGATGCATAGAGAGCCGTTAGCGCAGTGCCTGGGGCACAGCATTTAATAAATGGGAGCTGCTTCTGTTCAGTTTTTCGTGACAGATATTTTGTTGTCGTCACTCTCAATCCCTCATTCCTTTTACAGCAAGCGCTCAGGAGTAGTTGAGAATAGACCACCTTTAGTTCCTTGCCTCCCATTTCCATCTTGATCTATGGTAATGTGTTGTCTTATTTTGTTGAAATTACTACGAGAATCGCTTCTCGGCCTTTTGGCTAAGATCAAGTGAAATTACAAGACACCAGTGACTTTGCCAGATTTAGAAAATAGACCCCTTTATTTGGATCCTACTTGCCAATTTTTACTGCTTACTACTTCTGGAAACTCATTAATGTAAATTCTTCAGCACTACCTGGCAATGAAGATTTTTATGCAAGTGAAGACCTTTAAAAGCTTGTAAAATACTGGGTGGCTGGGTGGGTTAAGTGGGTTAAGTGGCTCTTGATTCCGTCTCAGGTCGTGATGTCAGGGTCCTGGGATCAAGCTCCGTGTTGAGCTCCGTGCTTAGTAGGAAGTCAGCTTGAGGATTCTGTCTCCCTTTGTCCCCTCCCCCACTTGCACATGCATGCTCTCAAGCTTTTTAAAAACTTATATAATTTTTCTTATTTTAAATGTGTAAGTTGGAATTTATAAGGGAGTACACATTTATTATAGAAAATTTAGAAAATATAGATATTTCTGTGAGGCACTATGCTACTGGTAAATGCCTGGGCTCTAGAATCTTCAGTCTGGATTCAAATCCTGACTCCGTCATTTACTCCTGGCTCTGACCTTGGTCAAGTTATGTATGCAACTTCCCTTTCTCCTTTTCCCTCTCTGTAAAATGAGGATGAAGACAGTACTTGGTCAAATTGTAAATGTCAAATGAGAAGTTTTACATGAAATAATGTATTACAGACCTACCACAAAATAAGTGCTCAGAAAATGTTGGATATCACCCTTTCTTCTTGAAACACAATCAGCCTAATTTCTCCTTTCTTTGATGTCTAAATGTAACTAGGAACATTGGTAACTTTACTCTCTAGTAATATAAGAAAGTCCTCAGGGTTATTATAAAATGTGTATATATGTGATTGGTTGGATTTTACAGAATTTGTGTGTCTATTCTGGTTGCCATTTTGCTGTTGACTCTTATGAAGTCCCTTGCTAGGTGCTAAATAACTTTGACAGTTGTGTAGTGGAGATAGGCTGTATTTGAGAGCTGGAGTTTTCTTCCAGAATTCCATGAACCTTTTAATGAGAGGAGGACCAAAAAAACAAAACAAAACAACAAACCCAATGGATTTGGAATATTTTGGCTGACGGGCTCTATCATGACATTTTACATTCCTTCAGAGTTTTGCTAATGTCAAAGAATTTGTACATTTATCTCAAGTGACCTAAAATCAGAGGTAGAGCATGCGCTCTGTTTAAATAGTATTGAACCGAATCTAGAGTAGGTGAACATCCTACAGGTAGGAGATGGCAGGGTGTTCTCCCCGTTTGTCTTTGAGGGTGACCTGTGTGCTGGTCATCTTCATTATCAGTGTCATCCCACAAACCTCCCAGAATGTGAAGTAGCATCATTGTGTTTTCATTGCCCTGGCCCATTGGTGGGTACAGCAAGCAGGAATGTTGTCTTTAGGGGTGCAGGCCCTTCTGCAGTATTATCTTTGGCTCTTAGAATTTTCCCACAGGGAGAGAAGGCGCTCTACATGTGCATGGGCACTTGCTGCTGCATTATGCGGACTCTGTTGAGCAAATGGATTTTATTTTGTCTTTATCTAAGCTCAAGTTACATCTTCCTTCCTGAGTTAACTCCCCAGTTTCCCCCCCAAACACTGGGGACAGTGGGAGAGAACATGGAGGGCATTAAGAGAAAACTCCACTGTGCACAGTGAGTGTATTACAAGAACTTGTAAATGTTGATGTAGATTAGTTCACTGTTACAAGGAGTTAATAATGGTAAGGACTTAAGAGTTCATACCTTGCATATCAGACAGAACTGATATTCTAATATATTTCACATATTAAAAATAAAGTCCCAAGACTTTTAAACTTAAGCAGATAGCTCTTTGAGAAAGGATCCCAAGCCCCTCGCTTGCTCAAGTGTGGTAGAAGTCAAATGATGTTTACAGCTTCCGCTTTGATAAAAACAAACAAAAACAAAAAACCCCACTGATCTCAGGGAGTCGAATCCAGTGGGAAGAGACTTATCTTCTTTGTGCTCCTTTGAGGATGCGCTGTATGAAGAAAGCACTGGTAAAAGTCTATTTAAGGTCAAAAAGAACGAATGATTGTAGCTTTAAAATGACAAATCTGATCCTGTTACTTGTGTTACTGCTTAAAAATCTCCAGTTGCATTCTCTTCCCAGGATGGTATCCAGATACCTAGTAGGCCACCCTGAGGGTCCCTGAGTATCTGCACCTTGTCACACTTCTCTGCATTGCCCCAGTGGTCTTCCTTTGTTGCTGACAGAGACCTCCTCATTCTTACAGACCTAGGTGATAGGTTATCTTGGTGCCCTTAATCCTAAGTTGCTCTCCCCCCTGCTCCTAGGGCATTTTTGAACTTACACTAACACATCATAGTAAATTAGGACTCTCTGCCATGAGTCAAGGATGGGAAATTAAACTTTCTGTCTTTGTATCTCTCCTAGTGCCTACCGGACACAGCCAGTCAGGTCTTCAACTCATGTGCTGCATGGGAAGTCCCTCCAACTGTTGTTAATCATCCCACGTTCTCCTGCCTTGCCTCTAAACAAAAGTTCTACTATTCCGTTAATTCCATCTTACAGTGATTTGTTTCCTTTTCTCTACAGGCAGCATAATTCGTTGTATGAGGCGCCTAGAAGAACTGCTTCGACAGATGTGTCAAGCAGCAAAAGCCATTGGAAACACTGAGCTGGAAAACAAATTTGCAGAAGGTCAGTATCCAGTCTGTGAGCTTTTTCTAATCAGTAAGGCTAATCTTTTGAAGCTTGAGTTCTTGGCCATAACATAGGAAGACATTTTCAGATACTCTTCACTTCAGATGCCACAGAGGGCCATCTAGTAGTATTTAAACATTTTAGAGTGTGTCTCTAGGAAAAAGTTTCGAGATTTTATAATCGTTTATAAATATTTATTGTGTACTATGTGCAGCATGGTTTTAAGCACCAGGGGATACAGCAGTGAACAACAAAAAAAAAAACCACAAATCCCTGCCTTCATGGAGTTTACATTCTAGTGTGAGGAGACATAAACAAGTCAACAAAGTATTTCAGGTGGTGGTAAGTCTATAGGAAAAAGACAATAGGACTTGAGGGATAGATGAGATGGCCTAGGGCCCCCACTCAGAAGGTGGTATTGAAACCTTTCATGTATGTCTGGTAGATGGAAGCAACAGCGAGAGATCAGTGTGGCTAGAGCAGAGTGAGCAGTGAGTAGAATAGTAGGAAGGAGAAAGGAGATGATCATGTTACCTTCAAGCCCTAGCTTTTTCGTGATACGATTAGAGGTTGGACTGCAGGAGTGGTGTGCTCTGGCCCTTCTTGCTGTTGCACTGAAGGGAAGTCTGCATCTTAGCAAGGTGGAAGCAGGAAGACCAGGAACAAAAGGATGGCCAGTCCAAGATGGTAATAACGAGAGGCGGGCAGGAGGCCGGAGGGACTGTATAACATGTTTCAGTTTGTGCCGTCTGAATATTTGCCAAGAAAAAGGGCAGTTAACACATTAAAGAATAGTGGCCACCTTGTCGCTCTTAGTTGCTCATATAGTCACCACCCCTAATTTCTGCTAGCCAGGGTCCTAAGAGGAGGTGTGCAACAACTGGGAGCTATTTCCATACGGTTGATGGGCGGACCTAGTTAATCAGCCAGAGTTTAGTTATGTACACTTAGCAATAATACACTTTGTCCTGCCTTAGTCCAGAAAGAATCTCACGTGGTAAGTGAAAATAAAGTGTCTCCTGAAGTAGGTTGAAAATTCATGCTTTGGGGTCAGCTAACTGCTTTTGACAGCTTAGTCCTTCCCTCAGCGAGTCTGTGTGCAGAGTCTGAGACACCATCTCAGCCCGGCCCGCAGAGACACAGGGTACTTCTGAGTCTAGGGTCACAAGAGTAGGAGTCCGCCAAGTTACCCTCCTCTCCTCTCCCAGGGGGCTGTGCACTCCTCCATGCTCTTTCAGACCAACAAGGTTTTCTATCAGTGGGATTGTTGTATGAAAGCCCCACCAGAGAGGAATTACAGTCTTTGTGATCGTGGAGATTTACACTGTCTTTTCCTTCTTTTCTCTTAGGAATCACCAAAATCAAGAGAGATATTGTGTTTGCTGCCAGCCTCTACTTATAAAGAGTTAGCTAAACGAATGTGGGATTTTTAAATTTGTCACCACCTGATTACAGCTGACTACAAATGCTTACAGAAATGTTGATTTGGTTCTCCCATTTCAAGGCAGTTGTACTCAAACATTTTAATATGTATTACATACTTCAATCAGGCATCATCTAGAGAAAGCGTATTATTACATACACATTTGTACATAAGCATTACATTTTTTTTTAATAAAAAATGTACAGGTGGGTGTTTTAGTGAAAGGCTTGATTTTTTTTTTTTTTTTTTTTTAGAGATATTAGAGAACCTTGTGTTAAATGTAACTATATACACACAGGTAAAGTGGGCATCCAAGAGGTTTAGCAGCAGCCGTCCCTTAAAGGCTTGTACACCATGAAGAAAACTCATCCTGTTGTCTTCTGGTTGCAATCGTTTTCCTTTAGAAAGCGGGCCAGCTTCATCTGGGCACTCTGCTACCTTCAAGGTTGGTGACTGTTCCTAAAGTGATTCTCTGTTGTTGGTGTTTCGTGCAGAGTTGTATGGGAGTCCTCCTCTGTCCTTTCTTTAAAAGGACAATTTCTCTCCTTGAAGAAATCGGATACATACACTACCTACAGAAAACAAGTTATACTTCAATCACATCACTAAATACTTTTGTCCCATTTTCAGTTTAAAGACCATATACACAGTTGTAACAAGCAGTTGGCAAAAAAATAAACCCTATCACAAAGAAAGGGTACAAAAAAAAAAAGTGACTAACAGGGAGTTAGAAAAAGAGATTCTTTTAAAATTCAGAGTTTCTTAGTTAGGTCTTGAGTAAATAGCTTTACTCTGTTAGCACTTCTTCCTCAGCAATTCATGCCAAAACCAAAATGAAACAAAACACTATAGCCATAGCCTTTTACAAAAGTACATATAGTAAGATTTTTGTAACTTTTGGAAAAAGCAACAGAGTTAATAACATTGAGTGATTACCCAGTAAAAATTACTGAGCCACATTATATGCCTTTGGATAGTTTCCTCCCTGGGACAGGTTTTCTACTATCCCAGTGTTTATCAGTATCAAGAGGGAGGCTGCCGCCCTGTATACTTACAACTAATATTGCAACCAGGGCTCCTTGAATGAGGCCAGTCAGTACATCACTCCAGTGGTGTTTGTAGTCAGAAACTCGAGAGAGGCCCACGTAAATGGACACAGCAACAAGACCAAATTGCAGTGTGGGGCGTAAGAGTCTTGCCCAGTCTCCCTTCAGCCTGGCTTGAAGGTAAAGCTAATAAAGAAGATAATAGTAGAGAGAAGAGTTCGGCATATACCAACCAGAAACTTAATATATTTGATGTATCACCACACCCCGAAAGGGTTGGTGTTTTACATGATCAAGTCATTATATATTAATAATCATTACTATTTATACTCTGATTATTATAGAATAGGGCTTTAGGCAAGCATTCTTATGTTCAACACCTGAAACTTAATCCTTTTAAATAAGCCAAACAAAAAGTGATTGCCTCAGAAACTTGTCTTTAGAACAGTTCATTACTTACCTGTCTAGCTAGACTACTTTTCCAACTGTAAACAGGGCAAGGGGTGTCCATGTTTATGGCTTTCTAGGATTTCAAGGGCAGCTCCTCCTCTTGCAGTCTGTGTTCTAAATCTGGTTCACGGCCAAGTGTTATCCTTAGTTCCAAGTCTTGAGATAAACTGCTAGCATTCTGAGCACAAGGGGTATCCTTACCCTGGGCCAAGCTACCATGTTTTCCACTCAATCAATCTAGCGATTGAGTTTGTTTAGTTCATTCAGTTTACTCAAGAGTTCTGCTCTCCTCGGGTTATTTTGAAGGGCAGTGGAGACTACATAATCTGTATTTTAAGTAAATCTAATACTCTGCCTAAATAATAGAGGTTCTGGAGTTCCAGAGACTCCATAGAGTTTCATGACTTTTCCCCACACACACTCATCAGACTTGAGAATTTCCCCTTTTCTGCATCAGCCTGCCTGTGACTTGGGTGGATTCCTAAAGAATGTGATGTAGAGGGTTTGGATAGTTTTCCTATCATTTCCTTTCATCAAATCCGGTCTTTTTTAAAAAAACAAATTTTTTGCCTTATTTCTATCTAATAAGAATATGGTTTTAAAACATTTTAAGAGTTGATAACTTTGTGACTCATACCGTTAAACGCATTCCTCACAATTTATAAATGGCTGTGCCTAGAGACACTGTCTACTTGAAATAGATACACAGATCCATTCCCAGTTCTTTGCGCACTGCTGTGAGCAAACAGTTCTCAGCAGCTAGCAAAAACTCCGAGATTGTCTAATTTTGTCGAATGCTTTACCGTAGAAACATCTCATTGTAAAAGAGCATACCGGTTGTTCAACTGAATTGCACTTGTTAGCTGGTTAAAATACACCTGGCTTTCTGCAGAGCCCCTCCTTTCCTTTTTTGTTGTTGAAACTATAAAAACGTCAATAGTAAGAGGCTTGTCTCAAGACTCGAGTTGAGGAGAGAGTTGGTTCTGGTTGAAGCAAAGTTTGCACCTGGCAACTGAAGCCAATTAATAACCATACCAGTAAGAGTCCCCTCAGTAGGTTCTATCTTCATTGGAAATCTTCTCTTAAGGAGAATAGTAGTTGGACTGGGGCTGAAGCCAAGTTTTGGATGTTCCCCCCCAAAAGTTCAGCTGTCTCTCTTGATTTTTTTAGCTGCCTTTTCATATACCTGTTAAAGGCATCAGTTCTACGGACTATAAACATACACACCCTATCAATTATAACTACTTACATGAATGCACCTTAGGGAGAACTGCACCTATCTGTTAAGCACATAGCAAGAAAAAAACAATACCAACTCTAAAATGGATTTACACTTAGTCCTCGTTTTGTGCTTCCAACCCAAAGAAAACTCAGGACTTTGAAGGTCCGTCCTCACTTAGGCTTCTAAAATCCTTCTGATGGTATTTTCCTTCCACAGACCTTCACTTTAGGTAGCTCGCCCCAAATTCCTCAACATCCCTGTGAAAAGAATTAGCATTCACTTAGGGATTAGTACTCAAGCTTCCACGTACTTTAGGTGAGACCTTCACCCCTCGAAGTAGCTAGTTTCTCCTTACACATCTACCCAAGTATAGATGTTACCCTCTTCGCTGGCGACCCAGAGATAATTTCTGGTTCTGACCCTGAGGGGGTACTAGGAACCCCCTCTGTGGTTAATACACCAAACCTCACCCTCCCCTCCAGGCTCTGGCTCCTCTGATGACTAATGGCCACGGCGCGTATGCAGGCTGTGGTCACAGAGCACTTCTCAGCTCTGGGTGAGGCTGCCTGAGTGTGCTTCCTATTGTGTTGCTGTTCCCTGAGTCCAGGATACTCAGTGTAGCTCTGAGGAGCAGGCATCACTACCGCTCTGTTCATCGCTCAAGAATCACGCATTTCAGTAGATCCCACAGAGCTAAACACACTGAGTTTTTGGGACCTTGGATCACTTGAGTTCCGCAGTTGACACGCCCACAACTCCAGTCACCGACAACTTGCCTCCCGTGCTGCCGCCTGAAGTCGTTCCTCCGTCAGCGGCTTCCACAGAGCAGACAGCGCTGTCCTTCTGGGGGCTCCGTGTTGAGCCTTTCTCGGGTTCTGCAGTGCAGATCTTTGAATACCTCACCCGCTGGAGGCACTAGAGATTTGACTTCCTCTACCACTCATTCAACTCCTCGCCAAAATCATTACCCCTTGCCTGTTTCTCACCTTTTCCATTCTCTGATTTTGTGGGTTTACCACTATTTATTCTATTCCTTGTCCTTTGAAAGAGGACAGTACATTACCTTTAAAAAACAAGAGTCTGTTGGGAGAAGCGTATGTTCCTGTCTCAGAGCAGCAGTGTCAGAAGCTCTCACCACTGTTCTACTAGGACTCAATAAGGCAGTTGCTTATCTCTTAAAACTCAGAAGAGCTAAGGAACTCTACACCCAGCGTTGTGTGCGGTACGGGACAGATTCGGTGGCAGCGTCAAGACTTACAGATTCCCCTGCTGGGGGGAACCGTTCTTGCAGGGACACAGTTTAAGGGGGAGCCCCATCCGGACCACACAGCTCTGCCTTCTCTTCACAGAGGGCCCTGAAGACGACCTATGACAGGCCGGACCCAGAGATCTGCTGGGCTGTATCCTCCCTCTGGAATTTGCAGAAGGATGAACAAGTTCTCTTTTCCCAGAAGGTATAGAAAGAGTCCCTCCAAGGTACAGGATAGGCTACTCGCAAACTAAACTTCCAGGGAAGCAAAAGCTATGGCTAGGCAAGGACAGCAAGCCAGGAGCAAAGACCAAAGAATGGAGCAGAGTGGCAGCCACACCAGAAAGCCAGACGGCCGGAGACACAGCTGGAGCAGGTTCAGTTCCTGGTGGTATGCTACTTCTAGCCCATCTGTGTCTTTACTGTAAACGGTTTCGGGGGCACCTGGGTGGCTCAAGTCAGGGAAGTGTCTGACCCTTGATTTCGGCTCAGGTAACAATTTCAGGGTCCTGGAATTGGGCTCCCTGCTCAGCAGGGAACAGGCTTGTCTCCCTCTCCCTCTCTGTCTGCTCGCGAGCATGCGCGCACTCACTCTCCCTCTCAAGTAAATCAATCTTAAAACACACACACATACACAATTTTTACTCTGGAAGATCTGAGTCCTTTGCTTACGACCAAAAGATAAAGTGCCAACTACTAGCTACCTCTGTGTTTCATCAAAATCCCATTTCTTTTCTTAATTTGGATTTCTGTGACTTGAATGGTGAATTTTACTTTTAAAAAAGGTAAGTTTCAAGTGAGAAGGAAAATTGTATTTATACACCTGGGTTCAAACCGTGAGTAAAACTTTAAAAAATTAAATCCCATGAGAAGAAACATTAAATGTCTACTGAAGGCCTCGTTTAGGAGCGGTCTGGCAGTGGGCAGGGGATTTACTTCCATGACTTGTTTCTGTGTACAGTACAAGGTGTGCACCTACCCTACCCTAAGCCAAAAATGGTTCATGTACTCATCTCTATCACTCTCCTCAGGTCCATTTTAAGATTCTTTTCTGAGCATGCTTCAGTTTGGCCTCAACTGACCTGCTCCGTGGGGATTTCAGTCTACTGGTGGGAGATGGAATACTGCCTAGTGAGAAATTCTAGCCTCTGGATCCCTCCTGATCCTAACATCCAACCTTCTGGAGAAAGCAGCTCCAAAGCAGAAACTTCCCAACTAGAAATAAGAGTAAGGGTAGAAAGGCAGAATGGAAGCAATAATGTGCAGCTGGTCACTAAGTTACTCCCCAGAGGGGAGTAACTAAAGCGAACAGCAGATTTGTGAAAGGAACAACTGAGCCTACCACTCGTGTCATCCCTGCTGTGCCAGGAACGGGCAAGAGGCCTGTGGGGTGCTAGGAGGCACAAACTGAGAATAAAGTTGGCAGGAAAGGCAAAGATACATCATATACTTCACTAACCTTTACACTGGTCCCTGCCCACTTTTTCATCTACTAAAGAGGCAGGATAGACATCTGCCACAGGAGAACTTGGAGAGCAAATTAACCACCTCAAGGCCCAAAAGGAAACCACAGTGAGGCCTATCTTGATTTCTCTGTTTCTCCAGCAGGGGAACCATTATCTTCGTGACCAGACAGCGCATCAGAGCAAGAGCTCAAGGCAAATCAGATATAACCAGTGACTATGCATAACCCAGATTTAGAAAGTAAAAAAGTTTGATAATTAGCCTTAGGGATAATCCACCAATATCCTCCAGGAATGTCCTCACTAAAACCAGGCATCACTACTGGCCCTTGTGAAAAGGAAGGTTCCAGATTTAGTTTTTCCTTCCAACAAGAGCAAACTGAGCAAGGGTAGGCCCTGAGCCACTCTTCAACATCAGGCCTCTGGTCAGGAAGATAGAACTGCTCAATGTAGGGTCAAGTGTCCAGTCTCTTAGCAAAGTAAAACCTATTGAAAATGGGATGAAAATAGTTATTTTTTTAAAAGAAACAAAAGCTGCTTGGCTGAGATATTACTAGAGATTCATAAAGGCAATTTCTTATTCCTTAAGACAACAAGGACAGAAAGAATTCATTTGCTCAAAATAACCAGATATTCAAAGGCAAAGGGGGTTGTAAGAAGACGCTCCACGGTGCAGGCACCAAATGGTTCACTGACAAGTACAGAGAGGCCTTCCTGCTCACCCAGAGAGAACCCAACCCTGAATCTCTGTGAAGAGCCTCACGACAGTTTTGTAGGGCACACGGAGGAGACCTGGTCAAAATGGGACTTTTCAATGCACAGGGTCACATTGGAAAAAAATGCAAAGGTATACATTTTTTTTTTTTTTGGTAAATAATTATATATATGGCTTTTTTAAATAAGGAAATTCAATGTCTATTTACACTACTTAGGTGTCCTTTCATTATCTTACTATCACCAAAGGGGAGACTATAGCCTTTTTTGCCAAAAATTTCTTTAAAAAAAAAAAAGAAAAATTAGCTTCCAGTAAAGGGTCTACCTTCTCACTTTTAAAACCTGGTTGCTGACCAAAATATTTTGTGAGGCTGGTTTATTTTTATTTTGCCTTTCCCTGATGCTGTAACACTTAACTACAAAATGCTGTTGTCTCACAGAGTTTCTTAATAATCTATTCTTAAAATAAGAGGGTTTTTTTCCCCCCATTTTAAAGTAGAGTCGGGGTCAACTTGCAAGCTAAGAATGGTTTTCACATTTTAAAAGGCCATTAAAAAAAAAAAAAAAGATTACGCAATGGAGACTGCATTGTGGACTACAAAGCCTATGATCTAACCTTTTACCGAAATCATCTGCCAACTCCTGGGCTAGACCGACAGCAGCATGTTCAACACAAACAACTATTCCTTTACCAATTTTGAAACCGCTTCTAAGGCTAAGCCATTAGGCCATAGATTGTTCCACTTCCATTTGATGACAGATTTGGCCAGGAGAACCCCCGAAGGCTGACCTGTTCAGTCTTTACTCTAGGCTTCAATTTCACCATCTTTAGGATTCAGAGTTCCTAAAGTAGATGTAGAATCCCATGTTACATTTAGACAGCATTCATGTACTTGCCCAGTGCCTGGCATTAATTCACACTTTGGAAACCATCCTCGTGAAACATCACCAATCGTAGGTACTACATGATGAGTGCGGGATAAGGGGTTGTACGGATCTGGAGAGAAGTGGGGGGAATCAAAGAGCACTAGCCCAACAGGAGGGGCGGGACCCAGACACCAAGGTGCTTGGGCCCCCACTGTAGAAATTTGCCAAGAATTTCCTAACAGAAACACGATCTGACATTTCAGGCTCCACAGTACAGTGCTGGGAAACGTGTTTCACTTTATTCCCTCAGTATATTCCAGTACATTCTCATTCTCTCTCTCTCTCTCTCTCTCTCTATACACACTGAAAAAAGAGCAATCTCGTAACATGGTTCCTTTCTTGGACAGTGAAACAAACTTGGATCCTTTGGCAGTTGGCCAAGTTCAGTGGGCATCACTAAGCACTTGGACTAGCTCTGTGCAGACAAGCCCCGCCGTAACCTCCTGCCGGCCTAGGTGGTTTTCATGGGTGCAGACTCCTGCCACTGTCAAGTGCGGGGCTGGGCTGCCCGCCAGGGGAGAACAACAGTCAGGATATTTTCTTTAAGAGACTTCTTAAAGCTAATTTCTGGGTGTCAGGAATTCTTGGCGGAAGTTTTGGCTATCAAAAACTGTCCTCAGAATTTAAATGACTGTACGTCTCCACCCAAATCTGGGACTGACCGGCGATGCCAAGATGCCTAGGGAAACAAGATGAGTCACGGCCTAAGGAATTGGCAGAGGATGTGGGGGTGGTTAAATGTCGTATATAAATGTGAAAGCTGGAAACCAGGGAGACATCTGTGTGTTCAGGGGCTGAAATAAAAGCTGGGGCCTCCATCCACATCAAGTCAGTATTTCCACTGCTTAAGAGTCACTGAAATGCAGTGCATGGTTGCTCTGGCCAACTTTCCTCTCCAGAAAGACCTTGGTCTATGACAAATCTCTTTATCTGAACTTTTCATGGTAACTTTACCTCTGAGAGCTCATATTGACCCAGTTACCAACCTACAGATAAGGTAATTCTCCCTCTGCTTAGATCTTTAACTTGCCTCCTCATACACTCCTGGGTGTCCACAGAGCAGACTTAACATTAAATATTAATATTTAAACATTAATACTTAAATGTTAATTTCATATCATGAAATATTTCAAATTATATGTTAATTTCATGCTCTATATATTAATATAGAGGCCCTCTAAATATTAATTTCATGCTCTATACCGCAGTTTCATATTTTACGAAAAAGCCCTCAAAGTTTGTAATTGAATGTACAGATATTTTGAGAAGAGTTAAAGGAACGTGAACAGTAAACTACAGGATATAGAATATGATACATCTGAGAATATTCTTTACAATTAAAAACAGTTGGGGGCACCTGGGTGGCTCAGTCGGTTAAGTATCTGCCTTCAGCTTAGCTTATGATCCTGGAGTCCTGGGATCGAGCCCTGCTATCAGGCTCCCTGCTCAGCGGGGAGCCTGCTTCTCCCTCTCCCTCTGCTGCTCCCCCTTCTTGTGTTCTGTCAAATCAATAAAATCTTTAGGGAAAGAAAAACAGCTGCTAAAAGTCACATGTCATCACCTGACCTTTTTTTTTTTTTTTTTTTTTTTTACAATAACTGAGCTAGGGTTCAGATCAAACGGTCTATCAGCAAAGCAAGGGAACCTGATGAACAACACTAGAGAACGGACAGACCTCAACAGTCTCCCAAGGCCCCTATTTCCCCAACCATCCCTCTTCTCCTACTTCATGAGGATTATTCCAAAGAGTCAACAATTAAAGTAGTTTAAATGCAAATCAGTAATATCAACCTTAGAGTGTTGAGTCTGCTTAAGGACTTAAAAGATACACACAGGCGAGGGAGCGAAAAAGCACAGAAGCGACACTGACGATGTCTGGCTGTGGGCATATAAGATGTTCAAACACTGAAAAGCCATCAGTGTCGTCACAGACCTCTGCTTTGGGAAGATTTCTCAGGATACTAATGGCTCTAGCCTTCATCTTTCCCAGTCTCCATGGCCTATTTAAGAGGAAAAATATACAGCGGCACCCTTTAGAAAGAATGCTAACTTTTGCTAATAGAATAAATGAACAGAGCATATTGGATTAGTATTTCTTGTTCCTCCCTTCAAATAACTCACATTCCCCATGGCACAATTTCAGAAACGTTTGGGTGTGTATTTTAAAAAGGCAGCCCCCAATTCTGCTAAACTGGTATCCTGTTGCTTCCTCGCAAAATTAAATTAACCTAAGACAAAAAAACTTACAGTTCCAGAAATGGTGAAGAAGCCAAAAATTAGCTCAATTGTAATGGTTTTGAAATCGTGCGTTTGCATTTTGTATAGCACGCACATCTGTAATTTTTACATTCTTTTGACTTTTCAAATCTGGTTTTTCAAATTGAAGCAGGATTCTGGTAGAAATTGGTTTTCAAATGTCTCCGAATGAGACCAAACTAACTCCCAGCAGTCCATTCTTAATATTACATATCCTGGACTTATAATGTAAGCATTAAATACTCAAGAGCATGTAACGTGACCAAGGAAAAGGGGAAAAAAAGAGCAAACCGCAAATTCACACAGGACACAACCATAGAAAAATCCACTCATAAAATTAAGACGAAAAGTGTAGCTGATCATTTAGGGTAGAGATCTTCTCCCCCCTCTTCTAACAAATTTTGGTAATTTTATAAAGAGACTCACAGAGAGGCCCTAAAGCCTGGTCTTCCCTAAGTGACTGGATTCCAAACACTCCTCTCTAGAGGTGCAAAATGTAGACGCAAAAATGTTCTTCCTCGTCACTGTCCACTTGGTACGCTGCAAGTGCCGATGGGCACACTGCTGTCCGGCTGAGCAGGTACCAGGGGACCTGCCGCCCGGAGAGACGCTGAGCTCCCAGACCAGCAATTGCATCTCCCAGAAGCTGAAACCTTTCTAGACTCATGGAAAGCAGTCAGTCAAGTATTTCAGAAAGTGGAAGGAAAACAAAACCTACTCAAGGAGCAACAGCTGCCGCCTTCACATCCACGAATGGAATCTCCACCCCTAAACCCGGCAGGAACACCCCCCTCCCCGGGGAAAGGGGCCCCCTGAGCTCCTAAGGCCAGAGCTCCCAGTTAGGGTCAGGTCATCACCCAGCACAGCCACCTTGGCCCCATTCTTCAGAGCAGGGACCTGCTGATACAGGTGATGACACACATGTTGGTATATTGCAGAAAATACGTCCCAAAGTAAGGGCCCATGTCCACTGACTCCGAGCACCAGGCTGGCAGACTGGATTCCATTTCTACCACTGGCAGGAAACCCCTCCTTCACCGGGGAAGACCCCCTACGGTCCTGAAAGTCCCATCCGCCGCCTCTACACGCTGCAGTGACAGGCTGCGGCAGAAGCACCAGTGGCCCCCTCCGAGCCGCGCAAGCCGAGCTCCGGGCGATGCCAGAGCTGGTCGCACGGGAGGGGACACAGGCGGGACACGTGAGCTGCACGCAGCGCGAAACCCACCGGACACGACGCAGAGTACTTACTGCCACGAACAGCATGCAGTACATGGAGAATGAAGAGTGGCCCGAGTAAAAAGACAATCTAGGAGAGAAAGAAGACAAAGGTCAATTTCCTTTGCTAGAGGCGCACCATCATCTTGCTGTCCTGCATCTTACTGCCATGGAGCGAACACCTCTCCCCCTCACCTTGACTGATAAAAGAGTGCGGAGGGTGTCCTATTACTTAGACTTTCCAGTAGGGAAAAACCCGACATCGACATTTCTGAATGTTCACGTGTACGTGTAATGCTACACAAGCCACAACTGGTATATGAACGGTCTGGCTTCGGGACACGTCAACTTAAAGGACCATGACTTAAGTTTTATTTTCTACCTGCAGGGTTTGCCCCTGAGTGCTAGTAATATCTCCTTTAAAACACTCAGAAGTTGACTACTTCAACAATAAAATCAATTTTAAAAAATTAGAAGTGGTATTTTACCCTTTTTAACGGGCCCACATCTCACCTTAGAATTCCCACCAGACGAAAGTGCATTTGTTTGACATTTATTTTCAAACTGTGCACTGACGGTCCTGTGCCAGATGGATCTACGCTTTTCAACATTATATTCTATCAACATGTGAGTATCATCTTCCCACCCGAAATGACAGAATGCTTGCAAAACTTAATTTTCTGGCCCCTTTTGGAAAAGGGAGAAGCTTACTAACATCCGTGATCTAGGTTCTGCTTACAGAGTGCTGGCCATCGGAGCTGAAAGGGCAAGCACATTCGGTCCAGTAAAAGTAACTCCGTGCAAAGGATGCACTGAGCAAATAATGAGAATGCTTCTCCTGCCTATGAATTCGAACACGACTCGGAAGGGCAGGCTTCGAAGTATTTTACTTATTACACCCTGCTTGATTCAAAAGGAATTTGGTTACCTGGATTCAGAGAGGTGAAATTAAAACACAGATCAGAAAGTCATCTGTGTTATGTTTGGCAGTTGAGGGGAGGTGGGAGGGGAGATTTCTTAAGCACATACGGATGATAATCTAGCAAGAATTAGGATAGTCTTGGGGACGCCTGGGTGGCTCAGTTGGTTGGGCAACTGCCTTTGGCTCGGGTCATGATCCCGGCGTCTTGGGATCGAGTCCCGCATCGGGCTCCTTGCTCCGCAGGGAACCTGCTCCTCTCTCTGCTTCTGCCTGCCTCTCTGCCTGCTTGTGTTCTCTCTCTGTTAAATGAATAAAGAATTAGGATAGTCTTTTTCATAATCAGATATATATCTAAGACAACGAATATCCTCAACTTCTAGTACCACCTAGGAATTACCTAATTAAACCTGATAATTACTGTGGATTTAATCTACGTGAAAGAAGAAAAATAAGTCACTTTTAGCCTCACCAACTGTTTGGCTATAGAGAACAGATCAGTACAAGTCCTTCCTTTACATTAGATAGAGCAGAGTTCTGTACATTTTATACATTGTATATTTCAGTAAGTTATACTGAAAAACCTACAAGTCAATAAAAGCTCATTTCAAGAACTGCCAAATCCTATCAAGCCAACGTGACCAGGATCAAGGAAATGTTCGCAAGGCCAAGCAAGTTCAAAGTTTCACTAAGACTTTACCTTCAGAGTATTCACTGTACCCTGTGCCACAAAACTGTAAATTCCAAACCTACATAATAGTTCTAAACAGTTCTGATTCAGTCACGGGGAGATTTCATTAGTTGAAAACAAAACGGTTTCAGGTTTTTATTCCAAATACAGAAAGAGGTATTTTATTCAGTATAGAACCAGCCAAGGAACCACCTCTGACTTCAACAAACAGGGATTAAGACACATAAAGTGAGAGCTCTAGGGCACCTGAGTGGCTCAGTTGTTAAGCATCTACCTTGGGCTCAAGTCATGAGCCCAGGGTTCTGGGATCGAGCCCCACATCGGGCTCCCCGCTCCGCAGGAAGCCTGCTTCTCCCTCTCCTACTCCCCCTGCTTGTGTTCCCTCTCTCACCGTCTCTCTCACATTTATTTATTTATTTATAAATAAAATCTTTAAAAAAAAAAAAAAAGGAGAACTCTATTTGACCTCACTCTTTACCCACTGTAAGTGATCAAACAATCGTGGTAATATGGACTTTTACCACTATTAAAAAGAACACCAAAATACAAATTCAAGTTATTGTCATAGTCTATACACATCTCTTTTCTGGAACCTCTAGGAGATAAAGTTCCTTATTATGTCTGAAATTCACAAATGAACAAATAATTTTATGAATAGTTTGATAAAAATCCCCAAAGTAGGGGTGCCTGGCTGGCGCAGTCAGTGGAGCATGTGACTTGATCTAGGGGTTATAAATTCAAGCCCCACCTTGGGTGTAGAGATTACTTAAAATCTTTAAAAAACGGTAATAGTAAAAATAAAATACAATCCCAAAAGTTCTCAAAATGCGGATTGTTTTCATCACAGTAACCTCACTGAAGTGTTTACCATTTTGGCCCTGGCCTCGGAATGTCACCCCGTTCTTATATTTCGACCCAATCCTAGACCAAGGTGTCACTTCGGGAGAGCCCGTCTGATGAATCGTAGATAGACTGATAAATAATTTGTGGCAGCTTTCCATCAAAGCTTAAATATTCCAAAAGGAATATTTAGAAAGATAAAATATATTCTGAAATGCAGCTATTTGACCAACTCGGGCACGGCCTACGACACTGAGCAAGTAGGCGCATCAGACAATGTAACTTACTGTGGACTGCATTCTTTTCCAAATGGCAGATTTAAGGTTTTTGTTTTCTTTTGTCAGCCAGAACATCCCTTTCTCCTGGGAGAGCTACTAGGCCTGCACCCTAACGTCACAGCCTTCACGAGTGTTTACGGCCATCTATGCCCCCACAGGCCCTGTGAGTTCCCACTCAACCCATCATTCTTCCATCTCCCTTTTCCAACAACTACATAATTATTCAGCCTTATAAACTGCAAAGACAGTCAAATCTAACCCTTATCGATCATCAGAAGCAAGCAACTCACATAAAGTGATTTTTTAAATGGCATTTACTAAGCATTTTGGGGCTCGTGGGGAGGTTAAATCACAACCTCCTAAAAATCTCACTGCTCGTACCCTGCCCTCAGATTTTCTTTCCCCCTCCCAACTCTCCAGAGTTAAATGGCACAAGAGTTATCCCTTTAGCTATTCTTTTAGTTTGAAAGATCTACTTTGCATTCATTCTTGAATGATGATTTTCCTTAATGCAGAACTGTAGGATAATGCTTTTTTTCCCCTTATCACTTTAAGGGTATCATTTGACTATCTTTTGGCTTCCACGTTGGCTATTAAAATAGAAGCTAGTTGTCTGCCATTCCTTTCTAGGTTACCTTTCCTTTCTTTGTAATCCCCCCCCCCAAGGTCAATATTCTCCAGTCTCAATGATCACGTATCTAGTAGGAATGGCTCTTTATGTATCTGGTTTAGTATTCGTTGCCTTCCCATTTACACATTTCACCAATTTTGAACACGTCTCAGCCATCATACCTTCGACTGCTCTGTATCTTCCATCCTTGTCCTGAGATTCAGACTCAACACGTTTGACATTTCCATCCTATCCCTTCCTATCTCTTAACCTTTCTTTTGTACTTTAAATCTTTGTCTTCCATTTCAGCTCTCACTTTCACTGTGTCTAAAGCGCTTTATCAATCTATTTTTTTATTAAAATACTATGTATCATTTATAAAAGATCTCTTTGGTCCTTTTTCCAATCTATGGTCAATTTTGATCCTGTTTATCCTTTATTATATTCTCAGTCTCTTATTTCTACACAGTAGATATATGGATCTTATATTCTTATGTGATAATTCTACTATCTGCAACCTTTGAGAGCTTATGTAGTTTGTTGTATCTCCTGACTCTCACTTACGGTAACTTGTTTCTATGTATGTTCATTCACAGAACAATATGAACTCATGTCCTTGACACTCCATCTGTGGGAAATCTTAGAGGCCTTGGTTTAAAAAGAGTTCTTCCAGCAGAGATGTGTGTTCTCTCCTGCTGGGTTCACTAGCAATCCACTTTAAAAAAAAATTTTTTTTTAAACCCCGCATATATAGTATGTATTCTGGGACCAGAACAATGTCGACGGTCCTATAGTTAAGAACTCTTTCGGACAGCAGCACTCCTCCCCCTCTGGGAAGATGTGCCCTTTGGGAATCCTTTTTTTTTTTTTAAAGATTTTTATTTATTTATTTGATAGAGAGACAGCAAGAGAGGGAACACAAGCAGGGAGAGTGGGAGACAGAGAAGCAGGCTCCCTGCTGAGCAGAGAGCCCAATGCGGGACTTGATCCCAGGACCCAGAGATCATGACCTGAGCCAAAGGCAGACGCTTAACAACTGAGCCACCCAGGCGCCCCTCCTTTGGGAGTCCTTAAGTCATCCTTGAGTCTCCTCTCTGTCTAATCTGCACTAGCCTCATGTTCAGAGCCCCATCCAAACTGAGGCTCTGGGCTACCAGGAATTGGCACATACTTTCAGGCACACATCAGATCAATAGCATTAACAAATCCCAACGTCATGAAAATTCCTTTACTCTCTCATCAGCTTGGCTATTTATTTACAAAGATTTATTTATATATATTTTAATATATAATACCAACACGTGCGTGTGTGTGTGTGTGTGTGTGTAATGTATTACCTAGCACATGTAACTCTATCAGTATTTCTAATCCTCCGTATTGCTGGAAATAGAGGCAGGCTTTTTTAAAACAAGAATTAGGACGAGGGGCGCCTGGGTGGCTCAGCCGGTTAAGCATCTGCCTTTAGCCCAGGTCATCACCTGGGGTCCTGCGATAGAGCCCCAAGTGGGGCTCCCTGCTCAGCGGGGAGGCTGCTTCTCCCTCTGCCCTTTTCCCTGCTCGTGCTTGCACAGTCCTTTTCTTTCAAATAAGTAAAATCTTTAAAAATAATAATAATAATTAGGACTAATACAGTGTTATCTCAAATCAAATACTTTACTAGGAGACATAGTCTGGCAAAAAATAGTTTTCATTTTTAAAGTGGTCAGTGCTCACAAATGTTTCTAATTCTTACTCTCCCACAAGTTCACCGGGTCTGGCAAAGTTGACTCTAGGGTGATCCTTAAAGATCCTCCTGAAACTAATTCCTAAAGCATTTTAAGGCAGAAAGGCTGTCATAAGACTTAAGGGTTCCAAGCTACTGAGCACTTTCTATGCACAGGTACTTATTTAATCCCAGTACTTCCGATCTTCCCAGAAATCCCCGTGGGGGTCTGTCAATCCTATTTTAGATAGAAAGACTTTGAACTTCCCAGAGGTTCACTCACTGGCTCCCAAGTCCCATCACTTTAAGGATCAAATCCCAGTCGTCCCAGCTCCTTCCCCCTGGGCCGGGATCCCCCGCTCCCCCGCTCCGGGGCAGGGCAGGCGGGGCAGGGCGGGCCGAGGAGGCAGCAGCACCTGGCCGGACCTGCCGGACCTGCCGTCTCCGGCCTATGCAGGGAGACATCGTGAGAAAGAACAGGAGGCACAGCTCACACACAGCCCCATGTGTGAAGTTAGTACACGAAGAACTTACATCCTCTTCGAAGAGGCAAATGTCAATGTGTAAATAAGCATTTTAAGAGAAAACTCACTCATCTGTCTTTTGTACACTCTAAAGGCCAAAAAAAAAAAAAAAAAAGGAAGTCAAACTGCAACATGAATCCTTTTCTGCAACTGTTATTTCCTGATTACAAAGTTTACAAAACGGCAAATTAACTTGAGGTAAAATTTCCTTCTGTGGTAACCTTTAAACATAGAATGACCCTGTGAGAAAATTAAAATATGTCCCAAAGAAATGCACAAAGGAACAATTTCCCAAGCATTAGTCCCACTTTGTTTCAAAAGGATTTTTACAACCAATAGCTGTGCAAAATGCTCAGGCGATGAGCTGTCAGGCTATGATCTTTAAAAATTTCACATCTAAGATAGCAGGGAAGTCAAGTAGGCAGTGAACGGGGAAAATGGGTACTTTCACAAAGCACGGACAGGAGTGCATACTTTTCAAAGAGGATTTAACAATATCTATCTATATGTAAACCCACCATATTTTCTGAACCAGTAATTCCACTTGAAGACATCTATCCTCGAGAAACATGCACAAGCACAAAGACGTTTGCTGTAACAGAGCTAGGGACTTTAAGACGATGGTTCCCTCACTCTTCTGAATACTGTAAGTTAGCTAAAATCAAATAACTACTTGAAGTGACAAAAAATTATGTCATTTATTTAAACCACATAAAACCACACAACTTCACATTTAATGTAAAATACACAGAAAGCGACTGCTAGGACAAACTGTTAATAGTCGCTCTGGGGAAAGATATCAAATGGGGGTTAAAAAAATCTTTCGTATTTTACAGTGATAATATTGCAAACACAACACTATTACTGGGATTTTACATACACACACACACACACACACACACACACACATACATATTTGAAAATATAAAAAATGAAAGTCAAATTATCTGCTATGCCTGCCACAAATTTCCTACAAATCCCTTCTCTGCTAAACCTACACGGACACAGGCGCCTTAACCCCTTCCTGAACAACACTTCCCTTGAGAGTTGCCCGGCTGCCGGGTCTCAGGGCCCACGCACTGCTTCCCGCCTACACATTCGTGCCCAGAGCCCCCGCAAGGACTCAAGCCCAGGAAGCTGGTTCTTACATCTCTCAAGGAAACGTTCTGACATTCATGTGTATTCTTAAATACCATACGTCGTGTTTCCATAAAAATATTTGCATGTAGTTTCATACCACTGAAATTCAGTATATTAACTCTGTGATTATTACAAGTTACAGAGCCAAGAAACATTTTGATATATATATGAGGGGAGAAAGATCAGATTTCTAGAGATGTGTAGATATACAAGAACCACAGGGTATCTTTCTCCCCAAGGTTTCAGAGATAAAGAGGAATGATAAATGGCAAAACAATATAAGATGAGCCCAAACAAAATTAAGTAAAATACAGCAAAAATAATGTAAATTCATCTTACTTGCTTGAGCCAACCAGAGACGGGGAGATTATTTCACTTGCAGCAAAAATCCTGTCATATATTCTTAAATTATTTTTACAAAGAATTTTACTAGATTTCCGTTTAAAGCTACACTGCATTTATATGGAGTTGATTAGCCATTTCACATATAAAAGTGACATGCCTATCTAAAGTAAAACAGTTCTGAGTATACTGTTTCATTCATTAATACTAATGCATCAGCATCAAATACCACTTCACAGCCAGTAATGTCAGTGACTTATATACCAAATAATCTAATATCTATAGGTATCACATCATGAAACTTAAAGGACAGATATGAGCAGGACCGTGGAAATGAAAAAAGAGAGGGGTAAAAGTAGGACACAATTGGTATGTGTACAGCGTATTTTGAACTCTTGATTAAATAAGCCAGTTGATTAAAAACATGATTGCATGTCTTCTGTTTATAGGAGACTCATAGGCAAAGAAGGAATCTAAAAAGGAGAAGTTATTGAGAACTCGGAGATAAAAGAAAGTAAAACTGGGTGTGCCTTGAAAATCAGATGACTGGGAAATACATGGTTCTACACTCTGAGCAGGGAGACTGTCTCTGACAGACGAGCGGAGATCAGAGAGACAAAGGTTACTGACAGAAGGGTAAAACAGACACAAGTGCGTTAGGCAGGGGAAGAGCGGTCACAGGTTTCCTACAGCATGAGGGAAAAACTGATTACTTGGTACAGAAAGACTCCAAATCACCAACATGGCATTCTCAAAGAGTTAAAAAAGGAAACAAAGGACAATTGGCAGATTACACAAGGGACTTAACTTTGAGGCATTCCTATGCCTGCGGCTAGTAACACCTTACCTCCTACCTCCCCCAACCCCCTTTTAAAAAACACACTGAACAAGGAAAACTACCTTGCTAAAAAGATTTCAGAGGGAGGCAGAAGGAAGACGGTTCTAAATCGCCTTCTAAAGTGTTTTTAAGAGGCAGGAATGCTAGCCAGAGGTAGGACTGCCAAACCTCTACTTTTAGTCCTCTCCCAAAAAGACACATGAAGGCCAAGAAAGCCCATTAAATCTGGCCGGTATGCTCCACTTCCCATCATTACACAGATCATGAGATCACCGTTAACTCTTTACCACCCAGGTCAAGAATGATGAGGCTCAGGATTCCAGTACGAGTCTATACAATTATGCTAATATAAAACTTCTGATAGGCAATGCGAGTGGCAAGAAAAAATGCAAAAGCCCATGCACATATAAAATTATTAGAGCCCAACAGGAAGCGGACCAGACAGGTCACTCTTGGTTTCCTTTTGGATTCGAGCAGATGACCCCACCGGAGCCGCTGTTACCCGAGGACGAGCTGAGCGGCCGGGAACTGCACTTAGACAACCTTGCTACCCGACGACAACGGCACCAGAGTCACATTTCCTTTAGTATCTCAAGTCCATTGGCTTTAAAAGAAATAAAAGCTTAGATCATACAATATTTAGGTACCCATTTTAGTATACTGAGATTAGAATTAAGTGGAGGAAAGGAGACTACTTTTTACAAGCATAAAATTATGACCACATCACTCTCCTGCTTCACGTCCTTCACTGGTACACTGCTGAGCTTAGAGTAGAAGACCCTTCCTAAGGCCCACCAACTACCCTGGAGCCATCATCTGCTCCCCGACCACTTACAATTCCCAATACACACCATGTTTCATGCTGTTTTTCATCACTGTGCCTGAAATGAGACTCCCAACTTTCTTGGATAATTATGACACGAGTGTCACTGAAGCCACTGTTTCCTCCAAGAAACCTTTCTTCAACAGCTAGGCTGAAGTGATCTCCCTTTCTCCAAAATGGAAAGAGATGTACAGCACTCAGTGAACACGTATATCCTTGAACCCGCCTTCCACAGTAAATCATCTGTTGTAGTCCTTCCTTCCTCCATCCAATCCAAACATGGGCAGGAGTAGGACAAGACTGATAAACAGGAACGTCTGAGGTTGGTTTGTTCATTTTAATTACATAGGATACGTCCATCAGAAAAATTCAAAAGGTACAGCAAATCAAGAGAAAAATTGCTGGTAAACACCCAACCTCCCTGAGATCCCATCTGAATTCATTTTGCATCCCTAACACCCATCACCATTAGACTGAGCATACAGGAGGTGCTCAATACCTTTAAGCTCAAACAGAATCTAGTGTCTTAATGATAAATGAATTTTTATGTAGTTATCCCAGAAGATGTACAATTCTTACGCTTTTCATATATAAATGTCACAAACAAATCCACCTCTGCTGCTTCCCCACCCCATCTCCCGCCAAGGCACCAAGAATAGAGTGTCACTTCAGCGGCTCCACAAGTCCACCTCAGCTAGCTTGTGTTTCGACAGCTGTAAAAAATGAATAAAATAAAACTAAGGACATATGTTACCTTTGCATAATGACGTTATCATATAATTAAATGCTCAACTTAAATAAGTCTCTGCCAATAATCATGGCAAGATAAGTTACCTGATTTTAACCTCTTACCTCTGATGTGTTTTCTCCTTACAGTGGTTATAAATTCTGACTTTATCATCACAGTTCAGGAGATTTAGGAAGTCTGATCTAAGACCCCTGCTCTTTTCACCCTTCTGTAAGAAACTGAGCAGTGTCAGCGTGTGTGAGCTTAAACATGCAGTACCTAAGGCCTCTGCCCAGTACCTTTGGCAAGCATTTCAATAATGTGTGTAAAATCTCCTGAAACCGTTTTTACATTATGATCAAAGGTGGTCAGATTAGTGGAGCAAATGATATCAATAACGATAAAGTAACAGATATGTTCTGTTGTAAATAAAAAACAAATTAAGTTTTAAAAGCATTCTCAGGGACACCTGGCTGGCTCAGTAGGTAAAACGGGTGACTCTTGATCTTGAGGTTTTAAGTTTGAGCCCTGCACTGGATGTAGAGATTACGTAAAAATAAGATCTTAAAAAAAAACAGTAAAACAAAAAGCATTCTCAAAGCAAATATAAGTGGGCAAAACAAGGGATGACAAATAAGGAAAACAAAACAAAAACAAGGGATAACAAATAAGGAAAAAGGTTTTAGGTACTGCCTAAATCCTACTTTCCATTGCCTTTAGGAAGAGTTTGTCCATTTTGAAGGGTTCAATTCTATCCTTCAATAAACCAAAAATACTGAAAACTGTCCATCTTCATAAATTTCCAAACATTACCTCAGAAGCAATACGATGCAGTTGCAATAGATTACATAAGAAAAAATTATGGCTAACAGGCTGTAAACATAAAAGAAAAAGGTTAACCAATCCTATAATCTTGGTCTCAGGTGCATATGTAAACTCATTTATGACATAAAATGGAGAGTTTGTTGAGTAGACTGGAAGTGGGGTCCAAGATTATACCTCTCCACCAAGCTCCCAGGTGATGTCCATCCTGCTGGTCAGAGCAGAGGTCCACACTTTGAATGGCAAGGGGAGAGGAATGAGAAGAAAGGTAATTCTGAGCTTGAGTAGGAATACACCTGTGATTAAGTCAAGAGTTTGGGCACTCTGTGGAGACCGTCACATCAAATGAATGCTAATGCTTTTCCTGTTTTCTTATTACAAAGGCTACTTAAAACAGAAAAAACATTGAAGAATCACAGAAGCCAACACAAACCATACATCAGGTTTGTTTTAACTTTTCACAAATTCAACTCACATCCTATCCCTCAAGAAAAATATTTCTAATTAAGTAAAAATACTGAATGCATGCTGTTTGCATTTACTCTAAATAGAAACCTGGGCTTTACACCACTCGATTATAGTTCTTTTTAAGATTTTATTTATTTGAGAGAGATCGAGAGAGAGAGAAAGCCCAAGTGAGGGGGAGAGGCAGAGTAAGAGGGAGAAGCGAAGCAGATTTCCCGCTGAACAGGGAGCCCGATGTGAGGCTCGAGCCCAGCACCCTGGGATCATGACCTGAGCCGAAGGCACACAACCAACCAAGTGAGCCCCCCAGGGGCTCACCCCTCCATCCATTATGTTTTTATCTGGAAAAAGTACTAATGTAACTAACACGACTTTTTTTTTTTTTCATTTCTTTTTTTTAAGAACTTATTTACTTATTTGACAGAGAGAAACACAGTGAGAGAGGGAACACAAGCACGGGAAGTGGGAGAGGGAGAAGCAGGCTTCCCGATGAGCACGGTGCCCCATGCGGGGCTCGATCCCAGGACCCTGGGATCACAACCTGAGCTGAAGGCAGAGCCTCATGAATGAGGCACCCAGGTGCCCCTTTTTTTCTTTTCATATTTCAAAGCCGGCAATGGGGAATTCAAGAGTTCTAGTGAAGGTATAAAGCATCAATATGAAGTCAACAGCTGACGACGTGTTCATGTGATTTAGTAGCCTGTGAACATTTAACGCGCAGCACTGCTGTGGGACGGCGTGAAATGCCGAATGTCTAAACTCAGAGTGTGGTTAGTTGGGGCAGGGAGGTAGGGTTGTTTGTTTTTAAGATGAATTATGATATACATTTACCAACAGATAGTGGCAGGAAGTCACTGAAAGTAAAGAAAGGATCTCGTCTTTGCAAGTCTGCACCTTGACCGAAATAAAGCCACATGTCAAGCCCACTCATTCTGCATTCAGGAGAGACAATCAGGCACCGAGTCAAATCTCGAGGGAGAAAAAAATCTTTTGCTTTTATTCCACATTAAAACCAAATTATATGGAACGTATAAACGTAACATAGGCTAAATCAAAAGTATGCATAAGAAAGTGTATTTAAGTAGGTATTATGTGGTGTGACTTTACTTTTATTTCTGAACAAAGAAGTTTCTTCAGCCTTAAATGCCCCAGATTGCCTTATAAATTAACAAACAACTGACAAACAAAACCCTGAGGATTATACTGGTTTTACTGAAGCTAAACCTAGTAAAACATTGCCCGTCTACCCTAAGCCTCCAGCCTACCTGCCTGCCTATGCTGCTGCTGCTCCCCGAACCCTGAGACATACCCCGTCCTAATTCTACACATTCCGACCTTACTCATCCTCCAAAATGCCTCCTCTACTAGAGGCAGTATTAATACCCTCCGATTAATACCTCATCTTCACTCCTTCAAGGCACGTATCTATCACGAACACCATCTCCAAACACGCCTCAACCCCTGTAGAGGGAGCCCCAGAAGAGCAACACGTACGTTTTGGGAGGTCACGCCCGCATTGACTAGGACTTAACGGCAGTAGGTCTTAGTTGAATTTAGTGACTTCATGGCTAGGCTGAAGCTGTGATTCTCAGGTCAGCGGCCACAGCACCATGTGTGAATGTTTTAGGAACGCAAACTCTTGGGCTCCCTGGCATTCAGACTCACTGAGTCAGAAATCCTAGGGGTGAGGCCCAGCTACCTCGTATTGTAACAAACTCTCCACGGGATTCCAATGTGACTGAAGTGTAAGAAACACTGGGGCAAAGAGAGTCAGTGCCGAGCTGAAGAAACAGTCGCGGCTCCAACCCTAAGTGTCGCGTGCTAACATTCGAACAGAAGAGGTGGAAAGTGGTGCTGGCCTTCAAGTCAAATTCCTTTTACATGCACTAAAAGCTAATGTCCATTCACAGGGTGAAGGATCTTTTAAAATCACTCCCTCTTTCATTCTATGTGTGACTATTTCCAGGTAGATACAAGAATAAAACGCAGGATGTCTGCTATAGTTTCCCGACATATGCACACGGGAAGTATAGATAAGCCTGAATAAATCTTTCTGAAGGCATAAAGTGTCCAGTAATATCTACAATGAGACCATAAAGAAGAAGCTATTCTCTCAAAGTGTAAAGCAGGTTTTTCTAGGTACTTAATACCACAGCTAGTCAGTCTAATTATAATGGGTTTTCATTATTACAGAAGGCACTCCCTCAAAATTCAGCTTTATTTACCTGCAAAGGGATTGCGTTAAAAAAAGACAAAAGGAAAATTATGTCTCATTCAACCAAACATACCACAATTAAACATCTAAATAATACAAAGCTGCCATAATCCAAAAGAAGTACCTTTACTTTGAATATCTGACTTATATAGCCAAAGACAAATTGCTCCGAAGTGATTAGGAATGCTGAGTCTACCCTTAAGCAAAGGTAATTTAAATAAAAGCCAAAAAAAGAAAAAAGTGAATTTCTTAGAGACGACAAAAGTTTCTATACTGTAGTATCAAATCAGAGCAGCTTTAGTGAGCGGTCTTGCTCAACTATAGACCCCAAATTAAAACCGGAAATAGGCAAGACTGCTTAACCGATGCTACAGTGAAAACTCATTGTGCTTATTTCTTATCAAACTTTTTCAAGGCATTGACAAAGACATTTTGCAAAGATCTGAACATGCAAAATATCAGATCAGAAAAGCCCGGAGAGCAACAGAAAGCCTAGACGACCACATCCCACATGTCCCCCTTCCTGCCCATGATCGTGGGCTGAACACACATGATCCCGCCGTCCCTGCCTGCCGTCTCGCACGTACTCCACCCCAACGTCTCCTTGTAACGCAGCAGGCGTCCATCTTGCTGGTGGAGGGTCAGTGGTTAAAGCTTAAGCCTGTCCCCAAGCTCCTTGCTGGGAGCACCCTCAATTTCTCCCTTTCTCGTTTCCAAACCATCATCTCTTGAGTCAGTGACTTCTCTTACGAGCAGTTGATCTGAGTTTGTGCCACAACAGCGCTGGCGAACCCCGCCAGGAGCCGTGCTTCCGATCTGTCCCCACCTTGGGGATCCCTGGCACAGAGCAATTGGCCCCAGTAGCACCAGGGCTCGCCCGCTCGGTTCCTGAGTTAGTGGCAGCGATCGGTCATTCAGTAACACAGCTAGTTGTGCACAGTCTTACATTCGTCCTGCCAAACAGTGGTCCACAAAGTGTTGTCCTGAGATCAAGCACAGCATCTAGCAGGGTGTTAGAAATACATATTCTCACCTCCCCTCCACACACACTCACTAAATTAAACACCGGAGGATGAAACGTTGAAATCTGTGGGTTGTTTTTTTTTTCAAGATTTTATTTATTCAGGGACGCCTGGGTGGCGCAGTTGGTTGGGCAACTGCCTTTGGCTCAGGTCATGATCCCGGTGTCTTGGGATCGAGTCCCGCATCGGGCTCCTTGCTCCGCGGGGAGCCTGCTCCTCTCTCTGCTTCTGCCTGCCTCTCTTCCTGCTTGTGTTCTCTCTCTGTTAAATGAATAAATAAAAAAATCTTTAAAAAAAAAAAA
>CM052809.1:35112231-35162382 GCA_028533885.1 Nasua narica
CCCAGGTATTATTTTCAACAATGAATAGGAGCTCTCTGGATATTACAATTAATAAGTACGCTACTCTAATCCATTTATGTTCTCACTTCCATGTTTAGGACCCAAGGCCACAAATGAAGCCTGGTAAAAGTCCTCTGACATCAGTGATACAAGAGCACAAGAGTGTACACATATGCAGGAAGGGCAGAGAGAGAATAGAAGAAAATAAGAAAACGGATGGGGGAAAAAAATCAACACCAAAAGCCGAAATTCTAGGAGTACTCTCACCCTCAGATGTAACTCTGACTCATTTAGAGTCAACAAAAATGACTCATTTCGGGTGCTTTTATTCCCTTCTTTCCAATGTCAAGCATTATAATTTTATAATTAAAATAAATGTACAGGGGACAGGCTGTGGAGATAAATAAATTAAAGGAGAAGATTACACTATAATCCTAATATACTATAGACGTCCACACTGAAGTTTTTTTGCATTTTTGGCACCTCGACCTAAAAATTCAAGAGAAAAGCAGTAAGAAAGCCTGAATCCAACGAAATTAAGCTTCACAGCAGAACAGCAATGCAAAGCCACAGTTATGCACCAACGTTATAAAGCTCTGGAACTGTGGCAACAACTAACTCATTCTGGAAACACAATGGAAATCCCATTTTTCTCGGAAGATAGAAAGTTTTCTTAAAATTTCATTTCTAGATTTGATTTTCCTTCTCATTTCAGAACCCCAAAGCTTATCAACAGATCTCACTGAAAATGTGGGAGGCTGAAGAAACTTTAAAGGGTAATGGGTGAAAAAACCCATATGTACTTAAGTCAAAAGTACCATCAGAGTATTATAGTACATGTCGGCCACTTTAGATACACTAGGAAGACATATATAATAGGACATATATGGACTGGAAAACAATCACATTTATGTCATTTAAAATAAATTATATTTCACATTTTGTCCAAATGGCTCATGTAAGAAAGAAAAATCTCTCAATAAGACATACTGTTATAAGAAAATTTTGAGCTAAGGGCGCCTGGGTGGCTCAGTTCGTTGAGCAACTGCCTTTGGCTCAGGTCATGATCCTTGAGTTCCGGGATCGAGTCCCACATTGGGCTCCCAGCTCCATGGGGGAGTCTGCTTCTTCCCCTAACCTTCTCTCCTCTCATGCTCTTTGTCTGTCTCTCAAATAAATAAATAAAATCTTTAAAAAAATAAAAAAAAGAAAATTTTGAGCTAAAACGTGTGTACCCAAACCAGAGAAACAATACATGTGTGAAGAAACTATTCTTTTTTTTTTTTTTTTTTAAAGATTTTTTATTTATTTATTAGGAAAGAGAGAGAGTGAGAGAGAGCATGAGAAGGGAGAAGGTCAGAGTGAGAAGCGGACTCCCCATGGAGCTGGGAGCCCGATGTGGGACTCGATCCCGGGACTCCGGGATCATGACCTGAGCCGAAGGCAGTCGCTCAACCAACTGCGCCACCCAGGCGCCCCTGAAGAAACTATTCTTAAAGAATCATTTATAATGATACTTTCTCGAGTTTAGGTAAGCCCTCATCACCTGACACCGTGACAAAACATTAGAGTTTTCCTATTTTCTATTGGGTGATGCAGGAGAGATGTTACTAGAGACACAGGCATGGACAGTCCTCTGTATTTCTCTGATTCTTCAAACTCTCCACCAAAAGTCACTGCATCTCCTAGTCGTTAAATCTGAGACCTTTTCCCAGGACACTGTAGTGTCATGAGAGCAGAAGATGAGATCTCCACATCCCATACCCTAAGAGCCCAGTGCTGGTGTTGGTAAGTTCATCACTCCTCAAAGCCATTTCTGGGCCATTCTTCCCCTAGCCCTCTTAAAAAATGCTTTCTTACCTAAACTCGAATCAGTAATGCCACCTTCCACTATCAACTGCCTACTGCAACAGCTCTTTCTCCCTCCTTCATTCATTAAGACTTTACACCCTTACCAGTCCTCCTCTGATCACCTCAAAGCTTGCCATCCAATAGCCTATTCTCTGGCCTTGTTATCAACAAGGAGGTTCTCTTCTACTGCCATCACTTTTTAAATTTAAGTCCTCTGTGCTAGACTAAGCTCCACAAAGGTAAGAACCAGAGCTATCTAGTTCATGGCCAGATCTCATGCCCACAGCAGTGGACACTTTTAATTAAATAAGGTGTTTTTTCATCTCCACTACATGCAAAAATTGGGGGCTACTACAAGGTCTGAGCTTTTAAGGGAACCAAAAAGGACGATGAAGTAAGTACCTGTGAATCATGTGTAAAGAACAGTCAAAGGGTGTTTTACCATCTGTTGGATGATGAGTAATTAAAGGGATAGCTATCTTAAAATATAAGAACAATCAATCATATAGAAAAGGTAAGGCTGACAATTCTGAAACTTGAGATGGGGAATTGTGGTTTTATTTTTTAAAGATTTTTATTTATTTACTTGAGAAAGAGAGAAAGAAAGGAAGTGAGTGAGCATGAGCTGGGGGAGGGGCAGAGAGAGAAGGAGAAGCAGGCTCCCCACCAAGCAGGGACCCCGATATGGGGCTCAATGCCAGGACCCTGGGATCACAACCTGAGCCCATGGCAGATGCTTAACCAACTGAGCCACGCAGGCACCCCTAGTGGCTTTATCTAATGTTATAGGGCCTTCATTTGCTCATATATACATTGAAGGAGTTGGGCCTTTTGGGTTCCAAACATTGTATTTCATTCATGCCTAATAGCATGCCAGGTATAGAAAGGAGCCTAACAAGGGCATTAGAAGAAGGCAACCTGAAGTTCTAAAGCCGTCAATATATCAAGTTTCTTTACAAAAAATATACTCTAAGAATACTAAGAGATAGACTACAACTTAATACACGGCTGGACTACATGAAAGGTCAGCAAACTATAACCCCTGGAGAAGCCACTGTTTCTGTTAGTAAACTTTTATTGGAACATAACCACACCCATTCATTCAAGGACTGTCTATGGCTGTTTTCTCCTGGTACAACACCACAGATGGAGAGCTGTCAAATTAACCAAATGGCCCACAAAACCTAAAATATTTACTATCTGGTGCCTTAAGACAAAGTTTGTCGGCCCTGCGCTATATGACATACAAAGTTCATTTTAATTATTCATGAGATGGGAAGAGCTGCATTAAAAGGCTCTTACGCAGAAGGTAGGGATAAAATGGGGAAAAAAGAATAGAGATAAGTCAAAATATGATCTCAATTCACCTCCCAGTGATTAGACTAGCTTCCCTCCCTAAGCTAGTGGATGGCTCATCTTCCAGTCTCTGAAACTTTTTTCCAAGAATACGCAAGATAAAGCAAACATTGAAGTTGTAACACGCACCTGCCCTCCTTCACTTTTTGCGCATTTCCTTGACATATGTAGTTTTCAACGTAACCAGCACTGCAGTTGATTTTTGACCAATCTGGGTCACAAACATCCAGGAAGTGAGGCCGCAATCTGCCTATTGAATACTTGGCAATGTCAGTGAGGGACTGACTAGCAGCTGCACCAAATAAAAATGTTCCAATGGCTTTGTAAAGAGTGGCTATGTAGTTATTCCTGATAAAGGAATTCGAGTGCAAAAGGTTATAGTAAACAGACAGGGTTTCTCCAACAATCATCTGAAAAAGAAACAGAAAAATAGTATGTTAAAACAGGAACCAGGCACTTTAAACAAAATAAAAAATAGAAAAGAAAATGGTAACTCCCAATAAAATCTTTATTTTAAAAACATCTCCCTTTTTCATTTGCAAATGCAGTCAGGATATCTAATTCTAAACCATGAAAAAAAGGAGTCAGATCTGCTTGCAAAGCAATGGCCAAAATAATTTCAAATCTACCTGAAACAATAAGACCTTATTTCTTTTAAAACTCAAATGAGTTTTAATAAGCAGACAATGATGCATCATGAATGAGAAAAACCATGGTTTGATTAAATAAAACGAACTTCCCTAATGAGAGTATCCCTTGTATAAGTACTTTTATCTGGCAGTGTCTTTTCAGCCAAAATTTCTCTGAGCCAAAACATCCATCATATTTTAAGAAGTAAAATAGTTTCAGGGAGTAAACTAATATAAAAGCAATTTTTATATTATAAAAATATAATATAAACTAATATAAAAAATCTAACACTGAGGCCAAAGGGTACAGGGGGCAGAGATCGGCTGACAGAGCCCCCCAACCCTGCCTCTCCAGACCCCAAGGCCTGGTTAAAAGACTGACAGACTTAACAAGACTTAACAAGTCTCATTAACAGACCTAACACACATTTGATGCTCTCCTTCTCCAAGAAAACATTTCAAGTGACTCTTTCCTCTTTATTTTTCAGGGACTTTGTTTCTCACTAAAAGTGGAGACAAAGCCTTCCCAGACTCTAGTAGAGTGTGTGTCAGCCAGCATACACTGCTATGATGAGTTTAAACACATAAAAAGCCTTCCCAATACTTGACGAGTTCAGAGACCGAAACCCTAAGAAATCCAAAAAAAATACTGAGGAGGAAATTTATACAAAATTACATTTGCCGATAAAATATTCCATATTCTAGCTACCTGTGACCAAAATAAATAATTGAACAAGAAGAATCAGCTTGCTTATTTATGTTGGGGAAGTAAGATATAAGTCACAAAATTTTTCCTAAGTACTAGTTTTGCTGCTTCATCTTAAATTTACATGTTCAAACATTTCCATTTAGTGTGGATTAATTATCTTCATGGTGAGCCTTATTGTAGGTAAAATATATGGTTGTCTCTTAAAAGAGCTTTAACACCAAAGGGGCACCTAGGGGGCCTGGGTAGCTCAGTCGTTAAGCATCTGCCTTCGGTTCAGGTCATGATCCCAGGGTTCCAGAATCGAGTCCCACATCAGACTCCCCACGCAGCAAGGAGACTGCTTCCCCCTTTCCCTCTGCCTGCTGCTCCCCCTACTAGTGCTCTCTGTTAAATAAATAAATAAAATCTCAAAAACACAAAAACACCTAACACACAAAATTCTTTCTTCGTTTAGCTCCATGGCTCCATAATTAGAATGTTAAAACTCTAACAACTAGACTATGAATCCCACAAAAGCAAGAATCAAGCTTTAGTCATCAAATAAAAACCCAGTACTGCCATATTGGCCCTCAAACAGAGTAGGTGGTTAGTAAATTTTAATTGAAAGGGGTGCCTCCTGGTTAAAAAGTAAACAGCCCTAAACATTAAGCCCCAGAGAAATTACTCATTACAGTAATTAATATGAATGACTTAATCAGATCCTTTTCTGAGAACAGGTCTCTCAGAAGAGAAAAACCATGCGCACTTTCAGGGACAACACACTCTGCAACGGTGCTTAGGTTCTCCCAACCCCCTCTAGTGGCCCATGTATTACAGTATATATGGTCTCCTCTGACTGTTAAGGTGTCCCAGCAACTGCCTAGAGAGACGAGCACCAAGAAAGGATTTCTCTCGTATTTCATTATGGAGTTGCTCTTTGATCATTTACAATATATACCAAGTATATTAATCAACACAATTTGAGCAGCTTGAAACTCCCACACTTCAGCTCTCAGCTGTTGTTCTTAAGAGTGTAATAAGCACTCAATTATTTTCCAGTTCTTTGGGGCCACCCAAACCCTGGTTCTTGACACTGGGGACAGAAAGTCAGCTCACCAGGAGAATTCAGAGCAACGGGCACAGATGACAAACTGATTCACAAAGGTAGTGTAAGCTGAAACTTAAACCCCTTAACGCCGGGAAAGGGCAGGGGGACTCTAAAGCTGACCAACGCTAGGCAACGTACATCGTTTTTTATTATGTCCTCCATCCTCACTGAGATAGACAAGTTCTAAATTGATTTTCTGAATTAAATGTAGGGATGTGTCTGAGCATTTCACTACATGTGACAGCCATATTTTTGTTTCATTTTAATACTTTGTCCTGCCCTTTGAGCCATTTATGCCAATGCTTACTTAGCCTTCGGTGAAGTCCACACCACAGTAAGCTGACTGTGGCCTTATCTTACAGTTGGATTCACTTCTTATGCATTATTTTCACTCCAAGATAGGATAAATTATTAAAGAACTAAAGGTAGTGTCTGGGGGGCTAAAACAAAATACTTTTGAAGCTCAAAGCTAATTACTCAAACCCACGTAATTAACCATTTAAAACCTATGCACCACAATATTTTCTCACCATCTCCTTTATAGCTCCATCAACCCAGATGATTTTAGACATCTCTACACTGTCCCTATATTATGTGCCTCCCCTTCAGGACCCACCTTCCCAAAAATGTAGTCTAAAATCACTGGTGTGCTTCCACGGCTTCCTAAGTATCTTGAACCAAATATTCATCCTAAATATTCATTCCCTTTATTCTACTGAATCTTTTTCAAAAGTCAAATTGGTCTCATCGGGTTAAACAGGTATTTATCAACTCTCATTTACCTTAACTTCTCACAGTATTTGACATCGCTAATTACTTCTCCTTATTGAAATTCTCTCTTGGCTCCTGAGACTCTATTAACTCTGGTTCTCCACCAAGCTCCATCACTTATCTATCTGTGAATCATCTGTAAGCCACGTCACAGACCTGGTAGGAAGTCTGAATCACAGTCCTCATTTTTTTTTTTTTTTTTTTTTTACAGAACTGATTCACTTTTTAATTGTAAAAGTGAATATGTATAAAATGAAACATTTATTTACATGTCTAACTAAGTGCTGCCTGAAATAAGTGTAGTTAATAAGGTGACATTTTTTTAGTACAAAGAACTACCACCCTGTGCAGTGTTGGCTGATATGAAAATAGTACTTTCACAGCACCTTTAAAGAGTCTGTTCCTTTTTAGGAAACGTCACTCAATTTCTAATCGCTTTATTAAACACAGGGATAACTATCTCACAGCTGATGATGAAACAGTCAAAACTTGGGAATTTATGAAATACCAATGACGAGTTCTTGCTCACTGAGGGTTCTGTCAGGCCCTACGCTCTGCGGGCCACATCTACACTCCTGGAGCCTGGCCGCCAGAGCCCCGCCCTGCTGCAGGCCCCTGGTCTTTACTGGATTTCTGTAGTTTTGCTGGGGCAGCATCCTTTTGACTGACACACAGTCAAACCGAATTGAAAGACAAGTCCGCCCGCAGCACTGTTCAAGTACTCCAACCAAGGAGAGCCTCTTGTGGGAACTCAGCTACCACAGCCGACCCTTCAACAGCATGTGTTTCAACAGAGGGGGTCCACTTTCATTATACAGACTGTAAACTTATTCTCTCTTGAGGATTACACTAACATTCTCTTTTCTCTAGCTGACTTTATTGTAGAATACATATAACATACAGAAAGGTGTTCATTGACTCTTTATGTCCTCAGTAAGGCTTCCAGGCAACACAGTAGGCTCTGAGTAGTTAAGATTTGGGGGAGTCAAAAATTTTCAATTAGCAATAATCGCGCCTTGGATAAACCTCATTGGCTACGACACTGCCACTGCACAAAGGGGGGGGGAGGGGAGTCAAAAATTTTAACACCGATTTCTAACTGCACCGGGTGTCAATGTCCCTTAAACCCATCTTGTTCGAGGGGCAACTCTATTTGCAACTAAGTATACTATTAAAAACTTCAAAATCAAATATTATCTCAGAAACACACCTATTTTTAAAAAATCTACTCTTACTGCCTTCTTAAAGAAACACTCATAAGCTTGGCTTTCATTCTTTTTATAGTAAAAATTCAGTGTAAAGATTTGTCTAGATTAAAGGGATCTGCTGATTTCTTAAAACCTCGCCATACTGTAGGAGAATCAACCAATGTCACTACGTAGTACTCTCACGTCATTCCAGCATCTAAGACGTGCCTGGTTCCAACATTCCCAGCTCCATGGCAGGCAGCATGGGTACTCCATCTTGCCTTCCAGGAGCTCCCAGTCTCATAAAACAAACATGTTTATGGGACAGGTTTTCTTTTATTAATTATGTACCACAAATAATGAATTGATTAATTCTCAATGCTAATAAGGAGCTGTGATCATTCTTGAATAAAACACTGAATTTCTAATTTTTTTTTTTCCAATCAACACCAAAACACACAAGATATACATGTTATCTCATTGGCTTATCTCCTGGATGGGACCATATTTTCTACTTTCAGCCAACATAAATCTTCTTTCTAAAGTTACAAGTCACGGAGCTACAAAGCTATTTAACCTAAGTCATAGACTCTCTCAGTTGAGAAATTATTAAATAATCTAGTTCAATCCCTTGATGTCTTCCCCTTGGAGTAAATCTCTAAGCATTCCCACCCGAAATCCTAAAAGCAGTAAAAATTCTCTTGTGTTCACTGCTGATTATACAGAGAACTTTGGCTTTTCTCTTTAGTTTCTGGCATTATATAAAACATGAGTTAGAATGAAGTCTTAACATTATTCTTTTTTAGAACTGTGTAACTAGAAAGTAGGTACACACATACAGATTCGACAAATTATAAAGTAATACCCTAGGTATTAGGTGTGCTAAAAACATTGCTATAACATGTATCTGTTGCATGATTACTGCAACAACAGCAAATTAGAGCTCTAAACATCAGTGACTTGGAAAAGATTAGCATAAATGCTACACGCATTCAGTAAGGTTCTTCTAATTATACACTGTTACTCTTTTGGTTCCACTTAAAACCACTGGGATCATCTGGATCAAATAACACCTTCAATTAAATGTTAAAAAAAATACATTGTTTTGGACATTTATGCATTCAATCATTAACAGATTAACACAAAATTAAGCCAACTGCCCAAAAGTGATAAACTTGGAAAAGTAGATTTGACTTACAACAATAATACTGAATGGAATGATTATTCCACCTAATAACGCATAAGGTATGGTGTCTTCTTTGTAAGGGTACTTGATGGACTCATCATTACAGAATATTCCTCGTTGGAAGGGGGTATGCCTTGAAGTAAGAATTGCAAAAGGCAATCCAGCTAGCAAAAGGAATAAATGAAAATATCATTAAAATGGAAATATGAAAAATAATGAATGGCAATAATTAACCCAGAGACTGTTTAAAAATGCATTTGCCATGAAAATAAATAAGAGCACACATAAAAAGGAAATGCAGCAATGCATGCAACACAAGTTAGGAAGATTACAGCTTAAAGAGGTAGAAAGAGGACTAATGCTTAACCAATCTAACCAAGAGGATCTTCTTCCCTTTGTTTCTGCCCAAACACGCTACACAGATTGCAGACAAAAAAAATCCCTTCTCGCGCTCGTTTGCCGCTCATAGAGTTTTCAACACTATTCACAAACCAACTTGTCATGCACTCTACTTCCAAAAGGAAAACAGCTTTTTGACATTACCCATTTTGTCTCTACGTTACTACCACATTTGGACAGCACATGGTCATGGCTAAGCTATCAGAGAATCTAATGTGTGGTCCACTCGTTTCTATACGTCTATAGCAAGTTTCGAGCTGCTGTGAAAAGGATCTGAACTTAAACCAAGTTTAAGAAAAATGGACCATCAAGTCAAGCACAAAAAGACAGTTCTTTCTGTTTTCACCCATGCTTGCCCTCAAGATTATGTCTCACACTCACTTCCTAAACTGTCTCTTCCCTAAAAGTCAGCTTTAAGAATTCAGGTCTCCTTTACCTCACTGAGCAGACACACTGATTAATATGCAGCATACCAACTAGAAATGCTCTGTAAAAGAGCTATAGATTAGCAGAAACCTTCAACATGAGGTCTGTGTCAAGACTTCCCCAAGTGTGGAAGATACTCTGAGACCCATTCTCCCAGCAGTAATGCCATAAGCACCAAGCTAACATACTCATTGTATGTCAAAGTGTTCTATCCATGAAGCGCCAAGTCTTGATGACGGTTTACAAGTCTCATTAACTCCACTAACACCGCAAAAGCTGAATAACAAACACAACTCTGCCACTCTGCCTGTCATTACCAGAAATATCAAGTATGTTCTACCTACAAGAGCTAGAGGAAAAGCAGCACATTCCTAGGTCTTTTATTTATCTTCCTGTTTTTCATTTATACCCTGAATACATGAACCAAAGTTTCTATCGTTGTGTTAAAAATCATCTGCCAAGAGTGGCAACCCATTAGAAGTCTTTAAGATGTTCACAAGGTTCCCAAAGCCATACATTTAGTAAAAGCTACCACTACAAACAAACAAATAAATAAATAAAACTAGAATTGACTTTGCTAACTGACCCTTACACTACCTCTCATGTCTGATTTCAAACTATCCTCTGATTCACTAAACTGACTGCATTCAGAGGAATAGGGCAAAATGCCCAAGCCTTTAATACAGATACCACAGCTCCAGCACAAACCGTTTGCACACAGCAACACACGCTGTGGAGGTTAGTAAGCAGGTCTGTGATATCAGTTGCTGCCTGCCCTATACAGTAACTAAACGTTCACCCTTCAACTAATAGCCATACTCTTACCCAACGAGGAAATTTATTTTGTATTCACAAAGAACCACCATTTCCATGGTTCAATTCTACTTACAAGAACTATATACATAATAATGGAAAATTTCAATCTCTACACTGCATATTTTTGAATTGGTTGAATTTTTCTTTTTCTAAGATTTTATTTATTTATTTGACAGAGAGAGACACAGCAGGAGAGGGAACACAAGCAGACGAGTGGGAGAGGTTGAAGCAGGCTTCCTGCTTAGCAGGGAGCCTGCTGCAGCCCGATCCCAGGACCCTGGGCTCATGACCAGAGCTGAAGGCAGCTGCTTAATGACACAGCCACTCAGGCGCCCCTGAATTGGTGGAATTTTTCAATGATTTCTTTCTTTTGTTGTACGACAAGAAAATATCTAGTAGAGAAATTAAATCCACATATCATTAGTGTCCAAAACTTAGTAGGCTTTATGTCCTTATTCTCAGGAAAAATTCCTATTAATAGACCTAAATATATTTAAAAGTGTTCTTAGCAAGCACATGTACTAGGTTGGGTTTTATTTTTTTTTTCCTCTGACCAAAACAACTATGTTGGAAATTATTTTTAGATTTAGAAAAAAAAGTTTGTGGGTATTTTTTTAGGATAGGAAGGAAAGAAAATAAAATCACATACAAGTATAATTAGCCCATTTTTAAAAACAGGAATATATACACAGGTAAATATTGAGTGAATCCACTGTCAAAGAATTCTGGTAGGTGCTACCAGGAATACAAAGTTATATAAGACGTAATACATAAGTGCAGCAGAGAATAAACATTAGTACAAAAGCTATGAAGGTTCCAAAAAAAAAAAAAAAAGCTATGAAGGTTCGAAAGAGAAGCTCTGATGATATGCAAAAAGCTGGGTACCACAGAACTCAGTAGAAGGTATCTAATAAAGACAGAGATTTGGGGATATAAAGGATCTCTGAAGCCACCGAGGTAAAAAGAAACTGCAGGACAGATATGAAAAGAAGAGAGGGGTGAGGCACAGGGCAGCAGCAATATTAAAGGGATAAGCACAGGAGGAAGATCCACTGAGGCCAACCTAGAGGGCCGAAGAGAGGTCAGGAGAGAGGAACATCACTGAAGTCAAGTCCAGAGACAGCATCTCAGGATATGGTGACTGAGCCATAGCATCTAATATGTTTTCAAGAGCCAGACTTGTAGTAAGATTTTTTTTTAATATTTTTTTTAAAGATTTTTTATTTATTTATTCATTAGAGAGAGAGAGACTGAGAATGAGAGGAGAGAAGGTCAGAGGGAGAAGCAGACTTCCCGCAGAGCCGGGAGTCCGATATGGGACTCGATCCCGGGACTCCAGGATCATGACCCGAGCCGAAGGCAGTCGCTTAACCAACTGAGCCACCCAGGCGCCCCTTTAATATTTTTTAATAAGAAGTTTTAATAAGAAGAAAGGATGGAAGCCGTACCATGGAGATTTTCTAAGGAATGATAAAAAAAATAAAATTTAAAAAGCAGAAATCTACCACAAATGCACACTATTCTTTTCAGAGTGTGAGTAAAGAAAAGCAATTTTATCACAGGAGGCATTAGAAATATTCTAAATTAATAATACTTGCCATCTTTGATATAGGCCCATGAGATCCATTTTATCAATGTCATTATCTGACACCATTTCATTTTTAATAAACCTGAATGTAGACCCCAAAAAAGGGACAGAGAAGATCAAATCACCAGTTGTTCACTGACCCACTTCAGGCTCAAAAAGATGACCTAGCCCAGACTCCTGCTCTGGAAATTTTGGAAATGAAACAAAGACTGACTCAATTAGAGCTGGCAAGCAGCACTGAACCCTGCACAAGAAAGAACGGCTGAAGAAGAGGCTGAGGACAAAGTAGGCCTGCGAAGAAAACTGAAGTGACTGGCCTGGCCCCCGAGAGTGAGAAATGGGGAAAGCGGCTTTGGCCTCACTGAGCTTGCTGTTTTGGAGTCGTTAGAATGCCCTGTATCCTGTCAACAAAACTCAACTACTTCAGCTAGTTACAAAGGAATTCTGCCCCTGGCACCCAACAGACCCATAACTAGAACAATTATGAAAACTCCTCCTACTGTGAAAAGCACACAGATTACTAATTATTTGATTAGCCTATGTAATGCTAGAGTGAACATTTCCAAATACTAATCCTTATTTTCATTTCTAATTATTTCCTGAAAATATACTTTTTGTGTGGAATTATAGGCCAAACGATATAAATGTTAAGGTCTTTAACAAACTGCTCCAAAAAGGTTATTTTATATAACCACAATTTACTCTATCGGCCAGTGTATAAAAATAGGGAGAAATGCAAAAAATTAAGTAAAAAATCTGATGCTATTGTTAACTACAGATTTCAAGGCAAAAGAGAAGGGTTCCATTTACTCTTTTATCAGTGTAAAACGAACACCCTTTTCCTTTTACCTGAAAGATTGTATCTCCAAGACAACTTTTTCATCATTAGTCAAATGACTACATTTGTCAAACGATGTTTTTCTTGATACTTTGGTTTACAAAATTCATTTTTATTCCCTTTTTGAAAAAACTTTACTGAGGTGTAGTACACATACCATAAAATTCATTCAAAGCATACAATTCAATGATTTGGGTAAATTTATAGAGTTGTACAGCCATCATCACAATCCAGTTTTAGAACTTGTTCATTAACCCCAAAATTCTCACAAGCCCATCTGCATTCAGTCCTTGCCCCCACTACCAACCCCAGGCAACCACTCATTTGTTTTCTGTTTCTACACAGATTTGCCTTTTCTGAGCATTTCGGTTGAATGCAATCATTCAATATGTGGTATGACTTAAGTCCTTATATCACTTAGCATAATGTTTGAGGTTCACCCACATCATAACATGCATTCTGTTCCTTTTTTATTGCTAAATAGTATCCTACTGTGCTTATAAACAACATCAGATTTATCCACTCACCAGTCAGTGGATATTTGGATCGTTTCAGTTTCTGTCTAGTAGGACTAATACCACTATAAACATTCACATGCATGTTTTTGTGTGGACATGTATTTCCCTTTCTAATGAGTAGACACCTAAGAGTAGAATGGCCAAATCATATAGTATATGTGTATGTAATAAGTTTATATTTAATTTTTTTTAAATATATTTAACTTTTTAAGAAATTGCCGACCTGTTTTCCAAAGTGGCTGTACCACTTTACACTCCCACATTCTGCTTTTTCTTTTCTCTTTTAAAGATTTTATTTATTTATTTGAGAGAGAGAGAGAGAAAGCATGAGAGGGGAGAAGAAGGTCAGAGGGAGAAGCGGACTCCCCACGGAGCTGGGAGCCCGATATGGGACTCGATCCCGGGTCTCCGGGATCATGACCCGAGCCGAAGGCAGCTGCCCAACCAACTGAGCCACCCAGGCGCCCCTCTTTTCTTTTTTAAAGAATTGATTTTTTTGACAGAGAGAGATAACAAGTAGGCGAAGAGAAGGGAAGCAGGCTCCCTGCTGAGCAGAGAGCCCGACTCAGGACTCGATCCCAGGACCCTGAGACCATGACCTGAGCCGAAGGCAGAGGCTTTAACCCACTGAGCCACCCAGGGGCCCCAGATTCTGCTTTTTCATATGCCCACGTAGCTAGTCATATTCATCCATTTAGGAATCAGACTTTCTGCAATGGTAAACTCCTACTTACCCACAAATAAATACAGCCTTCTACTTTCTACTAGTGAATATTTATCATAGTTCAAAAGAGAATGTATGATATGGTAACTCACCACTTTCACCAGCTAAATACCACCAGAGCACTTCTCCATCCTTTACCAGAGATAGGAAAAGAGCATAAGAACATGGTCAGGTGCTCGGGTGGCTCAGTTGGTTAAGCCTCTAACTCCTGATTTCAGCTTGGGTCATGGTCTCAGGGTTGTGGGATCAAGCCCTATGTCAGGCTCCGAGCTTAAGGGCACATCTGCTTGGGATTCTCTCTCCCGCGCCTTCTGCTACTCCCCCAACACACGCACGCGCACGCACACGCGCGCGCGCACACACACGTGCTCTCTAAAATAAAATCTTAAACAAAAAAAAAAAAACACAGTCACACACCATCTTTAACTTCCTCTGCACAAATACTCAGCATCTTGAGACCATTATATAAACAAAGGTGTCAGTAGGAAAGATCAGAAGTGGAGTGTCCAGCAGAATTGAGAAAATGTGGTTTAGAACTTTTTACATGTGAAGGGAGCTCTCCTAATAGTGAAAACTACACAAACACCTCCACAAAATAATGTTTTAAGACTCATCAATGGTGTAGCATAGACTGCTATCTTGTTCCTGTTTACTGCATAATGGTGTTCCATTTCAGGTCATAAAACTATCCCATGCTCAGGAAAGACTGGTATGCAACTCCTGAGTTCACAGCGACAAATCATTAAGGGACAGACACACTTCCCCAAGGCTAAGAGCAGCAGGCATCAGCCTGAGAAATTCTGACACAAAACTATGAGGCACCCTGAGGTCAGGCACCACACTTCAGTAGCCTCGAAGAGGAACAGACAGACCCCACTGGCAAATAAAAGATACCACCAGAGAGGACGATGTACATTTGTGAAAGACCTCGGGGATCATTCTTCTCTTAATGCCTGAACAAGAAGGAAGGATGTAGATGGAGACTTGAACTATAAAGAATGTAAAGGTATAGACTAAACTGTAGAATAAACGGATCTATTATTACTTCTGATACTTCACTGTGGCCCTAGGCTAAACAGATAAGGGAGGTGTTTATTTAGTCTACCTTCTTTATTAGGTCATTTGAAAACCTACCTTTGTTTACTCACCAATGGGGAAATTCCAAGTAGGAAAGAGGCAGTTTTGAAAATACAAGTTGTCGGGGCGCCTGGGTGGCTCAGCGGGTTAAAGCCTCTGCCTTCAGCTCAAGTCATGATCTCAGGGTCCTGGGATCGAGCCCCGCATCGGGCTCTCTGCTCAGCAGGGAGCCTGCATCCCCCTCTCTCTCTCTGCCTGCCTCTCTGCCTACTTGTGATCTCTCGCTCTGTCAAATAAATAAATAAAATCTTAAAAAAAAAAAGAAAATACAAGTTGTCAAAGATGCTAGTGAGGACCTGAGATATAATCATACTTTAAAAATAGTAAAAGAAGGGGCACCTGGGTGGCTCAGCAGGTTAAAGCCTCTGCCTTCAGCTCAGGTCATGATTTCAGGGTCCTGGAATAGAGCCCGGCATCAGGCTCTCTGCTCAGCTAGGTGCCTGCTTCCCCCCTCTCTGCCTGCCTCTCTGCCTACTTGTGATCTCTCTCCCTCTGTCAAATAAATAAATAAAATCTTTAAAAAAAATAGTAAAAGAATACATCAATGCCTTATTTCCTTTTGCTTATATTTAAAGAGCAGAAAATAGTCACTGTGGTGACTAAGAGAACCTGTGAAGTTACTCTGCCCCATTCATGCATAAAATATAGTGCACTAAGGTACATGGGAGTACCTGATAAAATAAATTTCAGGAAACAGAGGGAATAAACCAGAAACAAAAATAATTACTGAAATACACTTAAAAACAAGAGTCAAGAAGAAGGAACTAAGATCAGTTTTACTACAAAGCACTGAATGTACTTCTTTTGCTGCAAATAATTCAGAGTCACCTTATATGTAACACACTCTCATGTTACACAGAGTGCTGATATGAGTATATTTCATTAATATTAATCTTTACTAGTGGCAAGGTTTTTTTAGTGAAAAATAACTTTTTTAACGAGCATAAAAAATTATAACTAAAATTAACTAAAACTAGAACATTCTCCCATTTGAAAAATTCTATCACTAAATCTTAAATAAAGAACTCTGAAAAGTTTAATATTAACTACATTTGAACACAATTCCGTACACTGACCAAAATCTTATGGGACTCCATCTGTAATAGAAGTCTGATGAATTCAGGAAACTTAAGCAAGATATAAAAATAACTTCTTTTTGTCAACATTAAGAGATAACATAATTCAACTAGAGAAGGTAAAAATTTCAAAGTCTTTAGTATCATTTCTTTAAGAAAGAAGTAATGATTCAATTCAACCGTTAAGTGGGGTCATACTACTCTGTACCAGGCACTAGTCTGAGGGGAGATGTAACTGCAAATCCAGCACATCTTGTAGAAGTCAAGTTGTGGATTCACTTTCGAAGTACAGTCAACAGCATTTGTCGATGGATGGATTGGAAGTGAGTGTGGAGAAAGAGAAGTGAAGGATGACCCTAAGGTTTTCCATTTGAGAGACCAGACAGGGGGCTGGGGTTGGGGGGAGGTGGCTGGCTGGCTCAGTCAGTAGAGGATCCAACTCGTGATCTAAGGGTTGGTTGTGAGTTTCAGTCCCATGTCAGGCGTGGGGCCTACTTAAAAAAATAAAATAAAAATCTTTAAAAAAAATAAAATAAAAAATAAAGTTAAATTAACTGAGACAGGGAAGATTGGAGACTGAATATCAGAGCAGGCAAAGGATAGATTTAAGACTGATGCATCAAGTTTGAGGTGCCCATTAGTAGAGATATCAAGTAGGGACACAGAGCCCACTGGGGGAGAGGTCCAAGCTACAGATGTACATTTGGCACAGCAGTGGTATCAGACCTATGAAACTGGATGAGATCACCAAGAAATGAGTATGGATAGAAAAGAGGACACAAGAACTGACACCCAGAACACTCCAAAATTAAAAAGTTAAAAGAGAAGGAACTCGCAAAGAATAATGAGAAAAAGCAGCCAGTAAGTAAGAATTAAAATCAGGGAAGTATAGAATATCCCAAGGAATCTATCCCAAAAGTCCTAGAACTAAGTGTGTGTAGCAAGGTCACAAGATGTAAGGTCAATCATATGTCTATATAATAGCGATGCACAGCTGGAAACCAAAATTAAAGGCACGATACCATTAACAACAGTTCAAAAAGTTTAAATACTTAAGTATAAACCTAAGTATGCATATATAGGATCTGTATGTTGAAAACTACAATATACTGATAAAATGGTGTTTTTCCTAAATAAGTGGAAAGACATCGTCTTCATGGATTGAAAGATTTACCAAGGTAATTATGTCAATTCTCCACAAATCGATCTATAGCTATCATGCAATTCTTATAAAAAGTCCAGCCGTATTTCTTTTGTAGATATACTGATTATAAAATTCATGTGGAGCTCAAATCTTGATCTCACTGTAATGAATTCAAGCCCCTATTTTTTAAAAAAATTAAAATTTCTGTGGAAAGACAAAGGAAATAGAAAGCTAAACAATTCTGAAAAAAAGTGGGGAGTTACGCTTCATCAAATTTTAAAGCTATATTTTGTAGCTATACTTGTTTTTCCCATTTGATTTTTAGCTACTCAATATCTACTTTTACCACCCAATATAAAGCTACAGTAATTAAGACGTGATATACAAGGAAGGAAAGACAAATATATTGATGGAAGAATAACAAAGTCCAGAAATATACCCACACAAGTACAGCCAACTCATTGTTTTTTCAGAAAGGTACAAAAGCAATTTAACGGAGAAAGGAGAGTATTTTCAGCAAATGATGCTGGAACAACTGGTCATACATACACACATACAAAAAAAATGAACCTCAACCTAATCTCATACTTCATACAAAAGTTAACACAAAATAGATCACAGAGATAGAACAATACAGAAAACTATCAAATCTTAGAAGTTTTTGAGGTGCCTGGGTGGCTCAGTCGTTAAACATCTGCCTTTGGCTTAGGTCATGATGCCAGGGTCCTGAGATCGAGTCCCGTATCAGGCTCCCTGCTCAGTGGGAAGCCTGCTTCTCCCTCTCCCACTCCCCCTGCTTGTGTTCTCTCCTTGCTGTTTCTCTATCAAATAAATAAAATCTTTTAAAAAAAACCAAAAAACCAGTTTTAGAAGTTTTTGTAATAGGGTTAAGTGAAGAATTCTTGGACACAACACCAAAAACACCGTCTATACAAGACAAAATACCAGGGCGCCTAGGTGGCTCACTCAGTTAAGCGTCTGACTCTTAATTTTGGTTCAGGTCATGATCTCTGGGTCATGGGATTGAGCCCCACATCAGGCTCCCTACTCAGCAGGGGGTCTGCTTCTCTCCTTCTCCCTCTCCCTCTGCCTCTACCCCTGTTCATTCTCTCTCTCTCTCTCAAATAAATCATCTTAAAAAAAAAGAAAAAGTATCAACTTGATTCTTCAAAATTAATTTTTGCTCTCAAAAGACATTTGACAGAATGAGAAGATACAGGGAAAACAATGCTTGCAAATCACATATTCAACTAAAGACTTTATGTATTCAGAATAAATTGAGATATCTCTAAACCCTATGGGAAAAAAAATATGAAGTGAAATCTCACCAGAAAATAAGCAAAACTTGAACATATACTTACCCAAAGAGGATACATGGGTATGCAATAACTGCATGAAAACATGTTCAACATCAATAGCCATTAGAGAAAAGTAAACTAAAGTCCTAAGGACACATCACTGCGCACCTACTAGACTGGCTAAAATGAAAAATAAAATGAAAAAAAATTTGTGCTGGTCAAGATGTACAAGTGGATCTCTTAGCCATTTCTGGTGAGAATGAAAAATGGTATAGCCACTCTAGAAATAGGTTAGCAATTTCTTAGAAATTTAGACATACATTTACCAAAAGACAGCAATTCCATTACTTGGTATCTATCCTAGAAAAATAAAAATTATGTTCACCCATACAAGTACAGCCAACCTTTTTTTTTTTTCTTGACAAAGATACAAAAGCAATCCAGTAGAGAAGAAGAATCTTTTTGGCAAATGATGTTGGAACAATTAGTCATCCATACACACATACAAAAAAATGAACCTCACAGAGCTCCTCTTCTAATAGTCAAAAACTGGAAACAACCAAGATGTCCCTCAGACATCAGAAAGTCAATTTCAAATATATACTACATGAATCCATTTATATAACATAAACGACAAAGTTATAGTGAAGGAGCATAGATCACTGGTTGTCAAGTGCTACTGATTGGGGAAGGGTGTGACTAGAAAGAGACAATCTTAGGGAGTTTCTCTGGGTGATCAACAGGTCTGAACAGTTACACAAATCTCTACATGTGATAAATTTCACACACACACACACACACACACACACACACCACAGTAAAAACTGGTGAAATCTGCATAAGATCTGTATTTCAGGTAATAGCACTGAGAGTTTTACCGTGGTTATGTAAAATGTTATCACTGGAGGAAGCTGGGTAAAGGGAACAGGGAACTCTCTGAACTATTTCTGCAACTTCTAGGAGAGTCTAAAATGATTTCAAAATAAAACATTTTTAAACTGTTTTCTGAATGCTGCTGATAGATTCAGTAAGATGAAGTCCACCAGATTTAACAACTTAGAAACTACTGGTGACTGAGAGGAACTGTTTTCATGAACGTGATGGTTAGAAAGCAGAATGCTTAAAACACAGATGATGGTGGGGTTTAAGTTATTAGAAATGGCATCAAGTAGGATATGATCGTGGAAGTTTAATGGCTGAGACAGGCAATGGAATGGATCTCCAAAGTAGAAAAGTTAAGGGAAATGAGAATTTCTTATTAAATTTGGGGAGGGGAGGATCAGCTTACTCTTCAAAGATTTCCAAGGAGGCTACTGACCTATGTTCAAGTACAATAATCCACCAGATATTCTTCTAGAGTTACTCTAAGGTCTACAGAAAAGCTTATGAAAATCCTACATGAGCAGTAAAATTAGACAATGAGAGAAGATTAGGGGGAAAAATACATGCAAAGCATTTGGCTTCCACTTAAAAGGTGAGTAACTGGCAGTGTCTTTCTCCAAATTAAGACACCAAAGTAGTTTGCTACACTGGGAGCAGTATCAGTGAACTCTATTCCTAGGAACAAGGACACACTTTGAAATTGGTGTATGATTTGCATTAGCGAAACCGTCTTCTTCTTATGGCTTTCTAATTAACAGAAGAGCATCCTTTTTTAGTTAGAGAAATACATATGAACAGATTGACTTGTACAAAGTCACACTGAATTTCAGGAGTGGAGCAAAGCAACAGATTTAAATTTTCACTCTTAAGGAGTTTAGGTCAGGGTTCAGAAATTGCTTCAGTGGATAAAGTCAACCTACATAGACAAGCTCCACCTGAACCTTTGGTGGCTGCTATCACACTAACCCAAGCTTCCTGCCACTCTCCCCTAATCTAATCTTCATCACCTTGACTCACATTCATAACTTTCAAATGACAATAGAAAACCAAAGCAGAAGAATTTACTGGACTTACCCACTTCCATCAGAACAGACCTCCTCCACACTGAAGACAATGAACTATTGTCGCAAAGAATGAACAACAGAGAAGGCCGACTTGAGGTTAAAATCCCAACTATGCCCTTTGGTAGCTATAAAGGAAAAATACCTACTAGCCTCAGAGAGCTGTTATGGGGAGAGAAAGAATCTGTAACATAGTAGTATTCATACACAGGAGACCCTCCTATGATAGAACACAGCCCTCCATTTACCGTATATGAAAAAGTTCTCTGCTCAGCGGGGAGCCTGCTTCTGCCTCCCTCTCTGCCTACTTGTGATCTCTCTGTCAAATAAATAAATGAAATCTTTAAAAAAAAAAAAAAAAAGAAAGAAAAAGTTCTAAACCAAACAACAAGCACCCACATTACACTAATTACAAAGAGAGAGTCCCCTGGGTGGCTCAGTGGGTTAAAACCTCTGCCTTCGGCTCAGGTTGTGATCTCAGGGTCCTGGGATCAAGTCTCGCATCAGGCTCTCTACTCAGCGGGGAGCCTGCTCCCTCTCCCTCTGCCTGCCTCTCTGCTTACTTGTGATCTCTCTGTCAAATAAATAAAATCTTTAAAAAAAATAATTACAAAGAGAATAAGCAAAATTCTATAGTCAACAAAATGGGTGCCTTTCCAGTTACTCTTTTCATCTCCTTGACCAATGATTTTCTTATTGGGACACATGAAATAGAATTACTCTCCACCCTGGAAACAGGTAATATACAGCTAAAATTAAACAAGGTATATGTATACTCTCCACCCTCAAGTTACAGAGAAATTAATTTGAAAGAAACCTCATTTTTTTTCTCTAAAATTTTGACAGTTCCAAAAAGAATGCTTTCAGGTATATCAGAAGATTAACACTCAAGTATAAGAATGTATCTGATTGAACACACATACACATTTAACTGAACACATGACTGGTACACTGTGCTTCACAACTCCCATGTAACGTACTCTGTTGAGAAAACCCCTGAATCACTACATCATTCATCCCACTTTCACTGCCCTGCCAGTGACCTCTGCTTATAATCCCCCTAGATACAATGACATCACAAATCGGATCTCCGCCCCCACCCCACCATCTAAACCCAGACAGCCAAGCCAAGAACAGCTGTCGGAAAGTCATTTGATTAAAAAGATTACTCTCTGTTACCGACTCTGGTGAGGAAGAAACTAGGACCTGCCTTCTGAAAGGTGGTTGCTCTGATACCATATTCTGAACTGGTGTTGACTGTTCACAGTCCAAAAACAGAAGTAAAAACACAGAAAGTTTTCTTTCTGCAAGTAATACAGAATTTGGGGGAGCTGGTTGCCCTCAGGTCATGATCCCCCAGCTGGGCTCATCTTCTCCCTCTCCCTCTGCTCTTCCCCCACTCATGCTCCCTCTCTCTCTCAAATAAATAAATAACCTTTAAAAAAAAAAAGTAATACAGAATTCCATTTCTTGTCATGTTAAAAACACAGGCTCATGATAATGCAGTAACAGCCACTTTTAAGACCCTATCTCAATTCTCATCCCAAATTTGAAAGCTTAAAAATAACTGATAAGGGAGACTCCTGGGTGGCTGAGTCAGTTGAGTCTCTGCCCTCAGCTCAGGTTATGACCCCAGAACCTTGGGATCAAGCCCCACATCAGACTCCCTGCTCAGGAGGGAGTCTGCTTCTGCCTCTCCCTCTGCTCCTTCCCTACTCGTGCTCTCTCTTGCTCATTCCTTCTCTCTCTCAAATAAGTAAATAAAACCTTAGAAAATTGACAAAAATGGTGGAGAATTTTTTTTAATTCTTAAAGAAGGAGCCCACAGGAATGTGGCTACAATAGAATACTAAGTGCTCTTCCAGAAAGCCAGATACATGACATAAGCTATTTATGGCTCCAGGGAAACACCAAATGTTCCATGAGTGACTTCTTTACAGCCACTATTTTGCTCACACTTCACAATTACTAAATAAGGTAGTATTCAAAATCCCTATGCTGCACTGGACATGTTTATTTTTTATGGCTTACATCACCAATCCTGCACTCCAATCACAAATGAGTTAGTTTCACCTAAGCAGTTTTAAGCTTACATTTTTAAACATAGGTCCTGTTTCTCAACAGACACTAAATTTAGAATTTTTAAATATTTGTTTAAAGTAACCATATGACATGACCAAGGAATTAAATAATTTTAAATGAGCTTTCTTTAAAAGGCCCACAATCCCTTATTCTAAGATTCAAGACCCTCAAAATCCCAACCAGAACTTACCTAATGGCAAAACTTGACCTGAACAAATGAAGAAATGACTCTAGCCTTTATTTACCTCACTTACTTGGACCAGTCATATTTCACTACATAGATCATCTTGTCTTTGATTATGGTCTAGACTCTGCCAAGAATATTACATAAGGTATACGAGTCCTTTATCCTATATGAATCCTATACAAACCTTTCAAAAGTTCAACAAGTTTTGGCTCCAAGAGTTTTGGATAATGGACTGTGAATCTCTATCTAGATCAAATCTTCACTATTAAAAAATGTTTCTAAATTCAACATATTTTTCAGGAAGCCAAAAAATTTTAAATGTATTTAAGTTTTATTGCATAATAAAGCCTGCAAGAGTAATGGTCCCTCCCACATAAAATGTACTAAACATATCTTAATTATCAGACAGTAAATGCCAAAAGGTTTCACTTTCTTGATATTTACCTTTTAAAGACGAAAAACTTGCACTGAATTTTAAGTACTATTATGTTTTCCAAATTTAAGCCTTGACTAGATTAAGTTTTTATTAAGTAAAAGTTTTACTCTATTAAATTGTCAACTAATTTTGCACTCCTTTCCTTTGATAAAACCAATAATCTGATGTCAAAATATTATGAGTTAATATAAATGAGCACAGCCCTGAACTTTCATTTTCTTACCACATGATTCTATTCCTAGCAATAAATGCATAAATATTCATTAACTATAAGGATAATCATTTGTAGTAATCATCACTAATTGTAGCCAAAGAATACTGACATTTCACTAGACTTGATGATTAAATTTTTGTATTTTTTAAAGTAGTATACTTTATCTTTTGAAGCAGTTTTAGATTTAAAAAAAAAAACTGAAATCTTTCTATTCTATTTCTATTCCTTCTCCATAACCACAACTGTTAATTTCCCCCATTATCAATGTCTTTCTGTTATAACTGAAGAATTGATACTGATACACTATCAAATAAACTCCATAGTTCACATTAGAGCTTTTTGTACATTCTATGTGTTTTGTCAAATACGTAATGACATGCATCCACCACTATAACATCATATAGAATAGTTTCACTGGCCTAAAAATCTTCTGGACTCCAACCCCTCATCCTTCCCTTGTCATCCCCGAACACCTAGGAACCACTGACCCATTGTCTTATTGTTCTATTATCTCCCAAGTTTTTGCCTTTTTCATAATGTCATATAGTTCGACTCATACACTATATAGCCTTTTCAGAATTGCTTTTTTCATTTCACAATACACATTGAAGGTTCTTCCATGTCTTTTTATGACTGGACAGCTCATTTCTTTTTAGCACTGTATAATATTCCATCGTACAAACATACCACAATTTATCCATTCACCTTCTGAAGGAAACTACAGTGGTTTCCAAATTTTGGCAATGACGAATAAAGCCGCTGCTACAAACACTGTGTGCTGGTTTTGTTTGGACCTAAGTTTTGAATTCATTTGGGTAAATATCTAGGAGCACAACTGTTAAATCCTATAAGATTAGGCTTCGTTTTCTAAGAAACTCCCAAACCGTCTTCTAGAGTGACTGTACCATTTTACAGTGCCACCAGCAATGGATGAGGACTTCTGTTGCTCCGCATCCTCAGCAGCAGTTGTTGTCGGTGTTCTGGATTCTAATAGGTATGTGCTGGTATCTCTGTTTTAATTTACAATTCCATAATGAAGATATTGGCCTTCCTAGGATATGTTTATTTGCCATCTGTGTATCTACTTCGGCGAGGTGACTCTCTGTTCAGATCTTTCCCCTACTTTTGGACTGGGTAGTTTGTTCTCTTACTGTTGAGTTTTAAGAGTTCTTCGTATATTTCAGATACAGTCCTTTATCAGATATGTGTTTTATAAATATTTTCCCTCAGTCTGTGGCTATACACAGAGCAGAAGTTTTTAATTTTAGCAAAGCCCAACGTATCAATTATTTAAGAATCACGCTTTTAGGGGCGCCTGGGTGGCTCAGTGGGTTAAAGCCTCTGCCTTCCGCTCAGGTCATAATCTCAGAGTCCTGGGATCGAGCCCCGCATCGGGCTCTCTGCTCGGCAGGAAGCCTGCTTCCCCCTCTCCCTTTGCCTGCCTCTCTGCCTACTTGTGATCTCAACTTGTTAAAATAAATTTTAAAAATCTTTAAAAAAAATCATGCTTTTGGTGTCATTATCTAAAAACTCATTATCAAATCTAGGGTGAAAATTTATTTGTAACTACAAAAAAGCTTTCAAAGAAACCAGGTTTTCAATTTCTGTTTCAACCAATTTCTTAAAACCTAAAAAAGTAAAGCATGTAAACATCCTGACCTACAGTTTTCAAAAAAGCTTTCAAAGAAACCAGTTTTCAATCAATATCTGTTTTATAGAATTGGGTTCAACCAATTTCTTAAAACCTACAAAGTAAAACAAGTAACATCCCAACGTACAGTTTTCAAAATACTATTTATGAAAGAGAAAAATAAATTAATCAAATACTAACACAAATGCCTACACTTTTTTTTTTTAAAGATTTTATTTATTTATTTATTAGAGAGAGAGAGAGAGAGCACGAGAAGGGAGAAGGTCAGAGTGAGAAGCGGACTCCTCTTGAAGCTGGGAGCCCGATGTGGGACTCGATCTCGGGTCTCCGGGATCATGACCTGAGCCGAAGTCAGTTGCTCAACCAACTGAGCCAGCCAGGCGCCCCTCAATTTTTTTTTCTTAAGTAAACTCCATGCCACGAATGGGGCTCAAACTCACAACCTGGAGATCAAGAGTCACATGTTTTACCAACTGTGCTAGCCAGGTGCCCAGCTTGGCCATTTTGCCAACTCAGTGTTTATCAAATTCAGTTACGTCACTCATGCTTGAAAAAGCGGGGGGTGAGGGGGTGAGGAGATTTAACTCTGAAACCAAGTCTATTTTTTTCTTTAAGATTTTAAGATTTTTTTTTTTAAGATTTTAAGTAATCTCTGCACCTAGTATGGGGTCAGACTCACAAGTCCCAGATCAAGACCCGCACACTATACCAACTGAGCCAGCCAGCCTCCCCTGATGGCAAGTTTAGATGCTAAGAAGACTTAAGCAAAACGAACATTTTAATTTCAATTGTCTTATCACATATAATTCACTGATGAAGCTTGTGTGGTAGAAAGAGATTTTAGGACTTCTCAGAAAACCAGTCTTCCTCTAAAAATAACGGCCAACCCATTCAAATCCCACAAAAATCGTCAAGAAACATGCACCAGAAAAGTTGGAAGATAATGTCTACTAGTTTAGTAGAGTTGTGCTCAGCGTGTGAAGCACAAGTTCTTCACCCCTTAACCTTATTAGCAAAGGCATTCCATAACAACCCCTGAAACTACTTTTTTTTTTTCAAGATGTATTTATTTTAGAGCAAGAGCACATGCCTGAGTGGCGAGGAAGAGGGGAGCGAGAGAGAGAATCCTAAGCAGACTCCCCACCAACTGTGGAGCCCCAAAAGGGGCTGGATCCCAGGACCCTGAGATCATGATCTTAGCCCAAACGAAGAGTCAGTCCCTTAAATGACTAAGCCACCCAGGTGCCCCACCCCAGAAACTATTTTTAAGAAGATTTTATGAGAAGATTTTTCCCAGTGCATCCTTTAAAAAGTCACAGCATTTAGGAAAACAACAGTGAGGGGCGCCTGGGTGGCTCAGTGGGTTAAAGCCTCTGCCTTCGGCTCGGGTCATGGTCTCAGGGTCCTGGGATCGAGCCCCGCATCGGGCTCCCTGCTTGGCGGGGAGCCTGCTTCCCTCTCTCTCTCTCTCTCTCTCTCTCTCTCCCCCCTCCTACTTGTGATCTGTCAAGTAAATAAATAAAATCTTTAAAAAGAGATTAAAAAAAAGGAAAACAACAGTGAAATTGAGTAAGGTTGGCTACTGTGACATGAAGAGAGCTTCAGTTTTCATTACTGGCAGTATATACTCAATATTTATGTAACTTTTCTCTCCTCTAAGTACATCCAGTGTAAGTTAAAATTTATCAAAATATTTTCAAGGGTTTCAGAAAATGAATATGTAATCATTAATATACTGAATCTACACACTATGTCTTCCAAACATAGCATGAAAAGTAATCTTAAAGAAAATATCCATGATTGTGGCAAATTACTTGCAGATGCATCTGTTATTACTTTATTTTGTGACAATTACATACAGAAAGGGTGCCGAAAAATTGCTCAGCGCAATGGACTGAATCAGTACTTCCCATAAAAATGTTGACAGGAAACATAGCTCCATATGGGGAACAAGTTAACAATAAAACTGTTTTCCAACCTAAGAAACCCACCTTCATAATACTATGTATCTTTAATTCGAATGGCTATTTCCCCCATATTTTAAGATATTTGTAATTAGGATATATATTCAATATAATAGTGTCCCATTTTTCTCTTGAAAAGCTGTTTTAATGATGTACCTCATATTAAAGATGACCTGAAAATACAGCGTATTTACAAAAAGTTATAGTTTATTTTCATGATCATAATTATTACTAAACATAAGCGACAATCTTACCCATTTCACACGTAGTAGTTTTTCATTAATTTTTTTGTACCTATATATATATATTTTAAAGATTTTATTTATTTGACAGAGAGATCGCAAGCAGGCAGCGAGGCAGGCAGAGAGAGAGGGGGAAGCAGGCTCCCTGCTGAGCAGAGAACCTGATGTGGGACTCGATCCCAGGACCCTGAGATCATGACCTGAGCGGAAGGCAGAGGCTTTAACCCACTGAGCCACCCAGGTGCCCCTGTACCTCTATTTTTAAAGATCTATTTATTTATTTTAGAGAAAGAGCATATAAATGAGCAGGGGTGAGAGAGTGAGCGAGTGGGGGGGAAAGGCAGAGAGAAAGGGAGACAAGCAGAACCTCTGCTGAGTGGGGAACCTGCCATGGGGCCCCATCCCAGGACCCTGAGATTACGACCTGAGCTGGAATCAACAGTCAGACACTTAACCAACCGAGCCGCCCACAGGTGCCCTTCTAACTATATTTTTAAACAATTATGACATACCAAGAACTTTGTCTGGCACTATGGACACAATGGAGCAAAGGAGATCATGCCTACCCTAGTAAACCTTGTTGTCTTGTGCCTGTTGGGGTGAATCTGGAAAAAGGCAGCCACAGCACCTACGTTAACATGGCAAGTGGAGCAATACACTGTTTTGATACCAGTTTCCTGGACTAGTATGGGAAAGGTGTCAAGAGAGACTTGCTGTGCCATAAAAGCCAACAAACACCAATGGCTTTCTACAGTGGAGGGCATTTATGGACACTCTGACCGTAAACGTATTTTACTTATATATTACCCTACAGCTTATAAAAATATACTAATCCATCCATTCTGTCTTCATGATCAGCAATTTCTTATTATCATCTAAGTAGCTACTCAAAAAAAAAAAAAAAAAAAAGATTGGGCCTCATTTATCTTCTTTAGGTTACCCTAAAGAAATAGGATTTTTCAAACTGTGTGCCAAAAACAAAGAACTTCAGAAAATCCATATACACACGGTAAATGACCTCCCTTATCCTCTCAAATATTATCAAATTCCAAACTTCACAGATGCAGTATTCTATAACAATTCAACCCAAAAAAAAGGTCATTCCATACTGTCTTTTTCTTCAGGAGTTAATAAAGGTAGTTAAAGAATTAAAAAAAAAAATTAAATCGAAAGCAATCACAGTACCGAAAATAGAGAAAAATATTTCTTCTAAGTTGTGTTTTTATCCTTAAAATTCTGAATACTATCTACTTAACATATTCCACTAATAACAGTTCTAGCAAATATCTTAGGAATAATAATCAATGCTAGAAAAATACTTATGCTGAATGCTATACAAAAGTCAAGCATTTTTTGGTTACATTTACCCACACAACCATCGAAAGGATAATCCAAAGTACATTTTTTTAAATTGTGGCTTAGGAGGCTATTGACATTTCTGGGTTTTTTTTGTAATAATAACCTAGAATGACTTCACTAAAACCAAAACCTGGAATAATACACATCCTAGAGTAAGGGAATTCTAATAGACAAACACTTCAAACAATGGAAACCTAACAGGAATTCAAATGACATAATTCTAAAATGAACTTGAGGGCTTTTTGCATATTAAGCTAGGTTTATATAAATGTTCTATCATGAGCTGATAACCAAATATACAACAGATACTTAAGATGAAGTTCCTCATTAATAATAGTAGATTGTGACAAAGACTCTCTCCTTAACCAAATCTTAGTTAGCTTCCTCTAAACTGTTTTTTTTTTTTTTTCCTAAACTCTGTTCTTGACAAGGCTTTGACCTTGGCCTCTGTGTCTGTCCTGTCCTTGCTGGGCCTCCAGAGGCCAGCCTTAGCAATAATCTCCCAACTGTTAATATCCGTTAACAGATTAACAGATTATTAATAACTGTTAATATCTAAAACCCTAGGAATTTGCAAGTATCACACTTGATACTTGATTGAGTTCCTTATTCCCAACTTTTGATGTCTAAGTCCTGGTATACCCTGAAAAAGAATCCTGCTACCCTTGATGCCTTCTCTTAGTGATTTTACATCTCCTGACCTCCACACCCTGGTCCTTGGCTATAAATCCCCACTTGTCCCTGCTGTATTCAGAGCTGAGTTCCATCTCTTGCTCCTATTGCAATAATCTTGAATAAAGTATTCCTCACCATTTTAACAAGTGTCAGCATCATGTTTTCTTTAATATGAGAAAACTTATAAGGGAGAGAATATCTAATTCCTCAGTAAACTTTGGTTGGTAGACTGAAAGAAGGGGAAAAACTAAAACTTCTTAAAATTACTCCTTATCAACCAGTATCTGAGTGCTAGAATTGTGTTCAAGGCACCAAGTCTATAGAGTTAGAGATAAAAAGATGTATCTTTAAAAAAGAATTTGACTAGCCTTTGTCTCGGCTCCTATGAAGAGACTAAACTCTTGGTATTTCCTGAGTAACAGGAATAGCTTTGTTATTCATGAATCTATTAAGTCACACCTGAGTTTATGCTGACAACACGACTCAGGATGGGTATGATCACCAGAAAGATCAGCCATGTGATCACAGAGATGGGGTTTGGAGCCCCAGGGAGCAGAAAGGGACTAGAAATTGAGGTTCAATCAGATGGCCAATGGTTCAATCATACTTACTCAAATATGAAATAAATGAAATCCCAATAAAAACACCAGACACGTGAAGCTTGGTGAATACACCAGAGTGCTCAGAGTGCTGAGAGAGTGACAAGCCTTGACTCCACTAGGAGAGAGTATAGAGCTTCTGCTTTCAGGTTTCTCCCAACTTCCACATTTTACTTTAAGTGTATCTTCACTATGGATTTCGATCCTTTATAAAGAAAACTGTAACAGGGGAGCCTGGGTGGCTCAGTCAGTTGAGTGTCTGACTCTTGATCGCAGCTCAGGTCTCAATCTCAGGGTTATGAGTTTAAGCCCCCATTGGGCTCAACTCTGGGCATAGAGCCTACTTTAAAGAACAACAACAGCAAAAACAACAACAACAACAACAACAACAAAAAAAAAAACGCAAAAAACAAAAACCCTGTAATTAAAGAATAAAGCACTTTCCTGAGTTCTGAGTCATTCTAGTGAATTATTAGACCTGAGAGAGTCATGGGAACCTCCAAATTCATAATAGGCTGATCAGAAGTACAGGTGGCCTGGGAACCACCAAACTTACCGCTGCTATCTGAAATGAGGGCAGTCTTGTAGGGGTAGGAGTAGGGGGTCAGGGAAATCCCCTGGGTTTGCAGCCAGTTGGTCAGAAGTATGAGTGACCTGTGGACCCTCAAACTTACAGCTGACAACTAAAGGGAGGGCAGTCTTTTTGGAGACAGTGATCTTAAACCAATGGGGGAGTCTGATGTCAATTCTGGGTGGTTAGCATCAGAACTGGATTCTAGTATACTGTTACAAACAAGAGAAAATTTCTCTCTTTGAGGAGATTTAGGTTTATCAGTAGGTCCACTCAAGACCAAAGCCAACCCAGCAAAAACAAGGAGTAGAGTTATTTTGATTTATTGTGCATCTTCAAAATATCATTATTTACATCTTTTCTTTTGGAACTTACTTGGAGACAAACAAAACTAAACCCACACACAGAACAGTTAAGCTTCTGGAACAACCATGTGAAAATGGGTGTATAGTTTATAGACAGTTAAACTTCATGTTTATCAAAATGAAAATGGGGTAATTTCTACTGGGTTTTAAAGTTTATAAATAGCCTTCCTTGTACAAAACAGTACATGTTCATAGGAAGAAATAAAATGGGAATGTGAGAGATAAAATGAAGGTAATACCATATAGTAGTGATCAGAGAAAACCATTATTTCTCTTCTCCTTCCCCTTCCTACTTAATATACTAAAAGAGACCTTACCAGGTCAGTAAATATCAAAAATTATAAGATATATGGATATCACAATATTTCATCACTGGGGTATATCACAAACAGTCCATATGCCTGAACTAATTTATTTCCAATTTTCTACTATAAAAAATGCTGTAATAAATATTCTTCTAACTAATTCTCTTCATGAAACTGGAACTATTTCCTTAAACTATTTGAAGTATAATTTCTAGGTCTAATGATACATTCTTCTCAATACACATTTATACTCCTGCTAGCTCTGTATATAAATATATTTGTTTTCTATTTTTTTTAGATTTTTATTTTTGAGAGAGAGTGAGCGAGCCAAAGAGTGAGCAAGCATGAGTGGGGAGAAGGAGCAGAGGGAGAAGCAGACTCCTCACCGAGTGGGGAGCCTGATGTAGGACTCCATTTCAGGACCCTGGGATCATGACCTGAGCTGAAGGCAGACACCTACCCAGCTGAGTCACCCAGGTGCCCTACACTTGTTTTCTATACTGATAAGGTAGGGAAAGCTTTTCTCTTTGCCAACATAAGAGGCCAAACCATTTTCGCAGTATTGCTTTAAAATGAACTTTCTAAGAAACGGAATCTTTTTAAAATATTTTTGGCAATTTTTTTCTTCCACAGACAACTTTCTGCTCACGCTCTTTGTTTAACTTTGGGGCACTCATCTGTTTCTTGCTAACTTCTAAGAGTATGTATATACAATATAAAAAGTTTAAGCCTTTTTTTACAAATATCCAAATACATCTGTGATTTGTCATGATGCAGTTTAGGTCACTGTGAATAATACAATGTCTTTTTAGGAGTTTTATAAGTTGGCCAAAGAAAATAATCCTTATTAGGTTAACAGTCAATTATTTTAGGCTAAACATTTGTACTACAAGGTAGTAACACAGAGCAATCAAGACCTAAAAAAAGCAACTACTCACAGTCACTACTCAAGTTAATGTAAAATAACCCATTAAACATAGATAACAGTTTTCTATTCCCAAACTGTATTCCATTTAGAAAAAGTGTACTTATTCATTACAACATAGGGATTTGGGATTTAACTCTATACTTCACTATCATTACTCTCAGAGTTTGCATACAAATTAAGGCTTTTATCTTTTTCTAGAAATGTAAAAATTTACAAAACTAAATATACAAGATTAAGAGAGAGAAGATACATGAAGTCAAAAAGGGAAGAAAGAACACTGATGTCAAATAAAAATTGGATCCTTGGGGCACCTGGGTGGCTCAGAGGGTTAAGCGCTGCCTTTGGCTCAGGGTCATGATTTCAGGGTTCTGGGATCAAGGTCCACATCGGGTTCTCTGCTCAGTGGGGAGTCTGCTTCCCCATCTCCCTCTGCCTGCTTCTCTACCTACTTGTGATCTCTTTCTCTGTCAAATAAATAAATAAAATCTTTTAAAAAAAGTGGATCCTTAAAACCCATAAAAAACCTTAATCCTCAAAACATTTTTATATACATATATAATTATATTTATATATTATAAATATATATGTATTACATATATTTACATATATTTAAAGACTATATAGTTTTCTGAATGTTGCATCTTTTTGATATGATGAATGCATTTTTTAAAAAAGATGCTAGACCTCAGACTATATTTAAAAAAAAAAGTCATGGCCTTAAAAATGTTTTATCATCCAGGGTTGCCTGGGTAGGTCATTTGGTTGGGCATCCGACTCTTGATTTCTGCTCAGGTCCATGATCTTGGGGTTTGGGAAAGAACCCCAGTTTGGGCTCCCAGCTGGGCATGAAGTCTGATTGAGATTCTCTCTCCCTCTCTTTCTCTGCTCCTTGCTTTCACTCTTCCTCTAATTAAAAAATATTTTATCATCCAAAATCTTACTACTCAAATTATAAAGTATCTGTGTGTATTAAGTTACATCAAATGTAAATTACTTTACAGAAAGTAAAATTGTCTTCTATATCTAATTTTTTAAGATTTTTTCATTTATTTATTAGAGAGAGACTGAGAATGAGAGGGGAGAAGGTCAGAGGGAGAAGCAGACTTCCCGCAGAGCTGGGAGTCCCATATGGGACTCGATCCCGGGACTCCGGGATCATGACCTGAGCCGAAGGCAGTCGCTTAACCAACTGAGCCACCCAGGCGCCCCTCTATATCTAATGTTATATAAATTATTAAAACAACAAATAAATTTACCCTAGAAATTTGCAAGAATACCCTTATAATAATCCAAGCTATCAGCACATTTAAGGCCCAGAAACTGGCCAAAACTACTACTTCCTGCCATTTTTTTTTTTTTATTTAGCTTTGTGGCTGTTAAATGCTTCTTGATATTTAATAATGCAAAAATATTTGTTATAAAAATTAGTAAAAACCAAGGAACAAAATAGAATTTTCAATGTGCTCATAATGATCTAAAACAATGTCCAACTCAAGGAAGCAACATCAAAATATAAACTGTCTGGGCACCTGGGTGGCTCGGTGGGTTAAAGCCTCTCCCTTCAGCTCAGGTCATGATCTCAGAGTCCTGGGATCAAGCCCCGCATCGGGCTCTCTGCTCAGCGGGGAGCCTGCTTCCTCCTCTCTGCCTGCCTCTCTGCCTACTTGTGATCTCTCTCTCTCTCTGTCAAATAAATAAATAAAATCTTAAAAAAATATATGAACTGTTTTCAGGCAGTACAACTACAGGTGATTTCTTTTTCCTTTTTAACAGATTTTCTTAAATTCAGAAATGAGTATTATTGTTATAACTAAACTTTTTTTTAGAAAAAGATAAAATGTACCAAGACAAATAACTAGAAGTAACTTCCTAATCTTCAAGGAATTGTCTCCTCAAAGAGAGGGCTAGTTTTTAAAACCTTACCTGGTGATAACTGCTCCAAATAATGGCTACAACAAACACCCTGCACTTTATACAAGCAGAGTTACAGTAAGACAGCACAGTCTATTTTCATGTAAGTGTCAGTACTATACGCTTTGCTCCACAATTTCATCAGTCTGAGGCTAAAACAAAAGTTACCAGTTATGGTAGAATTTGCTTTTTAGGGAAGAAGTAATTATCTCCATAAACTAAATCCCAGATGTTTCTTCCTTTTTAATGTTATAAAAGTAGTTATGATCAAATTAGAATATGTAGAAAAATATAAGGAAATGTTTACTGTATCTTGATATATCGCAAAAACCAGCCCCCTTTCCCTTCACAATATAGTGCTAAACACCAACCAAAAGCAAACACGAACAAACAAAACAATCTGCTAGCCAAAAAGAAAGAAGAACTCAGATTTGAAATGGGAAACTAAAGAACTAGTTCTTATTCTTAGCCACATCAGGGCAAAACAGACAAAGAAAAGCTAGCCTGTCCTATTGTGGAAATAAGGCTGCTGTGTCTGCCATGACAAAAATTTTTAAGTCAACTATCTAGTGAAGCCAACTGCCAAAAGATAACTGGTCAAAGGAGAAATACAGCATCATCACCAGATGCAATCCCCAGACACTCAAGGAGGTAAATCTTTTCTTCTATTTCCAACTCACATAAAGAGAAACAGGATAGGGCAAGATTAAATAATCACAATCAAGGATAAAGAAAGTAATCACAAAATCTCAAGGACCATTCTTAACCCTAATTTGTGAAACTTAACCTAGATGGAAAGTTTCCAGTTATTTAAAAAGGTGAAAACAAATATTATCCTGTAAACGGATGAATTATCTAAAGATCAGTACAACTTAAAAAAATAGTAAATTTTGACGTGTTCTTAAGATTTTATTTTGCATGTGTATTTATAATCTTTCTGAGTTGTCTTCTCGATTTTAATGAATAAATCTATCTCCTTTTTTATGGTTTCAATATTCATTGAAAATATAATAAAATAAGCATAATCTTAGTTTCAGCTCTGTCATAAAAGCGCCTGACCAAGTGTCTGGGCCGTAATTTTCTTCACTTATATATAGAAAGGTAGTGCTCTAAATGACTTAAATGACCCTTCCATTGTAAAATAATCCAATAGTTCTTCATGATGACTCCAAGTTATTTGGGGTAATATCCCCCTTTAACTGAAGTGGCCCTGCCCCTGGATGAAGGCAATGGGTATATCCGTCCAGTCATTCAGCACATCAACACTGGAGAAGACAGCACTACAGATTAACTCCCACCCCAGCTCCATCGCTTCATCCCTCCTCCAGCACAACAAACCCATCACTACCTACTCATTAATTTACTTACAGAGGAAATGGGTAAACCAAGCCCCACTATGGAGAGGACAGGGCTTGTGACGGTACTGTCATGGTACGGATACTGGATGCTGTTGTCTGTACAGAAAAAGCCTCTCTGAAATGGATTTATTTGGCTCAAATTTAGAACAGCCATAGGCACGGAAGCTGTTGGGGAAGGGAAAAAAGATACACATGGTTAAATTCAATTCACTTCATTATGAAGTAAACTCTACTGAACGGGATGCATATCTTAGCCATATTTGGTCCTTTCTAGAAAGGATCAATACTCCAAAATACCCAAGAGTAGAAATACAGGAAACCATGCAGCATTAGCTTGTCCATATCAGCCCCACCTTCTTCAAGTATAAATTCTCTTGCTTGCATTGACCTCTGATTTTAAGGACAATCAATAAAAGAAATATCCAGAGAAGGGAGCAAAATTGGCCCACAGAAAAATAAAGCTAAAAAAACAGGAGGTTTTTTATTTTACATTTTGTAACTAGTTTATTTTTAATCAGACTGCTTGGTATTTTAAATACATTTAAGAAAAAAAAGGGAAAACTGTAAATACATTTAATTATCAATAATATCATAACAGCCAAAAATACTCAAGGGGAGAAAACAGAAACTTTTTTCCCCATTAAAAAGTAAATTAATAGGGTTAGGAAAAAATAGAAACCATAAGTGTATTTGATAATAAAAAGAAAGAAACTAGCCCTTTTTCCCCTAAAGATAAATTTAAAATGATTTTTATTAGCTCTGCAAGAATCCAAATCACTTGAGCCAATAATACAGGAATAATATCCATTTTGATTTTTTCACCCAAGTAAAATGAAAGACCAAAGAGAAGTTAAATAACTTAAATGAGTAGCTTCATAGTATATTCAAGTCTACTATGTTTTCGTGCTTTGTTTTATACAATTCAAACACTCCAGCATCTACTCGCTGTATGTTCAGTATCAGGTTAGGCCACACGGAGGGAGACAAGCTAGTATAAAACCGATACTAGGTTCAAGAGCCTAAACCTTACACGTAGAAACAGAATGTATATTAGAGGAAACTTTTTAAAATGTAATACTAAGAAAGTTATTTGGGGGCGGTGATGAAATTGTTCTCTATCTTGACTGTGACGGTTACCCATAACTCTAAGCATTTGCCAAAACTCACAGGATGTACATCAAAATAAGTGAATTTTACGGTATATAAATTTACAAAGAAATACCCTAAAAAAGACATTAAGCGTGTCTCATTTCTAAAATGGTATAAAAGGTCCTATAGGAATTCAGAGGTCAACGTGAACGAGAGTAATCAGAAAAGACTATTTTTAAAAAGGCAACTGAGTTGAACCTGTAATAGCAGGTAAACCACAGGCAATAGGGAGGGGCCCAGGGAGAGCGAGAGCATTTATTTAGTGGTACAAAAAAGCAAGGTCAGCATGAGGTTGCACTAACAAGAGCACAGAGGGAATGAGCAAGGGGTTTTCAAGGTACGTAACATTTGAGAGCCAACCTATCCTGCATGCTCACACATGCCAGGCACTGCACTACACAGATTAACTCCATTCTTACCTACAACCCTGCAGGTAATACCACTTCTCCCATTTCTTAAAGTGATTATGAGGTATAGACAAATGTGGACCCTTGCTGAAACGAATAAGGAGTAAAACCAGAATTCCAATACAGGCTGTTTCCACTGTCAGTGTATCTGTGGCCTCCCATGGAGGCAAGTGATCTGGATAAATTAAGATGTGAGAACTGTGACAAGAAGATGGGAGGTGGGAGACCGGTGATCTGAAAAAGCTTGTTCACTATAAAATACCTATTATGTTCATCAAGAACACTTAAAGTTAATGGAACAAAATGTTCTTTGCTATGGATAACTCTTAATTCTTCCATTCTGTGGTTTTTAATGGGAGAAAGAGAGCTTGAGATTTTTGAGTTTAATAAAAAGAATTACACATTTACAATACTAAATGGCCTAAAAAAGGATTTTTCCTGTAGGAAATAAAATATCACTGCCCTCTTTGCTCAGTCAGGATCACCAACAGGGTAAGATAAGAGATGCTGGAAATTAAAGAAAAAAAAACAGTAGAAAGGAGACTATTTCATATAGCCTTGAAATAATCCAGTAATTAGCTGGTAAGTAGTGTGTTAACAGTGAAAACAGAAGAGAATGCACAAAGGAGTGTTCGGAATATAGAAATGATTTAACTTCATGCCTTGTCACAAGTGCTAAGGCACACCTCAAGAGGATACTTTTTGCCTTTGGGGTGATCTGGTAACTTCTTAAATGCTCAGCCTCATCTCTGACTCGTCTCCATGTAGCCCTTAAGATTTCAATCACACTGAACTCCTCAGTGTTGCCTTTCCATATGACGTTTTCCAAACCCTAGGTGGCTTCATATATGTTCAGCCTTCTACTGGGGATATCTGCCCTCTCATTTCCCCTTCAGTCCAAGGCAGGCATGCCCTATGTATCAGTCCAATGGCAAATTATACACACATCTATCACGCTACATTTTATATTGCCTATGACATTCTGTCACCAACTTGAAGGCAAAGACTATCATTCTCATATTCTTTGCACCAGGCAAAGAACAGTTGGCTCTGAATAGAAATACACTAAATGGTTATAATGGGTAATGATCAGAAGTAGGGAGAGATACCCAAGATACTGGCATTAAAGGTGGTAACTTAAGCCAGGGGAACGCAACAGTTCAGAAACAGCCTAAAAACAAAACTAACAGAGATAAGACGATCAGCTAATGACTAAATATCCATAGTGAAATCATTAACAAACTGTAGGAGAGAAAGGAAGAGAGGATGAGCACATGCTCTAGAGGGTAGGGGTTGTGTCCATTTTGTTCAGCAGCACACAATGGCCATTCTTGCAAAAAAAATGAACAACAGAGTAGGGCAATGTTGTGATACAAAAGCCGAGAGAAGTAGCTTAGAGTAACAAGTCTGTATCTGGGCAAAGGTAGGATGCAAATACAAAGACATCAAAGAGAGTGAGAACTGAGCAGTCTCAGGTCTGAGGGAAAAGGAATCTTTGGTAACCACCTTTTTATTATGATATTATGCCACCTCCACTAACAGAGCAGTATCTTTATGAAGAAGCTTCAATAATGAAATTCAATACTGGGTTGTCATTGTCTAATGAGCATGAATATCTTTCTTCTAGTTAAATATATTACAATTATTTCCTTTATCATGCATACATTACACACACGCTCATCCCTATGAACTGAATTCTGTGGCCCCCAGAATTCTTATTTTGGATCTCTAACGTCCAATTTTACCATCTTTGGAGGCAGGTCTTTTAGGAGGTAATTAGGGTTAAGTGAGGTCATAAATCTGTTAACTTAATCCAAATAGGACGGGTCTCATAAGAAGAGGAAAATAAAGAGATCTCTCTCTCCCTCCATGTACATGTACCAAGGAAAGGGCATGACAGGATACAGGAAAACGCAGCCATCTATAGGCCAGGAAGAGGGTCCTCACCTGAACGCAAGCATGCTGGCATCCTGATATCAGAATTCCAGCCTCTAGAACTATGAAAAAATACACTTCTGTTTTTTAAGTCAGCCGGTATATGGCATACGGTCACAGCAGCCCAAGAAGACTAGGACAGACAGACAAACACACATGCGAGCATGCGCACACACACACACACACACACACACACACACACACACACACACACACACCCAGAGTAAATGAATATCTCTATTTTAAAAAGCAATGGAATGGGGGTGGCTGGGTGATGGACACTGGGGAAGGTATGTGTTGCGGTAAGCGCTGCATATTGTGTAACACTAATGAATCACAGACCTGTACCCCTGAAACAAATAATACATTATATGTTAATTTTTTAAAAAGGGGGGGAAAAGCAATGAAATATTCTCTGCTATAGAGATTATTTTCAATAGTAATTTTTGTACTGTGTGTAAGTAGTATAGGACGATGCTTCTCGAAATAAACCCTTTTGCAGAATATGTATATCCTTATATAAAGGATAAACTATTTTTGACCCTAATCATAATTCTAGAGTATTTTTTTCTTAACTGAAATTTCCATATGAGAAATCACTTTTTAAAAGTTCTTGCTAAACATCTTTCAGTCTTCTAAACACACTTGTTAGCTACAGTATGTCTGCTCTTAGTGCATCCCTTCTAAGATATACAGAGGAAGATAGATAAATGAATACCTTGACAGATAGATATGCTTCCTATAGTCTCCTTTGATAAAGCGATAATTGAAATCTCTCCCATATTATAGTACATACATCCTTAAAGACATGGTATTGCAAACTATTTCAAAATTCCAAAAGAATAAATGGAATTAATCTCTGAGCAACGAACTGAGGGTTTTGGAGGGGAGGGGGTAGGGATTGGGTGAGCCTGGTGGTGGGTACTGAGGAGGGCACGTATTGCATGGAGCACTGGGTGTGGTGCATGAACAATTAACCTTGTAACACTGAAAAGGTAAAATAAACATTTTTGGGAAAAAAATTAAAAAAAAAATCAAACGCATTTTAAAGAGAAACTAATGCCAATTTTTAGTACGGAGAAGTACCAGGTTTTTCAGGGCTCTATGCAAGGGGACTTGGCACAAAGTTGTAGGAAACCAGTGGCTGCTGGTGGAGCCAGTGCAAACCAGTGCACCAACCTGTCTTCAGCTTCAGGATGTTTTCCACGGCCAAAAATGCTCTAAGTTGTCCCCAAGATCAAAGCATGCAGCAAGGGACACCTGGATGGCTCAGTCAATTAAGCATCTGCCTTTGGCTCAGGTCACGATCCCAGGGTCCTGGGATATAGCCCCACATCAGGCTCTCCGCCTGGCGGGGAAGCATGCTTCTCCCTCTGCCTGTAGCTCTTGTTTGTGCACATGCGCTCAGGCTCTGACAAGTAAATAAAATCTTAAAACAAAAACAAAGCATGTAGCAAGCAACAGCAACACAGAGCCACCAGAAACAGACACCGGATTTCCATGACAAATATGGTAATGCTGTATTAGCCAGTGGAGCCACTTTCTGTGTTGCTGTACATGCATATGCAGCAACACATACTGGAACAGCACGGATCTTGTCCCCTGTTGGCAGTGTCACCCCAAAGGAATGGAGAGATCAGTAATCATCCCAGCTGGTATAATATTGAACTGTTTCAAAACAAACTCCTAACTGATGCCAAGTAAAAGCACAGTGCACCAATTAAAATATGGCATGACTGAAAAAGCACATCTGAAACCTTAAGAAAGTAAGCTGAAGCAACAGTTTTTATAAAATGCTAAATTCATGAAAAGAATGAAATAAAAATCTAGACATTATTAAAGTGATTAAATGGACTTCAGTACCTAATACCTCCCCTTGTTTTCTCAAAAGATCCTATTTCAGTCATCTAAGTATTGTGCTATCCAGGGAAATTCAAATGTCCATTCTCTTGAAAATCTCCTCTTCTTATTCATTAAGACATTTCAATTCCTATTATATGGCAGTCACAGTGCCAGGATAAAAGACTGGAAGGGGAGACAAATGAGTAAGAGTTCACCAAAAAATGTTTAATAAGAGAGATAGATTGCTTTACGGGAAAGTAACAGCTATAATTACAAGCAAAAGTGAAGCTTAGAGTATTTAGACAATGCAGCAATCAGGACCCCAGCAGGAAACAGCACCCTTAAACTGAGTAATTTAAGAACAGCTTAATAAAGGACTATTTACAAGGTATGGAAGACAGTCAGAGTCAAGGGACAGTGCAACCTCCTGAAGCTGCCACCCCTAAGCCTTAAAAGTACAAAGAGAGCAGCTTTCTAAGAACTGTGACCTCTGGGAAAGCCAACAAGGCATGAAGTGGCAGGAGAAGCCAAAAGAATCAACACAGCAACCCTACTCTCCTCTTGCCAATGTTTCCCATTGTCCAAACACATCTGGAAGTCAAAGGGCAAGGTCAGCCTCCTGGCACTGAAGGCAGAGTAGGCAATGATGAGAACAGGTCTACAGAAGGAAATGGAATATATCCAGAACCATATATCAGGACAAGGTAAAACCAGTTAGGTTCTCACCATGGAAAAGATAATAACTAGAAGTGATCAACTGGGGAGAGCTCCACCAACAGACTATTTACAGAATCTATACTGAAACTATCTATTAGGAACTCTGAATTTTATTCTTTGGTTAACAGGAGACACACTATCCAATCTGTACTTTAGCAGGGGGGAAAACTCTTGAGAAGAGCCATATAAAGGAAAAAGCAGTGTAAAGTTAGAACAGAGGGAAAGTCCAGAGCCAAGAAATACAGGTGTGTATGACAGATGCTGAGGGCCTGAAACAGAGAAGTAACAGCTGGAATAGAAGAAGCAGATTCTAAAAATGTTTAGGAAAAACTATAGGCCATGTCTCTCAAAACATATACATAGATATGTGTCTTTCTCTTACACACACACACACACACACACCTATCTATCTACATTCAGCCTTTGGTATCTCTCCAGAATATATTTCCCATTTTTCCTTGGAGTAGACGACTATCTGTTAGCATTCCTTCCAATCCTGCTTACAATAAGCACTTCAAGGAATATTTGTTGAATGAATAAATGAACAAATGAATAACCAAGTGAGCAAAAGCCTCTGAGGCACGTAAAACCTTTGTGTAACCATGAACTTAGGTTTTCAAATGTTTCGAGTAACTTGAGTCTTCTGGGGAAAAAAATTTTAAACAAATAAATCAAGAAAAGACCCCAAAACAAACCAGAAAATGGATTATCAATCTGAAGTTCAAGAACATGCTAGGGAAGCACTTCCAATTCTATATTCTAACAACTATTTCTCAATTATGTTTTCCACTAGGAACGCAAAGTCCTAACAAATAAAGATAAACAGGCTGACATACCCATGTTGATTGCTACAAGAAATTTATAGTTGTGCAAACTGCTGGAATCCTGAGGGCAATGCCTGTACACAGAAAGCTTCAGATTTGGCTCTTGTGGAAGCCCTTCTCCTGGCAGCACCTCCTACTCTTTCCTTAGGGAGTAAAGAAGTTGGGGCCCCAAACCAATCCTCTTTACTGATTCACCCAAAACAGAAGTCCATAACTTCCCTGCAGAAAGCCTAAGGATCAGATGTAAAACAGAGGTGATAAAAAGTAGAAAGCAATAATACTTCAAGACAGGACTTTACAAATAATTAACAATCAGATGTAAAAAAGATGATAAAAAGTAGAAAGCAATAATACTTCAAGACAGGACTTTACAAATAATTAACAATCAGCTCCAGATCCATATTTTCCTAGGCTTTTATCTAGAACCACTAGAAACAATCAGATCTAAAACTTTATCACAAAGCACACATTTACCTACCTACCCGTAACAGCAGCATTGGATTTCCAGTCTCAGGACCTGCCTCTAAACATCTTCAGAGTTAGAGAAGAACTTTGTTCCAAGATTCCCACATAAAATGTTTTCACATATTGTACAACTCTATAGTACATACTATACTGTGCACTCTCAGTAAAAGGCATAACTCATGATGTGATGTCTTATTCGCCAGTCAGAAATATTTGCTCTGACCAGAAATACCTAAAATAATCAGGGCAGCCTAACTCACAAGACTCTTAAATAGCCATCCTGCTGGTCTTGCAGCAATTTATAAACCCGAATCACAAAACACAAACATCCTTAAAAGACAGGTTTCCTTTATAGTGAAAAGATTAATACCATGGTTGTGGATTTTTACTGTGAATCCTTATAGTTTTCAGTACTCAAAAAAATAGCTAATCATCTTCCATGGCCCTTCTCTGTATGACCAAGAAGAAGAAGAAGAACTAACATGTATTGGGTGCCTGGGTGGCTCAGTTGGTTGAGCAACTGCCTCCGGCTCAGGTCATGATCCTTGAGTTCTGGGATCGAGTCCCACATCGGGCTCCCAGCTCCACGGGGAGTCTGCTTCTGCCTCTGGCCTTCTCTCCTCTCATGCTCTCACTTTCTCTGTCTCTCAAATAAATAAATAAAATCTTTAAAAAAAAAAAAAGAACTAACATGTACTGAGCCCCTATTATAGGTCACCATCATGCTAAGGCAGCTGCACACACAAATGTATGTTTTCTTCATATAAAAACACATTGGGGAGCCTGGGTGATGAGCGTCTGACTCTTGATTTCGGTTCAGGTCCTGATCTCAGGATTGTGGGATCGAACCCCGCGTCAGGCTCTGCGCTCAACGCAGTCTGCTTAAGAGTCTCTCACCTTCTCCCTTTGCCTCACACTCGCTTGCTCTCTCTCAAATAAATAAATACATCTTTTTTTAAAAAAGTACTTATACTTCAGACTTACTACCATAAAATCTGGAAAAAAATTTAAACATAATCAATTAGCATGGATCATATACATAGAAATATGGCCAATATATTAAGTAATCAAAATAATCTGTAAAAACACTACATTCAGTATTCTTTCACTTATATAAAACAAATTATGTGTTTGTATCTAAATATTCATCAGAAAGTCTAGAATATATCACCAACTTTTAAGCAGTTCTGTCCAGAGATGGTATTCATACAAATCAGGAAGAAAACTGTTTTTCTACTGTATATACTCCCATGTCAGAATATTTTACAATAAAAGACTAAAATAATTAACTTTGAAATTTAAAAAATACTTTATCACAATGAAGAAGTTTTTCATTGTTTCCTGAAATTATGCTATACATGCAACCTACCTAAAAAAGTCCTATCTATGGGAAATAGATTGTTTGAAACCAGGACAAAGCAAAAGCCTATTTTACTCTTCTGTTTAAAACAAAAAACAAAGCAATAGAAATTATCCCTTCATTTTTATAGCTGACTAACAGGGTCAGAAAGAAGTACACTTACAGTGATAATTACTTTTGCGATTTCTGCTCTCGTAATTTTTGAGAGCTATGCTGATCTATCACGTATTAAGTAGATAATTCAAAACTATGTCTGATTAGCCCTAAAAACTGTACAGAACAGGAGTAGTTTTTCACTTACAGATTTTGTTATAACATTTTAGGCCGTCTCAGGACAAATTTATTGTATAGAGAGTGGAAATAATCCTGAGGGTCATCAGCTTAGTAGACAGTCAAATTGAAGCCATAAAAAATGCACTTATTTTAGGGGCACCCAGGTCCCTTAGTTGTTAAGCGTCTGCCTTCAGCTCAGGTCATGATCCCAGGATCCTGGGATCGAGCCCGCATGGGGCTCCGGGCTCTGCATCGGGCTCCGGGCTCAGTAGGAAGCCCGCTTCTCCCTCTCCCACTCACCCTGCTTATGTCCCCTCTCTTGCTGTCTCTCTCTGTCCAAAAAATAAAATCTTTAAAGAACAAAAACAGAACATTTATATTAGTCACCACTTCAATTACCTAACAAGATCTTCCTCATCTTATGATGGGGTTCTCTCCCAATAAACCCATCATAAATTGAAAATATGTGAAATCAAAAATCCATTAATAAATCTCAACAACTGAACATCGTAACTTAGCCTAGCCTACTTTAACCATGCTAAGAATGCTTACATTGGCCTATAATTGCTCAAAATCATCTAACACAAAACCTATTTTACCATAGTGTTGAATATTTCCTGTAAGTTACTGAATATAGCGCTGGAAGTAAAAAACCAAGTAGCTGTATGGGCACGAATGGTTTCAAGTGTATCGGTCATTAACCCTCGTGATCCCATGGCTTACAGGGAGCTGCAGCTCACTGCAACTGCCCAGCATCACAAGAGAGGATTGTACCACATTTCACCAGCCCATGAAAAGAACCAAATTCAAAACTCAAAGTACAATTTCTACTGAATGCCGATTGCTTTCTCGCCATCAGAAAGTAAAAAAATCCTAAGTGGAACTACTGTAAATTGGGGACTATCTGTATTTCTATAGTGAGTCTTTCAAGTTTTTTTTTTTAATTTTATTTATTTAATTTTATTTATTTTAATTTTATTTATTTAATTTTATTTTTTTTTAATTTTATTTATTTATTAGAGAGCAGGTCAGAGTGAGAAGCGGACTCCCCATGGAGCTGGGAGCCCGATGTGGGACTCGATCCCAGGACTCCGGGATCATGACCTGAGCCAAAGGCAGTCGCTCAACCAACTGCGCCACCCAGGGGCCCCAAGTCTTTCAAGTTTTTAATATAAGAAATTCTCAAAATTGATTACCTATTACTATAAACCAGAGTTAATCTGATGGAGGCACCCCAAACAATTTCATTTAAGGCAGTGATGTCCAAAAGAAGTTTCTGTAATTACAAAAATGTCTAATACGATATGCTGTCCAATACAGAAGTCACCTAGCTTCACGTGGCTATGATCACTTGATATGTGGCTAGTGAGAATGAAGGACTGACTTTTCAATTTTACCTAATTTTAATTAATTTCATAATAGCTATATATAGTAAGACACTCTCATACTAAATAATGCAGAATTGGGGTGTTAAAAATTAACAGGTTAAGAGCCATCAAGTTACTAAATTGTATTAACATTTCAAATAGAGCAAAACCAATTATGATTCCAAAAACTTAAGAGGAAATCATTATGAAATACTTCAACATGGCTTTTATTGTGAGGCAGTACTCAAAATGAAATTCTCTCATATGCATCCTTTGGCTGCCTTCCTTTAAAGAAACTATCCCTACTACAGATCCCAAATTTTAGAATCCTAAGCTGGCTTTTCTCTCCAAGCAATTACCCTTTCTGAAAGGGGAAGCAAGAAATAGAGACAAGATGGTCTGGGATACCCTCCTACTTCACTCATCAACCTCAGATCTCCCCTACTCTTCTGTCCTGGGTTAAGTTTCTTTATCTCTAACCCAGCAGAGCACCTTCCTGTCTCCTGTTGCCCAAAGCTCACCTTTCTTTACAGCGCTCCATCTTCACAACTACTTCCTCTTACTCTCGGAATTAATCCTTTCCTTTGTAGAAGCCACAAACACATGGATTATCTATATAAAAATACAAAGTCTTAAGTCTTTGATTAGTAGTAACTTATACCAAGTATCACAGTATTTATGCTTATGAAATCTAGTTTTACATTTCATCTCAAGAAAAGCTAAATTCTGGGGTACCTGGGTGGCTCAGTGGGTGAAGACCCCTGCCTTGAGCTCAGGTCATGATCTCAGGATCCTGGGATCGAGCTCCACATCTGGCTCTCTGCTTAGCGGGGAGCCTGCTTCCCCCCCTCCCCCCCGCCTGCCTCTGTGCCTACTTGTGATCTCTCTGTCAAATAAATAAATAAAATCTTTAAAAAAAAAAAAAAGAAAAGCTAAATTCTGTTCTTAGCATACCACTGGGTCATCTGCCTCTAACCTGAGGAATCACAAAGAACACACAACTCTTTCAAGTGGGTTGTAATCCATAATGTGAGAGCAGTAAAAAACGTAATTCTTTCCTGGTAGGCTTCTCAAGTTATCTCACATGGTAAAATCTCTAAAGTAGTGCTTCTTAACTTCTTGGGGTTCGGGGATCCCTTTAAGACTCTAATGAAACTATGAACCCTCGCATCAAAAACATACGAACTTTTGCCACACAGTGTCATAACCTGTACGAACACACCCCAAACAGTCATCTAAGGACACTTCAGTTTAAAGGTTTAAAAAACAAGCCCGCCTCGGTGGCTCAGCAAGTTAAGCATCTAACTTATTTTTGGTTGAGGTCATGATCTCAGGGTTTTGAGATCAAGCCCTACATCGAGCCAAGCGTGCACCTTGCTTAAGATTCTCTCTCTCTCTCTCCTTCTATCCCTCCCCAACTAATAAAAAATGTAATCATAATTAATGGCAAAATATAAAAAAAAATAATTAATGTCCTAATGTTAATGTCCTAAAGCCCACAGATGAAAGTGATCAAAAAAAGATGACCTTAAAGAAGGTAAGAATTAATTCAACTTGACATTCCTCCATCTTCCATCTCACCTCCACTCCTCCCATTTGTACCCTTTCCCACCATCTTTCTTCACTCTCTACACATTGCCTCCTTATCTGGCTATATTATAGAACTAAAGTCATTTTTAATATTAGTTATGCTAATTATAATTTCAAGTTCCCTGTCCTAGTTTCAAAAGCAAAATTTCATTTCTCTAAGGAAAAGTGAAAATATTCGTTCAATACCCGCTGTTGGACAAGTATTTCTCTATGTATTATCTCCAACAATTCCATGAAAGGGAAAAAAAAAAAAAGAGACAGTCCTCTAAAATCTGTAGGTTTGAAAACTTAAAAGTCACTAAATTGTAGATCAAGAAGAGTCAAAATGATCATAAAATAGTTTGAAATGAACAATGAAAATACAATAAATCAAAGCTTAGAGTATAGAGCTAAAATACTACACATAAAAATGAAGAGCCTTAAATTCATACATCGGAAAAGAGAAAATAAGCATTCAGTACAATGACTTATTTTTAAATCTCAAGAAAGTGAAAAGAATATGGATCAAATATTAATGAAATAGAAAAAGCAGCAAAAATCAGATCAATAAAACAATAAATGAATTTCTACAGGTTAATGAAATGATCACTCTTGTTAAAGGCTTAAGAAAACAAAAGAAAAACACAAATAGAGCAAATGATTAAAATGTACTACCTATGTCTCTGGGCTAAATCCTACCAGAAACTCAGAGACACTAAGTAACTCACCCAAGAGTATACAGCTTGTGGGTATAAAGTAGGGCAAATAATCAATATGACACAGGTGGTAAGCAGGGAAGCCAGCATTTTAACAAAAAGTTCCTTCTCTTTCACCACATCATAACCACCTCTTTTTTAGGAAAGGAGTCTAACCACCAGGGTCTCGGTTTCCTTATCTATGAGCGAGAAGGAAGAATGACATTATCTCCTAGGTCCCTCTCAGTCAAGTCCATCATTCTACGAGTGCAAGCTGGTCTACATATATAGACAAACAACGGACTTCCTTCGGTCAGATTGCGGGTGAAGGTGGAATTACTCTGGGTGAAACAAACTACATCTTAATCTACTGTGTGTGGGCTGACTGACACATCCTAATGTCTAAGTACACTTTGCTGTAAACTACAGAAGAGAAATTGAAACCTCAGCGAAACTTACAAGAAAAATAAACAATGAGGGAACTGCTTCTGGGAGCTCATGTTTTACCAAAAAGGGTAACGGATAAAATCCTTATGTAAGAAATATTCTCCCTTTGAAAAAAAAAAATTCAGCATATGTAAATTTAACCATGTTTGTGCATTTTTCTACATATAGTATACTTGAGTCTGACAAGTAAGTCTACAGTTACTTTTGTGAAATTTGCTTCTATGAACCCTTTCATTTTCCCCTTTTAGCAATCCTAGGTTAAAAGTAAATAAAATTTTTTTGGCTCTTTACTATTTTGTGTTACCTGAGCAGTTTTTAGAAAGTTGTATTCATTCCAAACTTAAGGAATGTTCTTTATTTGGTGTCCAATTCAGTCTGAACAAAATACATTTGGGGGGGATACAGTATTTTTCGTGCTTTTCTTTGGAAACAGGTGTTATATATTCTCTCCAGAATCACAGGAAAAATCCTATTAGTTGACAAGAGTTATGTGTTATTTCTGAGCAGAAACAATTTTCTTCTCCTCCTTTATCAAGGATCATTAGGTGTCCAAAAGTAAAGAGAACCATTCAAAATTTTTCCAACTTCACAAATTAAACTAGTAAGTTTGCCCGTAAGAGAGATGATTTCCTTTACAGATTCAATGCACTCCTAAATATTATGCCTCTTCATTTGACACAAATGTTTCATGTCTAGTATACAGCTAGACACTCACATCTGACACTTGAGAATGAAGACTAAAGATAAATACCAGAAACTATCAATTATAAAGAGGACAGGACATGAGGATTTATTAAGATCACTCAGAGAAAGTGACAACAGTCATAATCGTGGAAAGAAAACACAGTCAACAAAGCCAACTAATAAGGAATGGAACTTTCAGGAAAATAGGATGAGAACATGAAGGAAAAGATAAAACCAGGGAAAATAAAGGGGCACTTTTAAAAAAATTATAGGAGCTACTTTTTACTTAACTCTCACCCTATATCCTGACAGGATGCTAAGTGTTGCAACTCTCTAATTCCTCGATAACTTGAAAAGGTAAATATTATTACATCATTTTGAAGATGAAGAAACCTGCCCAAGGCCATGTAATTGTAGAATCAGGATTTGAACCCAGGCCAATGAGGCCATGAGCCCACTGACTTCATTTGGTCTTAACAAATGCCACTTACAAGGAAGCTGAGCAGAAGAATAGATAAGGAGTCACTGACAGAAGGACTACCACACTTGAACTGAGAAGCGAAAGACTGACAAGATTTAAGGAGTGGAGACTCAGTGGGTAGAGGTGACAGGGGCACCTGGGCACACTTCACAAAGTCAGAAAGGACTTGACGACGTAAATGAACGGACAGAGCTACATCCAAAGTATATGGAGGCGATGAAAGCCTAAGTAGGCAACCGAGACCATCCAGAACAGGGCCAGCTAGCGTTTTTTTACAAAAAAATTTATAAGCTTCCTATTTCATTTGTATTGCTACGCCATGTAGTCAGGACACAAGTCCTCTTTGGGGAAGTTATGTCCAGTTAGTAGTACTGACTTCACCCTTTTTCCCTGTTCCCATACTCCC